>OY744602.1:29165085-29240085 GCA_963556255.1 Allolobophora icterica
CTGGCGTGTCAAATCTTGGGCTGCAACCCATCAAATTGAGAAACTATCATGTTAAACTGGTTGTGAAGTTTGTTCCTTGATCGCTTGTAATCACATAAGGCACAACAACATTCAAAGAATAATTCCATTACCGCTTCACATACAGCGACTTCAATAAGAAGACTGGTGCACGAGTTCACAATACATAAACAGTACTTGTTATCTGCAGCAGACACGGGCCAACGAGGTCTATCGTCATTCTTCTGAAGGGAACCTCTTCTCTTGGGACTGGACTGATACACGTAGGCACTCTATCCATCACCAGACTTCTTGCCTTTAGTTGACAATTCTCGCAAGATGTACAATTTCAAAATGTCTCCTCATCTTTGGCCATACAGAAGACAGCTTTAGTCGTTCTGTAGTTTTTCTTCTCCAAGATGTCCTCTAAACAGCGATTCATGTGCTAACTCCATCACTTTAATACGTCTTTCTTTTGGTAATGCCAGTTGACATATCGTCTGATCTAATATCTGATATTTTATACATTAAACTGTTGATAACACAGAATTCAGATTCTTTCTCATTTGCTAGCTTTCATCACGGCTTCAACGATTCACCCTTTCTCTCTTGCTCTTCGAACTTCGCATCGGCGATCTGCATCTATTGTTCTTCATCCATCTCATCTCTAAACAAATCGCTTATCTCCACATCACATTCATTTTCTTCTTCGTTTTCATTTAATTTGCCATTCTCGCATGCAGCCATCTCCTGTTCGTTCGTCTCTGATGTTACACCAGCTTGCGTTATGCTTCGTTGCTCATTAGGCATACTTACGTTTTCCTCATCACTTGAACTTTCAGTTTCACTCTTCTCTTCAACATCTGCAATATCCTGTCTCTGACTCTCGTCATTACATTTGCTCGTACATTCACATCTCCTTGTATCGTTTTTCCTTTCATCTGTGGTCCGGCTTTAAATTCGGCAATTATCTCTGGATGCAGCAAGAATCTTTCTGTACTGCCCATCTTTGCGATACTAGCACACATCAATGTGACATAAGGTGTAAGTGAACTTTACGCGGAAATCCCTCTTGTCCCACGTCATTACAACGCAGTCTAACATCAACCTTCACCAACTTCGCAGGAATGGCATCTCCTGCCACACATTGCAAATTCACTTTTCCAATTTTTCCACCTTCATGCCTTTCAGCAATTCTTCACTAATCACCGGAATCTCTGCACCAGAGTCACTCGGTGCTTTCAATTTCACTGGCTCTTTTCCGCCCATTCCACGAATCTCGACCTCGACACACTGCAAGAACGATTTCTCCAACATTCGACTGTCATCTTTTTCCATGACTTCTCTCTGAATTCCATCGTCCAATAGAATTTCTTATTGAATACCACATTTCATTACCGACTTTACTTCAGTCTGTAGGTTTTCTTGATCCGTGATTTGATTGTCTGTATCACTATCCACTTTAATCAGATTCACTCTTGTGTTTTCCAGATTTCTGCTAGAACTGGCTGCTGTCACTGGAACTGGGAAATACTTAACTAAATATTTGTCTGAACAACAGTTGTGACAACGCTTCACCACCACACCTCATTGTTCATTTCCTTCATTTCTCTTATACTGCGTATACGATGTATTTATTGCCTTCTGTCTTTGCAAACGGCGATGGCGACTTGTTATATACCTGACGCCCAAAACGTCACTTCTCTGTTCTCATTGGGTACAGGAACACTAGCCTTGACTTCTTTACATTTCAACTGATTCCCTGTTTCTGGATGCTTTTCCACTTTGGCTTTTATTTCCTCCCCAACGTTCATAACTGGTTTTATTTGGGAATGCCAACCCAATTCGATTATTCACATGAATATTTGCTAGGTCTGCGACTGCAATAGCTTGAAGACACTCAGCTCGTTCCTTCGACAATACAAACTGTAGTGGACCTGGCGCTATACACTCTTTCAGCTTATCCGCCACCAGCAAATCAAACAGCCTATCTGTTCACATTGCGATTTCTCACATAATAATTTAGCAAGTTCTTTAATCTTGCCGTAAGCATCGTATAGGTCTCTTCTGTTGTCTTCTTATCATCCACAAACTTTGACCTGCTAGACGTCAATTTGAATTCTTTTAATAAATGCTGCTTGACCCTTTCATAATTATCTAGGACTCTAGGTCATCAAACGACAATCTATTCAAAACGGTTCGCGCTTTCGACGTCACTAATGGTAGTAATAATTTCACCCAAAATGGCCTTTCCACAGCAAAACTACGAAAAGCGTTCTCTACTGTTTCAAAATATAATGGCACTTCCATCATATCATTTGGCATTTTAGGCACTACATGATTCATTGCATCGCCTATTTTCTTAATTTTTGACACCAAGGTTTAACTTACCTGATGTTTCCTTCTCTCTGCTTCCCGTTCTTCTCTAATTTGAATTTCTGTTAATGTACTTTGAGTGCTCCATTTTTAGACGTTCTAGTCTTTCTGTTTCTGCTCTTTCCAAACTTTATCTCTAAAGTTTGAGTTCTTAATAATCTGACATTTGTAGCGCGCCTAAACAAGATAACAAATTGCTAATCTGTTCTGCGCGTTCCAACTCTAAAATTCGCGCCTTTTCTTTTTCTTCTTCACGTATTCTTTCGCTTCAATTTGTTGCTGACGTACCTCTTCGTCACTTTTCCTTGCTGTTTCAAATTCTATCATCTGCTCCAGTCTTCCCTCAGCATCATCCCTATCACTTCTCAACTGTTCTAACTGTACCTCAAACTGCTGCCTTTGCAATTCAAGTTCTACTCTGCGAACTTCTTCTGTTTTCTCTTCTTTATCTCTCTGTTTATGCAATTCTTCCTGTCTTACAAGTTCTGCTTTCTCTTCTCTGTCTGTCTGTCTGTCTCTCTTGCTCTCTGTCTGTCTGTCTGTCTGCCTGTCTGTCTGTCTGTCTGTCTGTCTGTCTGTCTGTCTGTCTGTCTGTCTCTCTCTCTCTCTCTCTCTCTCTCTCTCCCTCTCTCTCTCTCTCTATCTGAAGACGTAATTCTTCCTGCCTTACAAGTTCCGCTTTCTCTTCTTTCTCTCTGAAGACGCAATTCTTCCTGCCTTACAAGTTCAGGTTCTGGAAGGACACGTGAGGGCGAAAGAGGCCTCTAAATCGGCCCACTGGCTTCCTTACCCTGCCAGGAGAGGATTGGTCACCACCTGGCATAGGACCAAGAAACCTCAACATGATGACGGATACAAATACAAAAGTGGGCAACGACGTAAACGGGTCTTCTCTGGCAGGAATGGAAATGACAAGGCCATCCAGGTCGTCAACCAGCAAAACCCTTGCAACAGGAGAGATCGGCGTGAATGTTTATTCAGCTGTAAAGAGCAAATGTACACTGTACATCGGTACGTGGAATGTAAGAACGTTGTATGTGGCTGGCCAGCTGGACATACTCCTACACCAGCTTTGGGGTGTCAGATGGAGTATTATTGGATTGTCGGAGGTGAGATGGACTGGGTCCGGGAAGTTTGATAAAGATGAGTATAAGATAATATACGCGGGACGTACAGACACCAGGAGGGGGTGAGGGAGTGGCACTGGTTCTAAAGAAGGAGGTCGCCAGGGCACTTATCGGATATAGAACAGTTGGATCACGTATAATAAAGGCAAGATTTAGAACGATGTGCGGGAAGGCAACAATCGTCCAGGTGTACCAACGTCAGACGCAGCAGAAGAGGAGATAGAGGATTTCTATATGGCACTGCAGGACACAGTCCACAACATACCAAGTCAAGATCTGGTCATCATCATGGAGGACTTTAACGCAAAGGTAGGAGATGATTGGAGAACATGGAAGGAAGCACTGGGTAAATTCGGACATGGAGAGGAAAACGAAAGCGGGGAAAGAGTAGTTAACTTCTACCGGAACAACAACCTTATGGTAATGAACACTGCATTCTACCAAAGAAAGTGAACAGGAAGTGGATATGGAAGTCACCAGATGGCAAAACAAAAAATATGATAGTCAACAGTAGATGGAAAAGCAATGTGTCAATGTGTAGAGCGTTTCTAAACCAGGTGTAGCCTCAGACCATAAACTGATAATGACTGGAATAAGAATTAAAATACGAACAGTCCACAGATAACTGCTCGGAAGAAGATTTGATGTGGAAAAATTCACAGAAGGAAAGGTAAAACAGCAGTATTGCTACATAACAGATGGAGGCAATTCAACACGGAGAGCATGAACACAGTGGAAGAACATGGAGAGAGGTTAGAGACACCTATACGGAGGTAGCACAAGAGGTGCTGGGATACAGGGGGGAAAAAAGAAGACACCGTGGATATCAAGGGAGGTGCTGGAACTGAATGACCAGAGAAGAGACTTGAGGAAGACAGGAAAAGTACAACTAGATGACAAGAGAGATCAAAGAGAAGCCAAAGAAATGCAAAGAGAAGTGGCTGGAGGTCCAGTGTCGCGAGGCTGAGAGCAGCGCAAGAAGGCAGGACACTAGGAAGCTATTTCAGGCGGTGAATGAAATCTGTGCACAGCTAGCTCAAGAGTGCCAGCAGTAAAAGACAGAGATGAAAGATCACTGGAAAACAATGAGAAATTAAAAATAGGTGGAAACAATATTATGAAGAGCTGCATAAAGCAAGAAACCCAGTGGATAGTGCAGTGCTAACAGAACTGCCAGCAAGTAACAGCCAAGAACACATGAAGGATAGTCTCAGAGAAAAAGTGGAAGCAGCTATAAAAAAACTTGAAAGTAAGGAAGGCACCAGGAGAGGACAATATCGTGGTAGAAATGGTACAAGCTGGCGAGAGTTGCTCAGTAGAAATGCTGCACATGATGTGTAATAAAATATATCAAGAAAAGAGATGTCCAGCAGATTGGGGAAGGCCATCATTGTACCAATACACAAGAAGGGCAACAAAACAGAATGCATCAACTATCCAGAAATTAGCCTATTAAGCATCCGGGGAAAAGTATACTCCAGGATACTGCAGCAACGTCTAAGGAGATACGTGGAGGAGGTGGTAGCGGAGGAACAGGCGGATTTTAGAGCTGGATGAGGTACAATAGATCAACTATTTGTAGTTAGACAGCTGTCAGAGAAATATTCTGAGTGAAACAGAACCCTATATAACAACTTCATAGACTTCAAGCAGGCGTTCGATAGCGTGTGGCAACAGGGACTGTGGCAGGTTCTGAGAAACTATGGAATCCCGGAGGTGTTAGAGGATCTGTACAGCAAGTCGGAGAGTGCAGTAGGAGTAGATGGAGAATTAACAGAGTGGTTTAAGATCATGGTGGGGGTAGACAAGGATGTGGGCTGTCACCAGATCTTTTCAACTTACTACTGGAGGCAGTGATGAGCCTTGTAATGAGATCTGTGGAGGCCGGAGTGTCAATTAATGGACGATTGCTCAACAGTCTGCATTTTGCTGACGATATCAACCTGGTTGCAGAGTCAACAATGCAACTAAAAGGTTGACAGACAGGATAGACGACAGCAGTAAATGATTGGAACTTAAAATCAATGCACGAAGAACTAAAACAATTTAGAGATCATACTAGAAAATAAAGCATTGGAACAGGTGACAGAGCTTGTGTAAATGGGTCATTATCCGAAATGTTACAAATTTCGTCTCCGAAAAACAAAACAAAAAATTTTTCCCCAAAATTGGTTGCAATTGTTTTTATTAGTCACGTACATAGTTAAATTTAACTAATTTGAAAGAAATCCACTATATTTTTAATCATAAGTTAATTTTTTTATAGAATTTATAAAGTCAAAATTCCTTTTTTTCATTAAAATCCGGCCTTTTTGTGTAATCATATTTCATCACAGGGACCTGAAATATTCTTCTGGTACTTATAAAATGGCAATTTCCTAAAAGTAGATGATACCAGCTTTAAGTAGGAATACAACAGGCCTTTCCTTCACATAATATATTAGTCTGGTGTCAAGAAATTAAGACATTTTTGGAAATTATTCAAAAAAAGAAATATTATTTTGAGCTGCAGAAAAAAATCTGTGCAGCATTACCTATAACTGTATGTTATATGCATTAGATGCAAGTTGAACAACATTTTAAGAGTTGTTAGTAAATTCTAATTACATGCAATTTATTTTTATATCAAATAATTCACAAAAAATACATGTAATTCACTCTTAGCAATGCGTCATTACCATCCATGGCAAGATGCGACTGTCATGAGAAAATAGCAGAAATCTGATGTATTCGGATGGTAATGATGAAAAACAACCGCTGGATGGTAATGATAAAATGATGAAATTTATGTCAGCCGTCAAATATTTTCACTTGAATTACTTTATCAGATAAGTAATTTAAATCAGTTCAATAAAAGTGGTAAATAAAATAAGTTGTCAATGTTATAATCTACCTAAACCAGGAAATACAACACGAGATGGTAATGAAACAGAAATTTACTTTTTTTGTAATTTGGAACACACAAACTTAAATTAAAAATAAAACATTATGAATTTCAACATAAATCTGTGTGATTCCATTAATAGTTGACAATATCTTGCTCCTGATGTTTTTCTTTTAGTAAGTAAGCACGTTCTCTAAAAGTTATAGGCTTCCAAAAAATTGAGATGGCAATGAAGTAGTTGTATTTAGACTATTCTGGAACAACCACCCAATAACTAGGTTCATAATGCAATAACCACCCAATAACCACGCAATAACCACGTCACGTGACGACCATCATATGACGTCATCGAAACTACTGGAAATTCCCGCAGTTTCGATCACGCGCCGATGAGTCATCATCGCGAAACTACTAGAAATCCCTACGGTTTCACAACGTCATCAAGTTATCGTTATCGACCCAAGAATTGAACGAGTCTGAATATCCTAACCATTTAACGAGTGATTTCTTCCCACGTTTTCTAATCACTTTTTCGATCCTATATATTTCTTGAGCCGTCTTCTGTAGCTCCTGTTCATAGAATGAGCCCTGTATTTCCTCACCATTAGAATCATTAATCTTATAAGTTGGAGGATCCGTGTATTGAACCTGGGATACTATAGAAACTTCCTCCGTCCATCTGGGTGTATATCCTTTCGAAAAGATATTCTTCTTTTTAGTTATCCTGACTTTATCTCCGATCGAGAATCTAGGTGTAACAGGCTGTGAGACCTCTTCGCCGTATAAATAGGGTTACCATAAGTCCGGGTTTCCCCGGACATGTCCTCTTTTTAGGCCCCTGTCCGGGCGTCCGGGCGGTTTTCCAGAAGTTGGGCATTTGTCCGGGTTTTCCACTCTACAATTTCTGACATGGAACCCTGGACGGTGAACCCATACTTTCTTACTGACTTACTTGCAGCCTAGAGCAGAAACGCGCCAACTTGTATTTGTTAGCTCTATGCCATTGAGTCCAGCACCGCATTCCGTTCAGATGTTTGTAGAAGCAATAAGTCATGTACGTTACCGTGGTGTTGCTACAGACGGTAGCAATCGTGGGTCTGTGAAAATCTATTCTAAGTCAATACTTTGATTGGAAGAATGGTGGTTTACAGTCGACATACATTGACGTGTATAGCACTCCAGATGAAACTGCAGACACCCTTTCGAGATGCATAAAGGACAGCTTGGACAGGCATCACTTATTTCAGAAGTGCATAGCCTTTGCCAGAGACAATATTGCAATACTAATTTCGGAGGTGTTCAACGTGGAGCTGATGGCAGTAGGCCCACTGGCGTAAACTTGTCCAAAATATTGGGGATGGGGGCATTTAGTGATTCATTGTACACTTTAATTGTTACATTAAATGTACAGTCCATCTGAATTATTGGGGGCACTTGCCCCGGCGCCCCCCTAGAGTCTATGCCTAGGAATAGTTCTATAGTATAATATAATGTGTATGCTAATTTAAAGAAGATGAAAAGGCAAAGCAGTGGAGCTTTAGTTGGTATTGGTTGCCCAGCTCATGTTTTGAATAACTCCCTGCACCATGGCGTTGACACATTTGATCTTGACATTGAGTCAATTACATTGAAAATTTACAACTATTTCTCAATTTACACGGTTAGAACTGAACACCTGAAGGAGTATAGGCCCCACTGCGAACTTGTTGCAGTTGAGTATCGTAAGCTACTTTATCACAGCAAAACTCGATGGCTGTCTCTATTTCCTGGTATTCAGCGGTTGCTGCAGATGTTTCCAGCCTTGAAGTCTTTTTTCTTGTCTCAAGAAAAGCCACCTACTGTAAGTCTGTTTTGTGTTGTGTGCGTGCTCATTGACTAAAAGTCTTAAGCCATTTACATTACTTTTCTGCAGTTCAAATTTAGACAGTATAAAATAAATCATAGCGGCGTAACCGCCAGGTAGCGTATCCGTATATGCCGATACGATTTTCATTTTTTGTCCTCTTTTTCCTCTGCGGAAATATGGTAACCCTACGTATAAATTCATAAATACAGTCTTTTCATTCGTTTTCATACTAGCCTTAGCGGGAGTCATTTTAATGGAAGAATGTCTTGTATTGTTGTAATTACTAACCATTCCGTCTAAAACGTCGATATATCTTCTCGTCGAATTAGCTGTAAAGTACTTAAACATTTTATCTTTCATCGTCCTGTTCCACCTCTCGACAACGCAAGATTTTTCTTCATTCTCCGTAGAGTACACCTCGAGCAAATTCTTAACGTCTTTGTTATAAAACTCTTTCCCCTTATCTACCCATAATTTAACAGGCTTTCGTCCACTCTCGAGTATCTTCAAGAAGCCGCTTGCTGTAGATTTCCCACTCTTATCATTCAATGGCACGATCCATCCGTACTTTGAAAACACATCTATAACGGTTAATAGGTATTTCGCACCATCGTTTTCTTTAGCGAAGGCTTGCATATCAACTAAATCAGCAGCCCATATCTCATCTATCCCACTAGCGTACACTTTTCTCTTTCTAAAATGCCTTACTACCGGTTTATGCAATTCATCCGCTAATTGATCGGTCCATTTCGGATCGGGGCTTTTTTAAAACCTAACCCGAGACTCGATTTAACAGACAATATAGGTTTAACTACCGCTCTCTCCAAACGCTCTCGGATAGTAGGATTAGGAATATTATTCAAATCATTAATCATTGCTCTATCGGCAACATTCCTAGAAGCCGTATCGGGGTGTCGATCGTAAGCCAAATCATGATGGTAAGCCGCGTTATCTACTCTGTTGATGGGGTTACTCCAATCTTTAGGAGTGCCGTCGGGATTCAGTCTCAAATCTAGTCTTGTCCCGGGTCCTGTAAACGAGTGACCTGGAAGATGCATCTCACCTGGATATTTAGCCCAAGGTAACTTTATCTTACTAGTGGCTGCATTCAACGAACCAACTACATCTCCGCCTTTCGCAGTGGTTCCTTTTACGAATTGAGTTTTTGTTTTCCCACATACAACGCATACACCTCGTTGCATGGGTCTCCCATTCTTAGCCACGACATCTTGTATATCTTTTGTTTCAGTCTGTCTTTTACACTTTACGCAATACATTTCAGTTTTAATATAGAAGTTTTATATATTTAAAATGGAGGTGAAAGACTTAACGTGGAACGATTTATCGTTGAAAAGATTTAATATCAACCTATTACCTAAAAGTATAAGGGGTGTAATAGTAGGAAAATCGGGATGTGGTAAGACGACGTTATTGTTAAACTTACTTTTGAGACCCGGATGGCTCGACTATGACAATTTGCAAGTATTCGGAAAATCTCTATTTCAACCGGAGTACAAAATTCTTAAGAAGGCATTCGAAGAAAAACTACCAAAAGAAACGATCATCAAGCTGTTTAACATTCGAGATGAGATAATGAGGTCTAATATTTCTCCAGCATGCGTTGTTGAAGAGATAGCGAAAAATTTAAGAGACAAGTCGGATATCGAATGCAGATTTTACGAATCCGCGGAAGATGTACCGGATCCGAGAGAGTTGAGCCGTGACAAGAAGAACTTGATGATTTTTGATGATTTACAATTAGAAAAGCAGAACAAATGCGAAACGTATTATATTAGGGGCAGGCATAGTAACGTCGACTGTTTGTACCTCGCCCAGAATTATTTTAAATTGCCTAGGCAGACTATCAGAGAGAACGCAAACTTTATTTGTTTATTTCCCCAAGACATGAAGAACGTTTCCCATATCTACAACGATCATGTAAGTACGGACATGTCTATAGAGGAATTTAAAAAACTATGCGTGGAGTCGTGGAAACAACCGCATCAATTCGTAGTTATCGACTTAACGAGTGAAAGGAGCAGCGGTAAATACCGTTGTGGATTAGATGAATTTTACATCCCTGAATTAAAATAAAATATACTAGTAAAAATGGAAGAACTCCTCGTGAAGATACAGGTGAACACAGCACAGACTGCGACTAACACGAATCCTAAATCGTCGTTTTACATTTTAGTGGGTAACGAAAAGGACAGAACCGCACGAATAATAACGAGGAACAATCCTGTAATCGAACTAGATAAAACCAAAAAGTATGAAATGGCTCTAGTCGATTTGTATACTTACTACGTGTTTCCTAACATAGACGCGAGCAACAACAACTTCCGGTATTCGCCGGATCATGGCGTGACGTGGTTCGACGTAGATATTCCGGAAGGGTCCTATGAGCTCGAGGATATAAACGACTACGTGAAGAAAATCATGAAAGAGAACGGCCATTACGATGCCGGAAACGAAGAATATTACATTACGTTAGAAGCAAACACCAACACGTTGAAGGCGGTGTTGACTATCGCGCAGAATTATGAGGTCGATTTTAGAACCGCGAACTCGATTAGAACCGTTCTAGGTTTCGAAAGTCGTCTATACATAGCTGGGTATAACGAATCGGAGAATATTGTGAACATAATGAATATAGACAGCTTTCGAGTAACTAGCGATATAATCGGAGGTTCGTACTCGAATGGATCGACGACGAATGTGATATATTCGTTTTTCCCTACCGTTGGACCTGGTTATAAGATCATCCAAATCCCGGCTAATTTAATTTATCTCCCCGTTACGATGAATACGATTTCATCGATGGAAACGAGACTTACCGACCAAAATGGAAAACTAATTAACATTAGAGGGGAAGCGATGTCGATCAAGTTTCATATTAGAGAAGTGTGAAGATTATTAAAAGTTTATCTTAGTTATATATAAAATGACTCAGTACACAAAATTCTGTGTTAATATTTCAGAAGGACAAAAAGACAAGATTAAACGAGCGCTCGAAGCGGGAAGCGATGGCGTTAGTATTAGACTATCTCACGATGATATGGATGGAGACCACGTTTTAGCTTTTACGAAAGCGCAAATTAACAAAATGAAGAATGCTTGTCAGAACGGAAAGGGCACGACGATCAAAATGAGTAAAACGCAATTAATATATAACGCTAAAGTCGAAGGCGGTTTTATCGGAGCTATATTACCATTTCTAGCTACTGCTGGAAAATATCTTCTTTCAAGCGTACTACCTAGTTTAGCACAAGGCGCTTTAACGGGTATAGGTTCCGCAGCTGCATCGAAAGTTGTAGATAAAATAAGCGGATCGGGAGTAGTGTACGTTAATAGAGACGGCCTGGCTTGTAAAGTAATACCGGATGGAAATGGGTTGTATCTATCTCCGTGGTCGAAAGGCAGTACGATAGGAACGGGATTGTATATGAAAACGGGTAGCGGATTGTATATGAAAACGGGTAGCGGGTTGTATATGAAAACGGGTAGAGGGCTTTTACTAGGCCCTAATTCGCCATTCCGAGATATTCCGATTCTCGGTATGTTGCTTTAAAATAATCCTCGTATAAATAAAATGTCAGGATTCAACAGGCCTATCCATAAATTTATAACGAAACCCACTCGACGGGTCGAAGTTAGAACTCAACCGAAAGAGGTGCGTTGGACGTTGAAAAAAGTGACGCACACACCCTGCAGACAACTGGGCGGACTAAGATGGGAGATTTTTACGCAACAACTGATAACGATTCAACCTAGAGAAACAGCTACGGTAGCGCTAGGACTAGGTGTTCGAATGACTAAAGGGTCGTGTTTAGTTTCGCTTAGACAGGAAATCGAAGCGAGTCTACGAGATGGAGTCGTTATCGGACAAGTAGAAGACATCGAAATTACTATTCAAAACGACTCCGATTCCGTAGTTAGTATAATCGAAGGCGATTCGTTATGTTTCGTTAATTACCAAAAATATATCGCAGTTTAAAAAATTATATCGCGTTATTATAAAAAGAATGGAGATCCCACTGAAAATCGATGGAAGCGCCCATGCTTTCCGACTTTCGAAAATCACTGAAATTCAACAAGAGCTCGAGCGGGAACTCAAAAAAAGAGAGACTCTAGGTAAAAAGTATCGTAAAGGCGTTAGGATTATCAACGTAGTAGACGGTATATCGACTCTAGTCGCGTTGGGCTCAACTGCTTCGGCAATCACGGTTCTGTATACGATAGTCGCGGCACCTATCGCGTTAGGTCTACAAGTACTGGCGGTTGGAGCGGGTGTTTTCAGCGTGATCGGGCGCGTAATCAACAGAAAGCTCACGCCAAAGGCGGAGAAGCACGAAAATATTAAAACGTTGGCTGAAGCGAAACTCAACACCATCAGTCACTACATCTCGAAAGCTTTGGAAGACGGTAATATTTCAGACGAGGAATACTCGTTAATTCTAAACGAACGCGTGAAATTTAACGAAATGAAAGAAGAAATCAGAAAATCGAGAAATAGCGGAGAAACTATAGCCGAGTCGTTGAAGGACGCGTTTGCGAAATCGAAGGAAAACGTAGAACGTGAAACGTAAAACATAAACGTAAACGTAGAACGTAAAACGTGTGTAAAATCACGTTCGTTATCGCGTTTCATTTCAATGTTTTAACGCGTGTTCCAAAAACGCTTTAAAACATTATACCACCTATTTAAAAAATGTCATTTCTAAAGATTAACGATCCCACCAAAAGAGACTTTATCGTCGAAGAGTTTCTGAAGACTAAGAAAAACATTCAACGAGATTATTTATCCGAGAAACTAGGCGATATAGGATTGCAGCGAGATTTGGTAAAGTTGTACAAGCCGATCGTGGACTCGCAATCGACCATATCGAAAGAACAAAACGCTTTGTTATCGACTATTAAGGAAAACTCAGCAGCCACGTCTAACGCTCTAAACGCGCTTCCCGCATCGATATCGTCGTCGTTAAAAGCCATACAGCTTCCACAGTATCCCTCGATAGAGGCTTACGAGGATCCTGTAGAAGACGTTAGAATGTTAGAATTAGGAGACGTGGCAACGAAATACTTGTCCCAATACGCCTCTAATAAAAAGTCTACCGATACGACGTTCGGTCTAAATTCAAAAAAAGACGGGAAATTTTATATCGGAGACGCACGCGTATCGTTCCAGAACGACGATATAATAGTCGGAGAGAAGACTTATACAGGTACTCCAGGACTTTGGGAGCTAGTGACTATGGCTAAACCGAACAGTTCGATTTACGACGACAACGATATGTCCGATTACGTCGAGATTCTAGACGCGACGAATGCGATGAGGCAACCTAACAATCCGAGTAAACCAAAATCGTCTAGAAGCGAAAAGTACAAAAACATCATTAAACCGATATGGGAAATGAAGTCTGGAAAACAGACGCCGAAGACGGGTAAAGGAGTCGTCGTAATTCCGCAAGATCCGAATGCTTTAGTAGAAATGTTGAGTCTACGATTCGCTAGCTACGACGCGGGTAATACGGGAGTGAGAAACGAGATCGTTGGTATATGCGATGAACTATTACAACAAAAAGAGATCGGTAAAGAACAGTATAAAAACTTAATGTCGCGATTATAAAAAACTTTGAAGAGTTACGGTCGTGTGATTCTGTAACTCGCTTTAGTTACAGAATATCGTTTATATAAGTGTCGTTGTCGTATACATCTCCCATATTTCATCGTTTATACGCTCATGAAACGCAACCTTCGCCGTGAAATACCTCTTTTCCAAGCTATTGAGCTTGTTCTTAAGGTCGTGAATGATCGACTCGAATTCATTAGCAACGATCTTTTTGGTAAGCTCATCCGAGTCGTCATCCGAGATCTCTTCAGTATTATTCTCCGCGTTAGAGACTACTTTAATGTAGTGGCAATCGCTATACTCACTATCGCTATACTCACTATCGCTATGCTCGCTGTCGCTATGCTCGCTGTCGCTATACTCACTGTCGCTATACTCGCTGTCGCTACACTCGCTACATTCTGAAGCGTCTCCGACTAGGTCGAAAACGTCGGTTATGAATTCACTACAAGCGTCTTTCACTTCAGAAATAAAAAGGGATATAATCTTTGCGTTATTAGAAGCCATAGTTAAAAATGAGCCGGCCGATTTTTCAACATATTCTTCGTAGGAATCCATTTTATATTCTCGTGTTGTTTTTATAGTAACAGGAGAATATAAATAAACATTCGTAATTCTAACAGCGAACTGGATATAAAAACTTAATATTGCGATTATAAAACATGCTCGTCATCGCTAATAGAAGAATTAAGAGAAAACACGTTATAGGAGGAGCGGGAATAATGGATACTATTACAGGAGTTTTCAAGAAGCTCTTCACTTCGGATGTTGGTAAACGAGTCGCATCGTCCGCCCTTAGCGCTGGTAAAGACGCCGCGAGAGAGTTGGCTAAAAAGGCGCTAGAAGTTGGAAAGAATACCACCGTAGAAGTTGGTAAACGCTTGATGGATAAAGCTGCTGCTAAACTCTTAACATCGTCGGTTCCGAAGCCGCACGCAGTCGAAACGATACCAGCGCTTACGCAAGAGAATGCGGCTATCTTAGCACGGCTAATCGATAACGATGCGGCAGGACCTAATATTAATAAGATACTAGCCGGTCACGGACTTTCTTCGAAGGCCGTGTCCATTCGAGATCTCGTACGTGGTCTCAACAAAAACGGAGCGGGATTGAAACTCGCGTGAGTTTAAATAAATAATCTTTAGTAATTAAAATGCAGTCAAATATTCTAAACTTTATGGCACCCACAGAGGTCGATGAAGGAATCGAAAAATACGAATGGCATGAATACGAACCGGCAGCGAGAACGAGTTTTAACACACCCGGCGAGATTCGCATAAATATCGAAACCCAAGATCTATTTTGCCATCCCGCCGAATCTTACCTGCTATTCGAAGGTAGGTTGGTTAAAGGAGATGGAATGAATACGGCGTACGCTAATGGAGACGCCGCAGCCCTCGCGAATAATGGACTCTTGCATCTTTTCAGCCAAATCGCGTATTCCCTATCGAATCAAGATATCGAAACAGTATTTCACCCAGGACAAGCAACTACGATGTTGGGTTTGCTGAAATATCCGGACGACTTCGCCAAAGCGCAAGGTCTTAATCAATTATGGTGTAAAGATACTGATGCAACCGCGGTTATAGCGGATAACGCGGGTTTCGCGATCAGACAGGCGTATCTTATTCGAAAACCAACGACTAGGGGAACGTTTAGTTTCGTCGTGCCCCTCAAACATATTTTCGGATTCTGCGAGGATTACGATAAAATAGTATACGGTTTTAAGCACACGCTAACGATGGTTCGCAAATCGGACGACGACGCTATTTTTAGACACGCTACCGCGGATGCTGGAAAAGTCGACGTCGTGAAAATCTCGTGGTTTATGCCGCACGTTACTCCCGCAGATATGGAGAAGATGCAATTGTACAAAACTATCGAATCGAAAGCATCGGTACCAGTTGCATATCGAGCTCGTCAATGCGATACTATATCAGTTCCTCAATCGACTACTTTTAGTTGGCGTCTTAGCGTTAAGACGGCTCCTGAAAAACCTAGATGGATAGTCGTCGGATTTCAAACCGCTCGAAGCGACGGCAACCAAGAACATAACCCATCGATTTTCGATCATTGCAACCTCAAAAACATGTACGTGATGATGAATCAAGAGAGATATCCAGCGGTCGACTACGATCTATCGTTTCCCAACCAGAAATTTTCGAGAGCTTATAGAGACGCGGCGTCGTTCAGCGAAAAGTTCTACGGAATGGATCCGTTGATTACGCAAAGCAACATCACTCCAGCCGATTATAAAGAGCTATATCCGCTCATAGTTTTCGATGTTAGTAAACAGTCGGAAAGACTGAAATCGTCGGTCGTCGATATCCAAATCAAAGCTACTTTCAACGCCGCAGTCCCAGCTGATACCCAAGGTTACGCGGTTATAATTTCGGATAAGTTGCTAAACTTTCAGTCAGATGGACAGAAAATGAGCGTGGTGTATTAATCGTCTGTATGAAAAATGTATTTCATGTTTAAAGACAATCTTGTAATATATAAAATGAAACTGCCAGAATTACACAAGTTAGCGAAAGAGAATAAGATTAAAAGCGCCACTCATCTCAACAAACCGGAATTGGTAGAGCTGCTGATCGAGAAAGGATTGATTCCCGCGGACAACTCCCTGTTAGGTAAACCGAAATTAACGAGAAAAGAATATCTAAAAGAATATCAAAAAGAATATTGGAAAGATCGTCGAAAAGAATATAATGACGATGGTAGATACGATAGATTGAAAGGTATCAGAAACAACCCGAAACGAGTCGTTATTTTTGACTTGGAAACGGGTGAGACCATCGAGTATTCGTCGATTCACAAAGCGGCTAAAGCTCATAGAGAAAACGCCCGTTTAATATTGTATTATAACGGAAAAGTATGGAGAAACAGATACGAAATTACGGTGTACGACGGAATCTGTGAGATCGATAAAGAGACTTCGAGAGCATACGATGAAACAATCGATGCAGTTGCACACCCAAGCGAAGAGTCTTCTCAATGATAAGATTTCTACATTTTTAGAAACCTATCGTTTGTATACACGCGATAGGTTTCTACAGTTAAAATTACAGACTTAGTTTAAGGTCGCAAGAATGCCGCTGAAAAGTCTCTAGCTATTATGGGTGTGGCGATGGACGAATAAACGAATATCTCGAGGTAATCGGTACCGGTTAGAAAAACTATAGTACTACCGGTTGAATTGTTATGCGCAATTCCCGTACCCCCTCCACCCGCAATTTGCATGTGCGACACCCCGTTTTTATATAGGAAGACGTTAGCAAAAGCGGTATTACTCGCGCTACAAAATTCTATGTACGTCGTAACGATATAGTATCCGGCTTTACCAGGAGTGAAACGAGTCGGTCCTGTACTGTTATCACTACTATCGGTATTGAATCTTACTCTATCGAAAGAAACTATTGTGTGAGTTGCAGCGAGTATGGCTTGTTGAGATATAGTGTAAACGCTAAACGCGGGTCCGACCGCAGATGCATCGACATATTTTTTAGTCGCTGCATCTCCATCACCGCTGGGATCGCGTAGACCCGTAATGTGTGCACCATGCATAAAGATGGGCTTATACACATTTATTTTAGACTGACCCGTCGACTTAACCATCTCTAAGGCGGTTTCATTATTTATTCTAAAACTGAATCCATCCGTCGATTGTAATGTAATTGGTTGGTTTAATCGACCTTCTATTTTATTCGTTGTATTTCCTAACAATATATTAAAAACTTTATTTCCAACTAAATCCTTACATCCTATCGCCCGCTTAAGGTCCCTACCGATGCTTAAGAATAGGTCGCCAGTCATGGTATCACCGGTTTTAGACACTTTTAGATTATCGTTGGACGGTACATCGGCGCGATTCGTTATCAAATCTATGGCTTGCCCCCGACTTAGAGCCTCATCCATTCCTGCTTCCGAAACGTTCGTCGTAGGTAGACCTTTTATCGCGTGACCACCCATTTTTAGATTTCCAGTCGCTGGGTTTGCTCCATCCATTCGAAGGAAACTAGCATTTACTTGACTAAGCGTAACACCACCAGCAATTATTCTTTGCGTAGATTCTGAATCTGTATGTCCGAATTTATATACTGGCATTGTTTTTTAATAGACGATATTATTTAATATAATTCGTTTATAACTTCTTGAAATTTACAACCATTGTTGCACGTTTTCTTCAGTACATACAAACACAAATGACCGCAAAACACTTCGTTATCCGGCTGTATTCGCTCGCTGTTGTAAAACACCGGGCGCCGTAAATACTTTAATAGTTCGGTAGGAGGAGGAAGACCGTAACTATCGAAATATAACTTATCGCTACCGTTCTTTAAAAAACCGACCCAGTGAGAGCCTACCCCATTAGAATCGTCTAGGTTTAATATCCCACATTCGTTCCGTTTAGGTTTCTTCGGCAGCTCGTCTCGTAAGAACACGCCTCTAAAATTCAGAATATTCAACTTCTTCGCGGCATCCAATAATTCAAAATTCGTTAGCGGTTGATTTGGAAGAACTACGCCTTCGACATCGATGTTTTTGACAGTTGTAAAACTCATTTTAATATTCAACTAATACTCTTATTGATGAAGCGAATAATGTCCGTATGCCAAAGTATGAATACCATCTTTCAATATCACTCGTTTGTCATCGTCGGCTGAAAGAGCGACCTTATTTACTTCTTCGGTATACACATCGTGATGATACGATCTTATAACGTTCATTTTTCTTAACCGTTCTCTTCTCGTAAACACACACTCTTTGTAATCTTCGTGGGTTATCGTTTTACTAACCACGTTTTTCTTCACGCCCTTGCATTTCTTATGGTCTACACCAGACAGCCTGTACGAATACAACTTCGACCTCAAACCTACGAATTCTTCGATCTGTTTTCCCGCTGCCTCGTCTTTGAACATACCGATAACTTTCTTATTTACACCCGTTTCTATACCAGATGGATGATCTTTCGCGTACTCGCTCGTGTCGAACCTGCTTCTAATGTCAGGAGCTATATCGGTGTAGAAGTCTTCGGTCTTAATTTCATAAGCTAGAGAATCCGTATCGGTGAATAATAGCTTAGCCCTATCTCCGTACTTGGTCTTGATGTAATTATAATGGAAATCGTAAATTAAAGTCTTGCTCGAGTCTAAAATACACATACCTAGATATATAGGCTTGTTATAGAACAACTTGGTCTTTTTCATGTGAACGGCGATTAGATTTTCATCGAAAATGGTTCGACCGTCGTAATTAGGTTTCGACGCGAGCTTCGTAGCTTCCTTCTCATCGCACACCAATCGTACGTCAACTCGATTCTCGATACATTCCATAGTCTTACCGAAGACGCTATTATTCATCAACTTGAAAAAGTCCTTCTCGAAATCGTTAGTAGCTCTCGTTCTCAATTCCGTGTTCAGGTTGATATACTTTTTCAGCCAAGCGCTTTCTTCGAATATTAACCCTCGATGTGTTTTAACGATTTTCAAACCGAGACTTTCGTACAACTTTAAATTACCGTAATGAACTACGTACTTCTTTTTATCGTTTAAACTCGGAATTAGTTTCGTTACATCCGATCCTGCGGGTTTTATACTCTCAGGAGCTAGAGGGTAATCGTTATGCGGGTGGTGTAATTCCTTAGGATACTCAAGATCGACTTCTAACACACACCCCACCCCATCTCGTTCGGTAACGCTTCTCCAATCATTCAGCTCGTTATCGTTCATCCATTTAAACCCATGAGTTGGTAGAGGTTTGCTCATCGCCCATCCGTACAAGTTATTCGCGTCTAAGTAAGGAATGAATACCGAAGGCTGGCTGCGATCAAAATCTTCTCCCATGTACTCGTTGTTCGCTTTCGCGTATCGTTTCGAAATCGTGCTGACTCCCCCTCTTATTCCTTGCTTGATCATCAGTAACATATCGTAGTCGCTCAACAATTCCAACTCTACACCGGTCAACTTTAACGCTGCGTCCCAAGCTAGTCCGGGTGAAGTGTAATACCACGCGGGATCGAGCCTATAATGTTCGATACACACGTCTCTAAAGTTTTCGAATACATCGGCTAATAATAAAACATCCGAAAGATTATACAAGTCGTGATATTCTCTTAACGTTTTACAACGAAATACTTTCCATACATTTTTGGCGTGCTCGTAATCTTCATCGCTGATGTCTGAATCGTTCAGTTTAGAATAGAATTTATGCTTCGGAGGCAATTCGGTCTCGTTTAATCTTTCAATGCCGTCAACGTAATCGTACGCGTAAACACCTTTTCTGAGCAAAAGATCTAACTTCTCACCTTCGAAGAAATCGCCTAGATTCTTACACTGATCTTTACGAAGGTTCTTCGATAACGCGTCGAGACTCGAAGGCATGAATCTAAAACTGTCGATAAAGCGTAATTCGCGCTTGACCGTTATCTCTTTTCCCTCTTTATTTACAAAGTTACCGACTACGATCTCTCGGCTAAACGATATATACTTCTCTTCGTTATTCGGAATACAGTTAATTTTCTCACCATTCTCACCTCTCAGTTTCTTCACGAATAGATGGCTGTCGTATCCGGATAGATTATGGAATACTACAGGGAAAAACTTGGGGATTTTGTAGTTCATATTACAAATGTTATGGGCGGCGCCTCTGAATTTACCGCTTAAATGACAGTGATCTCTAACTCGATCTTTACCTAACTCTCCTCCGCATATATGACAGTTAGCAGCTTCGTCGAAACATTTCTTCTCAGTTATACCGAATATCATATTCTTGGGGAATTTAAACTGGTTATATATTTCTTTTATATTTTCTACAAGAGAATCTATGAATATCTGGGCAACATCGTCGTCTTCGTTTTCAGCCGTAAACCTCACTGGCTCTTGGGAATAAACACCGTCGTCGAAGCATTTTATATGATAACAAAACGAGCTAGGCGTATGTTTCTGGTATTTATTAGTGTAAGACGTGTTGGGATCGGGCTGGCATGTATCGATCGGTTTGATAAAAGACTCAAAATCGGCGTAAACTATAAACGGCAGTCTCATCGATTTAAAATAATGCTTAAAACTTAACATAGTTCCTAGGTCGGGGAGAACTATTCGTTGGGCGTCTTGCCGTGAACAGTACTCGGTATGCTTAGCAAGCGCTTCTACGCTTCTATAGCCGAGTAAACATCTTTTACAATAATGCATCGAATTTACAGATTTTTCTGTTCGTGCTGCCATCAATCTATTAAAGTTCTTGATCCAACAATAATGCTTCTTTTCACCGTCGGAAATAAGCAGCAGATCTACGCAGATATCGCTTTCATGCTTCGATATATATAATGGGTATACATCCTTTTCATAGCCGAATACGTTAACGTAAACGTTATTGTTACGCTCAAACTTATTTATAATATTAGCGTCAGCAGCAACCGGGAATTCGATCCCTTTCCAATCGAGTTTCTTAGATTGTTCTTTTAGATCTCTAGTGATTCTATGCGGATTGTCTTCCGTTGGATTCAGCGCTCTAGTAACGCACCACTTGAAACATTCATCGTCGTCGTTTTTCAGGTTAATAATAGCCTTTTTATTGGCTAAATACTCGGGAAGTGGAATATAAGAACTACCTTTCAATGGCTTATACACAACTGTATCGATATCCAACTTCATAACGGTTTTAAACCGCCAATTACTACCTCTCATCTGAAAACTTGCCATGCTCTCCTTAATTTTATCCACTGCGTTGCTATATATTTCACTCACATCGGTTGCGTCTAAAATGATATCGGTCTTCGATTTAAAATTAGGTTCGGCTTCGACTTCTTCCCCAGATTTAATATCTACTTTCTTCATTACGCAATTAAGATTGAATTGAACTTTTACCCCACGATTTTTCGTTAGCAGACTGACTACTTGGGGCCTTACAGCATCGAGAAAAGACGTGACATCGATTCCACTGCTTCCATCGATCGTGTATTGCTTAGTAAAACCTTTAATAGCCTTCGCGGTCTCTCGAAGTTCGAACTTGTTTTTATTGATTTTACTGAAAATACTCGAAACCTTCGTCTTCAACGATTCCAATCTTTCATTCACGGTTTTCTTTTCCTTTGGAGGAATGGAACTAACCCACTGATCCGCAAAAGAATTAATAACGGACCTAACCTTAGTCTTCATCTCATTCCAAACATTACTAACAGAAGATTTCCAAGTATCAGACGGAGGCGTATACTTACCTGGAACAAGCGTTGGAACTTTAATGTCCGGAACCGGAGCGTCTAGCAGGTTGCTCGCAGACCTGGGGGACATGAATGCTATGAGTTCTGCTTTTCGCAGTCTCGAATAACCAACCATACCTCTCTCTCGAGCGATATTTTGTAGTTCTTTTACAGTCTTCGATGAATAGTCCATTTTATTATAGACATTTATTCCTTTAAGCGATTTCATGAAATCGGTTCGTGTATCCATTTTATTATAGACATTCATGCCTTTAAGCCCTTTCATAAAACCAGATTACTAGATACTATAGGAAATTCCCAACCAACGTAATCGTCCCATGACTCATAGGCGAGTCATCAAAACTGCGGGAATTTCCAATAGTTTCGATGACTCATACGATGGTCGTGACGTCACATGGTTATTGCGTGGTTATTGGGTGGTTATTGCATTATGAACCTAGTTATTGGGTGGTTGTTCCAGAATAGTCTAAATACAACTACTCAATGATGCTTATTTCTATGGACAAGTATAAACAGGCTCTAAAAAAATTAATATTACGAAAACGAATCTAAATGTTTCATTATTGCATATGCTAGCTACTAATTAATCAAAATAATATACCTTTGTTGCAGGTTGTAATGGAAGAAATTTGCGTAAAAGTTGAATTTAATGCATTGTACACCGTCTCGGACATTGGATGGTAATGATATTTTGTATACATTTAGAAATTTATTTCTAAATTTCCAAAATCCAGCAGCTACAACAATTATGGGAAATGTTAATCTGCTCATTCTTTGAAGGATAGGCAAAAAAATTTGAAGAAATTATCGAAAAAACTCAAAAAACCAGCATGGGACATCAATTCTGCACTTTTCGGATAATGACCCATATAAGAGGACTGATAACAGAAGACGGCCGATGCACAAAAGACATAAAACGTAGGATTGGTCTGGCGTAAGCGATGTTTGGTAGACTGAGCAAGATGTGGAGAACAAACAGCATATCGATAGGAACCAAGATGAAATTGTACGAAACGTCTGTCATCCCAGTGCTGCTATATGGATCCGAGTGCTGGTGCCTGCGCAGAGAGGATGAGAAGAGTTTGCTGGTGGCAGAACTGAGCTGGCTGCGGAGAATACTAGGCAGAAGTAGAAGATATAAGATCCGAAATGAAGTGACCCAAGAGGAGCTGGGGCACAAGAAGACAATGGCGGACAGGAGCAAGAAAAGAAGGCTCACATGGTTCGGGTACTTAACAAGAATGGACGACAAAAGACTCCCAGCGGCAGCTCTACATGGCCATGTAGAGGGAACACGAAGCCGAGGGAGACAAACAAAGACATCGATGGATAATGTAAAGGAGGATTTATGGGTACAGGGCTTGAACATGAGGGATGCCATCGATGAAACCAGGGACAGAACGATGTGGAAATGTCATATTAAGGCCTCATCGTTGGTGCACACCTGACGGAGGAGAGAGAAGAGAAGATAGGTATCTATCTACATGTATACGGTATAACGTAGCCTTTAATCAACGCAAGACGCCGTTCGAAACGTTTTCAGTCAGTCAGCCCAAAATATATTCAAATTATAATACACAGTTCAAATACTAAGTCAGCAACACTTCCTACAGAAACTCAAACATCGACCTGTCAGCAAAAATCTTCGCACGTGTGCTTGCTACGCCTGAGCGAAATCTAATTATCTATGCACAGCGGCAGCCGGCCTCACTACAGGCCGCGCGCCTCGCTAGGACAATACATTCAAACGTTATATATATTTATCATATATATAATACATATACACAATACTAATGCAAACCGAACTAATATATAATACAACATCTCACACTGAATTAGAGCTTGTTCTCAAAACTGAGTTAACAATTATATGCTAAACACTTTCTCCATCACGATCTATGAGATGTGATTACGGCGTGTTAAATGTATGAGCTCCAGACCAATATCTGCCAGTTAAAGAAAGCAAACTCCGCCTTTTGTTCCAATGTTTGAAGCAGTGGTATCGAGGAACACATCCCTGGTCATGTCCCTTAATCCATCCCTGGATTAATAACCCTCGTCCTTGTTGTTGCTTTGATGTTACGGAATACGTGCCGGACTGGTTGGCGGTGGCAGGAAGTGTGGCAGGAAGTCTTCATTTTCCACAGTATAAGCTTATGATCGGATACAAGACCAGCATCGCTCACCTGTATATCGTTTATCGTAGATTGTTGTGCGATCATCGGCCACTAGGACATCTAAGATGTTTTCTCCGCGAGTCGGGACTTCAACGTACCGCTACACATCACTCCAGTCTCCAGTCGTCATACCTCCAAATGACCACACTCCATCTGCCAAGAGTTGTCTACGAACTACTCGTTCGGGACGAACTGTCAAACCACCTGTTCGGTTCAGGGACTTCAATATGTAAGAGGGAAGGTGTCATGGAATGTACTTTATCATGGACTGTGCATGGATTAGTTAGGTAGACTCTGGATACATGTATCATCTTTGTGGTGACGTCAGACCTCCTCTGGACACGAGCTCCGCAAGGCAGAAGGTGGAACATATCATAGCAACCAATCACATGTGAATAGACCTCTGGGCCGCATAATTTAACCTAGTTTTCTTAAACACAAAATACATAGACTTACACTGACCCTAACCCTAAGCCCTAACCAACCCTCACGGGTCAACCCGAATCCCCGACACCCGAATCCCCTAAAACGCTGAAAATACACAAAAACCCGATTCCTCGAAAACAGTTTTATAGAAAGCAGCCGAACTCTCGAAAACTATTCAAAGTTAAATTATAAACTCTTATACATGACAGAGACCTAGCGTGGCAGTGATGTATCTTGATGTACTGCCTATACATCTGTTTATTTTTAATTTTAGTCTAAAATCGATTTCGGGAATCCGGCCGAAATTCGTTTCGGGGATTCGGGGATTCGGGTTTCGGGGATTCTGGCCGCACCCCCTCAGGACGCCTTCCTTGACCCTAACCGACCATCACGACGCCCTCCTGACCCTAATCGACCATCACGACGCCTTCCCTGACCCTAACCGACCATCACGACGCCCTCCCTGACCCTAACCGACCATCACAACCCCTCTCTGACCCTTACCGACCATCCATTCCCTTACCCCAACCGACCATCACGACGCACTCCCTGACCCTAACCGACCATCACAACCCCTCTCTGACCCTTACCGACCATCCCTTCCCTTACCCCAACCGACCATCACGACGCACTCCCTGACCCTAACCGACCATCACAACCCCTCTCTGACCCTTACCAACCATCCCTTCCCTTACCCCAACCGACCATCACGACGCACTCCCTGACCCTAACCGACCATCACAACCCCTCTCTGACCCTTACCGACCATCCCTTCCCTTACCCCAACCGACCATCACGACGCACTCCCTGACCCTAACCGACCCTCATGATGCAAAAATGACATTTATTCAGGCGACATGCTTTACGGAATAGCGTGAGGGGCGCTATATTTAGTCCCTGGGTTTGCGCTAACGTGAGGGCATGAACGTATGCACTACGAAATAACATTGGAGATAAACAGTTTTGTGAGTCGTTACATGGCAAGTTAAAGTTGAAATTGACGAAAATCCCACCTCAACGTAAAATTTAAAAAAAACTGTTACTAGGAAAGTGTTTTTGTGTGCAATATTAACAAGAAAAATTCGACATATCCGACGTAGAAGCTGTCGCTTCCACGCATGCGCCACCTGATACGCATGCGCCACTAGGTGAAAGTATGCGACTCAAGAGATCTGTTCCACATGTGATTGGTTTAGTATGATATGTTCGACTCTACGAATAGGTGCTTTTCTCTGGACTAGAGATCGTCCATTTTGGTATTAGGCACTCGGACATGAACCTTATATATTCTTATATGAACCTATAGTCATGGGCAACGATCCCGGGGTGGTCGAGAGGGACAAGACTTCCACCTTTGACAGTGGGGGGACACAGTATAGAGTTACCCCCACCCCAATTTTGAAGAAACACCAAAAAAGGTCAAAAAAGTTTTTCGCGCGTGAACGTGAAAAATCTGTTTCACCTCTTTTTTGATTTGATCAGTTCAACAGTGTCCATTGTCCCCCCACCTGTCAAACAAGATCGCCGCTAATGATGGTAGTGACACTCTAAGTTGAAGTTATACAATACAATATAATACAACTTACTGTATATTTAAAACGCGCCTTAATAGGACGCGTTACAATGCAGCAGGTGATCATAGTAGGCGCCTACTAGATAATACATTTTTTTTAGTTTAGTTTTAAAAGTATTTATCGAAATAGATCTTCGAACTGGTTATGGCAGAGTTCCATTCGGCTCGATCAGCCACCTCGAACATCCTGTTTCCAGATTGTAGATTCGCTGTTTTCTAACTAAAGATTATATTATTATTATTATAATATTATTATTCCGGATATTTCTATAGCGCCTCTCGAAGCTAGTATACTACTACTCAGAGGCGCTCCCGACTACAGCATTTGATACTGTGCCGGAATTTTCACGCCGAAGCGCCACGAGCAATTGCGAGTGAAGGACTTGCCCAAGGTCCGTACGCAGCGGCTAGAGTGGGATTCGAACCTGCAACCCTCCGGTCACAAGGCGCCGAACTTACCACTGAGCCACCACGCCCCACAAGTAAAGTGGACCTAAACCTGACCTTATTTTGAACACCAGGAGACAGATTTTAAGGAATATAGCCTACGAATGTATTGTAGAATATATTCTAAGTTGATAAATAATAAAATCGTTAACGTACAAACTCCACGAACATTACAATATGTATCTGAGCACTTGTATAGTGCGTTTTAAGAAGCTCACAAAGATGTGAGCAGTGTTTGGAAAATCCTCAGACAGCTGCAGCAGTTGTGCATAAGAGATAGGCCTTCAAAACAATTGATGTAGCCTACGTAGACGTAGTATATGCCTAAGTTATCTTAGTGTGTAAATTTAAATAGAAGCCAAGTACTAGCATAGCAGGGATATTTATAAGTAGAACGTACTGCTCATAGTCGTAAACTCCGAATTTCTAAATCGATACTCGAAAGCTAAGCGCAGGACACACTGCAGCTTATTTGCCTGCGATGCGTTCTGTCAAAGGGTTGTTCAGAAATGTCCAGTGGAAGTCGAACTCCGGTTGCCAGAGACAGGAGGCAGCTAGAGGATCTAATGAGGCGGGTTTCGTTCGGGTTTCGTTGAGGACGAGAAACTGAGGTAGATACAACTAGGTAATAGGGAGGCCAAGGAAGGTAAAAATCTACACACACAAGAGACATTTGAATCACGATAGGATACTTCAAATTTGCTTCGCAATGATTTGCTTAGAACCTGCAGCGTGGGCCGAGTCGAAGCAGTCCGCTCTGGAACCGAGCTAGGACCACACTGGATTAGCGCCCTCTGAATCCGCTCTTTTGCGAGCAGGCAGACAGTCAGGTAGATAAAATTATGCCCTTCATCTGTCTATCGCACTCAGTGACGCGAATTTCTGACCCAGTTGCTGCAGCAGGCTTAGACCAATTTCCCAGCCGACTGGTGACGGTGATGCTTCACAGGTGTCTATCGTTCGGTACGGGCCACCTATTGGCGACCCGTACCGTTTGGTACGGGTCGCCAATAGGTCTATAGACGGCTCCGACAAACGACACATTGTTTTGCCGCGCCAAGTCATCAGTGCCGAGCGATTTACGATCTCGAACGCCGGGTCGGCTTACCGAGGTCGACGGATTAGACTAGTAAGGTCACTGTATGTCTGACTCACTTGCCTACAGTTGGCATAGTTGCTTACTCATCATCGTCAGTTCCTGACGCCAGCCATGTGGCGGCGATGAGTACGAATAAATTATCTCCATTGTCCTCGGTCATTTGTCAAGTCCATTGCACCCTTATGTATATATATATACATATATATGTATGTATATATACAAGGGAGCAATATGTATGTACACGTATATATGTGTGTATATATAGGGGAGAGTTGCCATAAATGGACCACCTAAGGGAAACCGAGGTTTACTGAATGAATGCTACCGAATTTCTAAAAGGAAATTATGCCATATGATAGGCTGATTGGTCAAGTATGTTGTTCATAATCAAGGGACAGATAGTATTCATGCATTTATGAAAAATAACTAAAACAACTGTAGCTCTAGTAGGTCCAATTAAGGCAACCTGTTTCCTTAAATGGACCGCATGGTGTCCTTGATTGGACCAGTTGCCCTGAATGGGACATATTATTTTAAAGACGTTTTTAAAGATAATTTGCAATAAAAAACACTTTAAACGTTGTAAAACACTTATTGTCTAAACATGCAATAAAGGCGTCTGTATCTAACTGTCAAAATACTATACAAGTGGTAGAAATCAACTTAATATATGACTAACATAACCACTGCCAGTAAACTAATTAGGTGTACATTGTCAGAATCACTAGTTAAATATAGACTATACATTATAGTTAACTATAACTATTTAATTACGACTAAATGATTAGTTAAGTCTTTTATTAATGCTTAGTTACAACCATTTGTGTCTAACACTTAACAATTAATAGGGACCTACTTAGAGGAATTACACACAATTTGCACAGAGGAACACATCATCATGTCCAAACCATCGGAGTTTTCGTTTAACAACTTTGTCTAGCAGAGTTGTTTTTATACCTAATGTCTTATGTCGTCGTTTCTTATTTTCGTAGTCTTGAAATCCCTGCGATCTTCTGCAGCCAGTTCAATTCTGCTCAGCAGAATTGAAGATGAGAAAAGAATTCTTACAGCAGAATCTGCTGTAAGAATTCTTTTCTCATCTTGGTTTCGCATTGTCCGACATTCCGATCCATATTGGAAAATCAGTTGTATATTTTTAAGCTTTCTTTGTTAATTCTCTGCTTTTCCATATCCTATTCAGTATTCCTATTCCAAATGCTTTTGAAGCGCGTCCGATTCTACTTTTACAACACCAAGGTAAGAAAAGGTCACCAGATGGAATAGATCAGCCATGGATTTATACATTCACAGAGGAGTACCAACATAAAGGTAAAAAAACGCATATTATTGGCTAAAAAATTGCAAAACCGAGGCTCTGCTTATAGCTTACATCTAAGTTTCCATCGCAATTTTTTTGGCGCTAGCCATCTGGCGGCGAGGGACGAATGAATATCTTCACTCTTCAGTAATTTGCCAAATCTACAATCTGCCTGATCTGTCTGCCTGTCTGTCGTTTAGTCGAAGTCATGTTATGTCTTCGTAATGTTTTCTATCTAGCGTAAGCGTTGTCTTCCTTAATTTCTCTTTCCTTCGAATCTTGCATTTCCTTCATCGTGTGTCATTTCACTCAGATAATCATTAATCAAGAAGGATTAAAAAGGCTTAATCACAACTTGGAGCACGGATTGCTGTCAAAACCCCAGAAAACTGAAAGCTGATGGTATCTTAGTAACACAATCGCCAGCAGCGACTTGAAATCTTATTTAACAAAACATTTATATAGCGCCTTTCAGCACCTTCCAGCTTACTGGACTTCTAATTTGTATGACAGGCAAAATTTAGCCGCTGGTATAAGGAGCAACAAATCAGTTGCAACCTGTTTTCCTGTAACTGGAACTTGCTTCCTTTATGCATTATGTGTAACTTTGTTACTGGCGTAAACTTGTCCAAAATATGGGGGGGGGGGTGGAGAGATTTGGTTATTCATTCTACACTTGTTGCATTGGGTGTACACGTCCATCTCAATTATTGGGGCACGTGCCCCGGCTGCCCCCCCCCCAAAGTCTTCGCCTATGAACTTTGTATTGTGACGGTGATGTTCGGTCACTAACACTCTGGCCGTGTGCTGAAATATGCTTGGCGACATGACAGCGTTATTTTTTGTTTGAAGCAAGGGGTTCAAACAATGTGACTGTTGTTTAGTTCCATCACGGTCTCAGCATCGTCATCATGTTAAGTTGTGAAACAGAAAGTAAACATGTAGTTTGTTACCTGTGAATGACCTAAATATGACCTTAAAAGCATAATAATTTCGAATACAGAGGAAGGGATGGAGGGAGGAAGAGGGGAGGGAGAAGGGAAGGAAGAGAAGAGAGGGAATGGACAGGAAGGAGAGTCTGGTTACCAACACTTTGTGGGCGAGTTAAACCCTTACTTTCATGCAGCGGGAAATTCCACTAGGCCTACTGTTTTTGACAGACGACATAGCCAAGTGGTTTGCGTACTGCATTGTCACCCCCAGAGGTCGTCGCTTCAAAACCAGGAAAGACAGTATGTATATAATGATTTCTATTCCATTTGCATCCCATAGCAGCTGTCAGCCGTTAAGTACTAAACTGCCTTAAAGCTGAACAAAATTTTTAGGCTGACTGACAATAGGCCGAGTTTGAAAGAGGCTCAAAGAGCTAAGCCTATTTTAGGCAGATTAATCATGTTTATGTGTAAAAGGAGAGTAGTCCGTTAAGCCAGTCCATAGAGGCAAATCTATATTTTGCAAAATGTGAGCGTTTGTCTTGCATTAATGACAGCTAGGCTACGTTCTTACATACTGAACCATGGGTATGAAATGACTCATTTTGTCAGCCTCGGTGTATAAGGGTGTATGGCTAAGCCTGTCCGTGTACTATCAGTGTACTCATTACAGTTCAGTTGGTTAGGAGCGCAAGTGGAGCCGCAATCTTTAAACAAATTTGAACTCCCAACGTCTCAGTTGACAGTCCAGAATGCTAACCACTGGAATATCGCGTACCCGTGACTCTAAGTGGAATCGTAATTCTAACTGAAATATATAAAACGCCTACTAAGAACAGCTCAGGTGTGCAAGACATCGCAGATATTAATGTGTCACTCCCAGCTGATTGTTGTCTACATGTGAATAGGCCTACTAATGACCGGAGATGACTCGATTACAGCTATTACAGCTTCTCCTAGGGAATCGTCTATTATTGTGTCTCAACGTTGCTAGCAATCATTGTGACTTCTGACTGCATTTCTATGATCCTAGAATAAAAAATATATTCTATCTTATAATTTGTATATCATTATTTTCTTCATTCTTACATAGGCGTAATTTGTGGGGGGTACGAGGCGTAACCGTACCCCCACTTTTGGACTGGGCGTACCGTACCCCCCACTTTTTGAACAATGCCAATCAAGATTTTATTATTGTGCCTTCTCTGAGATCGCAGTCTCAGCCTTGCTTCGTATATGTAAGAAATTGGTGCCCCCACTTTTTAGACCAAAGTTTCGCCTCTGCATTCTTATGATACTTGTTGTTATCTAAACAGCTAGTTGAAATATTATCTGTCTGCATTCGATTCAATAAATTGATTTGATTTGAATGACGACGACGAAGATTATGGTGTCCACAGTGATGATGACTACGGTCATGAGTTATCGGTGACGATTATGATGACGACAGCGTTTACGATAAAGTCGAAGGCAAGCGTAGCAACTTTGGCGAGCGATAAGATGCGCAGTCTGAATGTCTGAAGAGCTCTTCTATGTCTCCCCGTCCACATAATATTATTATGCGCCAAACTCGCGCACAGCCACAGAGATGACTGACTAATATGTTTATTTTACGACGCCGTCATATCGAAGATGATTGGCGTCATAAAAAAGAACAGTTTACATATAAAGTGTCCTAAGCTATGGGGTCCGGGCAGGTAGGCTGGCGGCCGGCTACCCAACCAGAAAACCCCAGAGGGGTGAGTGGGTATCGGCTTTTCCGAGTGCTTACGCAGCGGAGTTGGTTTTGCTCTGTTCCTCAGCCTTGGTACAGCCACAGAGCCGTTGGCTCTAGCTATAAATAGCCGACGTCATTTTGCGTACGGCGACAAACAGGGACAAACATACAGACGTACAGACAGACATACAGACGTGCAGACAGAGAGACATTCATTAAGCACACGAATGTGAGCGATTTACTTACGAGTGTCGAAGTCAGAGGCACGCGAAGAGAGGGTCGATATTTGGCAAACTGGACGTAGTAACGATCGGGCGATATTATAGCAGGTCCGTAGGCTGTTCGTACAGTGGCCTGCGTTGAGATGAGAGATGCATAGCTAGTAGCTTCTGCAGCTAGCTAGCTAGCTAGCTAGCTAGCTATAGCTTGCGAGGCGCTGCTGGCGTAGTAAAGAGAAGCAGCGATGCATCGTTGATGGCTGAAGCTGATTGGCTACTGCAAATGGCTGACGTCAAATTATGATGATGAAGGAATCACTGGACGAAAGCTGCAAGCTCCGGCAGCAGCCATAGCTACAGAAGCAGTGATGGAAATGGGTCAACCATAGTTCTTCTCCCGCTGTCAGACGATAAAAGCCAACGCACAGATTAATACGAAGTGAAACATGACGCTTGTAAACGTTTTATCTGAAGTGGTAATTATACTATACCTTATGTCGCAACCACTCCTTGCACTGTACACTTCCAGCCCCAGTGCTGGTCCAGTAGTGAAAAAGCAAAAGCGAAATGGGAGGCATATAGGAGAATTGCCGTATTTTACTCGCCAATTTTACCACGCAGCGTTAGTTTAGTGATGTGTGTGTGTGTGTGTGTGTGTGTGTGTGTGTGTGTGTGTGTGTGTGTGTGTGTGTGTGTGTGTGTGTGTGTGTGTGTGTGTGTGTGTGTGTGTGAGTAAGGTGTCTGTAATTTAAGTTAATTAACAAATTACAAATGTATGAATCTGAGTTATTTTCCGGTAATATTATTATTATTATTATTATTAATGAGCTTTTATATAGCGCCCCTTCAAGGTTATCTACTCAGGAGCGCTCCTAGTCCAACCACGGCTAAAGAGAGTAGTTTTTAAGTTTGCAAGAAACAAGGTAGAGTGAGTCATAGGGACCAGGCGAAGTGCAACAGGAAGGCCATTCCAGGTTGCAGGTCCAGCGACCGAAAAAGAACGTCGCTGCATAATGGCTGTCCGCGTGCGGGGGACCAATAGCTATGAAATATGTCACATTCACTAATTGAAGAAGCAACAATTTTTTTCAAATTACATTGATTTTTGTTTGGAGCAAATCTTTAATATTTCTATTTCACTAATATATATTTGGTTTTGCACTAATATGTAAAATTATGAAGTTTTTAGCAGAAAGAAAATAGCCCTACGAAAATGTTTGTCCACTCGGTTACTCCGTTACCAAAACACATATGAGCTATTTATATATAGTAGAGTCTAGACAGCTTCCTACTGCGTAGTTTGATATGCCAATATGTTTTTAGTATTAATGCTTATAAAAGAAATATAAAAGAAATTACAATACAAATGATTATTTAATTCCATCACATTTTAAAATTTGTTAAGAAATTCCACTCCGTTACCGAAGTGGAAATTCCACTCCGTTACCGAAGTGGAATTTCCCCCACTTTTTAGACCAAAGTTTACGTTTAACGTTTTGATTAATAGTATTTTGCTGTCGCTTCTGTATCTTAGTATGTCACTCGTCATTGTACATTTGTATTATGTTACAGGTGGCTTAATTAAGCGGAACTGTTATCCTTTCGGATCTGCCTTTTGTAAGCCATGACAGATATAGGTATATAGACCTACTATTTTCAGCTGTTAGAACTGGTTTCAATAAACCAATTAAATAAAACGAATGATTTCGACGATCTTTTTTATTCCTTTAGATTTTCTACAGCCTTTTTATACCCTTAGTTTCCTACGAACTTTTTATTTCCCGATTTATTTGACAGCCTTTTTATTCTCAGACATTTGACGACCTTTCTGTGACTGTTTAATCTCAACGAAGTGGTGGTGATGGTTGTGAATGTGTAGGTCCACATGTAATAGAGAGAGACCCAGCGTTCGAGATCGAAAATGTAGCCTATGCATGCGTGAATATATGTATATAAGTGAACAGTTTCTATAGCGCCCTTCCATTATCTATCAGATAGCGATGGTGGCAGACCTGATGGCAGCAGTAACGGGTGATGGTGGTAGTGTCAGCATATGGATAGTTTCAATTTACTTTTAATGATTACGTGATTGATAACCGTTGATTGACTTGTCAGCATCGAATCAATACAATCAATTGTTGGACATGGTAGCCGATTACTTAGAACGCTCGCCTTGTGACGCGAAGACTACGGATTCGATCGTCCTCTGAGACGATTGATGCGTATATGCTCCTCATGAGCAATTCCATCACTCGCAGTTGCTCAACGCCATCGATTGATGATTGGTCATTACATAGTCGCGCTTAATAAATGCGCAGTAGTATTAATAATAACAACAACAACAGGGCCTACAGTTTGCAATATTCATATGCGCATACGCTGATGCGGAGGTCAATAAGTACAAAATTTCGTCCGACGGATCCGCGTTGGTTCAGCTGACCTGTTTCCAATGTTGATAAGCGTTGGCTAGTAATAGATTTAAAGTTTACACATAACAACAGCATAAAGTAATATAAAACAAATGCACTATGAAAAATAATAAGCAGGGGCGTAGAGGAGGAGGACGATGATGAGGATGGCATCAGAAAGCACGGATCAGTGAAAGGAAAAAGGGCATAGGCCTACTTCGTGAGTGTGTGAGACAGAAAGAGGAGGAAGTAGCGCTAACGACGGATGTGGCTGTTCGGCGACTGATGATGTTGATTCCCACGGACGGAGAACCATACAGATACATGTATGTACATGGAAACTGATGACAGCTTAGGAGTCGCCAGCTTCAAAGACGGACGGACGGAAAGACGAATAAAGCCAAAACGGACGCAATAATAACATTAAATGATGATGATGTTTACGATGAAGTGTGTCAACGCTTCTTCTGTCGACACAGTCCTATTAATCTCACTTCTATTAGGCCTAATTACGCCTATTTAATTGTTCACTGTTTTACTTAACTCTACAGATGTGGCTGTTCGGCTATTTATATGGTAGTACGTTATATGGTAGTACGTTGCCCACTGGCGTAAACTTGTTCAAGATATTGAGGGGGCATTTGGCTATTTTTTCTACACTTATTGCATTGAATGTACAGTCCATCTCAATTATTGGGGGGGACGTGCCCGGCTGCCCGCCCAGAGTCTACGCCTACGACGTTGCCTATATCAAGCAAACACCGTCCGAAACGTTTTCAGTATTTTTCTTTTAACTCATAGAAATCTTTATATTATAATACACAGTTCAAACATAGTTAGCAACACTTTTCTGAACTTAAAGCATCAACTGTCAGCAAAATCCTTCCCGCGCTTAGGCACGTGTGGTTGCTATGCCTGAGCGACGTCTATATATGCACAGCGAGAGCCGGCAGCGCGACAGCTGCGCCTCGCTAAGATACAACACTCAAACGTTATAAGCATATACACAGGGGCGTCCATCCCCCTTACGTCTATGACGCATTCCCCCCCCCCCATGTAATCTGATTTCTCCCCCCCCCACGACGACGTCCACAGACGATTGGCCGACTGTTGACAAAAGAGAAAATATCGATTACCGAACTCTGAAGCACAATTTTACTCTTGAATTCTGTAACTTTCAGTTCGCTAATAAAGCAACATCTCTATAAATAAAGCCAGCTTTCTGTGTGTCTGTGTGTCTGTCTGTCTGTCTGTCTGTCTGTCTGTTTGACCGGGCTTAACTTCGTCAATTTTGCACCTTTTCACTCCAAACCTTCACTACTGTGTCGGCCTCGGTTTCGGACACCCAGTGGAGGGGTTCGCGTCCCCCGTTTTCACCGCTACCATGGTGAAAAACGGCTAAAACATCGCCCCAAGCGATAGGAAAATTACAGTGCCTCCAGTGACATTAGGCTTACTGCATTGGATGCAGTGCCTGCAGTGACATTAGGATTACTGCATTGGATGCATGCACGTGTAACAAATATCGAAGAGAAATTTATTGTTGGTAAGTCAATTTGGGGGGTGGTGGTGGGGGGTGGTGGGGGGTGTTGGCGGTGGTTGTTGGGGGGTGGTGGTGGGGGGAGGCGGGTGGGAGTGGGAGGGGTGGTGGTGGGCGGGGTGGTGGGCGGGGGTGGTGGGTGGGGTGGTGGGTGGGGGGGTCGTGGTGGGGGTCGTGGGTGGGGAGCCGGGGGAGGTGGGGGTGGTGGGTGGGGGTGGTGGGTGGTTGGGGGGGTGGAGGGGGTGGGTGCGGGGGGTGGTGGGTGGAGGGGGGTGGAGGGTGGGTTGGTGGGGGGTGGTGGGTGGGGGGTGAGTGGATGGTTGGGGTGGGGGGGTGGGGGTGGTGGCTGGTGCTGGGTGGTGGTAGGTGGGGGTGCAGGGATTGAAACTTAATTATAACCCCGGGCAACGCCGGGTAAACCAGCTAGTTATCTATATAAATAAAGCCAGCTTTCTGTGTGTCTGTCTGTGTGTCTGTCTGTCTGTCTGTCTGTTTGACCGGGCTTAACTTCTACAATTTTGCACCTTTTCACTCGAAACCTTCACTAATGTGTCGGCCTCGGCTTCGGACACCCAGTGGAGGGGTTCGCGTCCTCCGTTTTCAACCCTACCATGGTGAAAATGCCCCAAAACGCTACCCACCCGACCGTCCATAACGCGCAAGCTCGCCTATTCCACTGCCAAGCGGTTCTATTTATGGCGCCGGTATTGCCCAACGTTATTAATAATCCGCTTAACGACACCGCGGTTCTATTTATGGCGCCGGTATTCCCCAACGTCACTAATAATGCGCGTAAGTTGTTTACTTTCGCACAAAATATAATGACGATCGATTCGAAGTATATTCATCGTTTTACAGCAAAATTTTAACACATGTATGTTCAAAGACAAAGATCTAAATTATTTACAGTATATCAAACAACCAGTCTGCTCTACTAAGGGCGAGGCCGACTACAGACCGGCAGTGAGGGCTAGATTTCTGGCGTTTTCTTTAACACGCCAACGCCCGGTTCACCCTCTTCGACTGCGAAGCAGTCAGTCCACGGGAGACTGCGAAGCAGTCTCCCCCACAGGTCGCCAGACGCCCCAAGGGCCTCCAAGACTGTGAAGCAGTCGCCGCCAGAGGTCGACTGCGAAGCAGTCACTCCACGGCAGAGGTCGCTAGACGCCAGAAGGCGTCTACAAGACTGCGAAGCAGTCTCCGCCAGACGTCGCCAGACGCCACAAGGGCATCCAAGACTGCGAAGCAGTCGCCGCCAGAGGGCGACTGCGAAGCAGTCACTCCACGGCAGAGGTCGCTAGATGCCAGAAGGCGTCTACAAGACTTTCGAAGCAGTCTCCGCCAAAGGTCGCCAGACGCCACAAGGGCCTCCAAGACTGCCAAGCAGTCGCCGCCAGAGGGCGACTGCCAAGATTGCCAAGCAGTCGTTGTTGTTGTTGTTGTTGTTGTTGTTGTTGTTGTTGTTGTTGTTGGTGGTGGTGGTGGTGGTGGTGGTGGTGGTGGTGGTGGTGGTGGTGGTGGTGGTGGTGGTGGTGGTGGTGGTGGTGGTGGTGGTGGTGGTGGTGTGAAACTTATAACCCCGGGCAACGCCGGGTAATCCAGCTAGTGCATTATAAAATATGAAGGCTTGACGATGATGACGAGCAAAAGACACATCTGTCGGAAGGACAGTGGATTGAAAGTAGTTACGTTAAGACAGAGGCATGCCGCCACTGCGGCCAGACAGTACAACCGTAGTAACATAAGTACTAAAATTACAACAGGTGCCTCTTCAGAGCACCAGAGTGCGTAGCCAGGCGTTTAACAATTTCGTGTAGTTTTAGTGATGGAGTAGCGTCTCGTTAACAGGCTAATACTGTCCGAGGTGCAAACCAGTCATCAACCATGGTTGATCTCAGTCAATTTTTCACAATGCGGATGCGACTCATTACTCACTCAGCTGAGCAGCTGGTCACCGCAAGGGAGATCAGGATTTCAATCCACTGTCCTTTCAACAGATATGTCTTTTGCTTGTCATCATTGTCACTGTCTAGTTGAATTAGTTCCAGTTTTCCGTCGTCTGGAATTAATTCATTAAGAGTCGAAAACTCCTCGAGCTCGGTTTGCACTACCTGTGGGTATAGTGCAAACCCAGCTATGTGTAAATTGTGTGCAATTTATATATACCTTGTAGTCTTCCTCTTGTGGTGTGTAGTACAATGTATGCGCCATTTGTCACTACGGATAAGCATGCCGCATAACGGCTCGTAACATAACATTTATACCTAATTAAAACATTGTCTCTGGGCATGATTACTAGTAAAATGAAATTGCAAAGTATTAGCACATCAAAATTACGAAACGCTTATAAATCAAAGTATCTCATCTTGCGGGAGGCCACGTCAACCAAAGAGTACCCCTCCAATCCTCCATTCACCCCTTCGCCGCAATCACCCCATAGGCGAGGAATCTGATAGCCTACCGGCCGACTTGTGAGCAGCCGGGCTGCTATCTGCCTTCCTCTCTGCCTGCCTGCCTGCTTGTGTTCCACCATACCGGCCTGGTGTCAGCTCTGCAAGGTTGATGGGGCTACAAGGGAACGTGGAGGAGAAGAGGGCAATACAGGGCTGTATATGTGGGCTGTTACATTAAAACACTGGAAACCTCCTTTGGTCTGAGATTGAATATGCCGCGTACGATACGCCAAAATTATGAAATTGAGTAATCGATTAATCACTGAAATGGAAAGACTGAGCAGACGTTTAACTTTAATGTAGGCCTACTAAAAAATTCTTCTTTCCCCCCCTCAAAAGGCTATGAAGATTTCTGCTTCATTCCCCCCATAGGATGGACGCCCCTGCATATACATATATACACTGTGTCCGGAAATAAAGGGAATCCTTTTGTAAATAATGAAAATAATTAGTAAATGTGCTTCGATTTTCAAAATTTCAAAACTGTTTCAATCCTGACATAATTTATCAACATATTTATAATTTATGAACGACCTCTGCTAAAAATTACGTCATAGTGACGTCGCTAAATTAGAAATTTAAACAAACTGTTAGAAAACGGCTTTCAGCCAAGAAGACAAAATTACCGTAAGATTTTTACGGAAAAACAAACATTTCGGACATTTTGAACAAACCTTGTAGTATAATATCGTTCAAGTATAAAAATAAATTTCACCCACACTGTATCATTGATAAATATCATTTCAAAATAATTGACATATTTAAGGAAAATGTTAGAATTCTGATGCAAATGACGTCATTATGATGTCATTGATGGATACCCAAACTTCGTATTTTCACCATTTTTAGGTAACTGTGTCAGGATTAAAACAGATTTGGAATTTTGAAAATCGAAGCACATGTACTAATTATTTTTATTATTTACAAAAGGGTTCCCTTTATTTCCGGACACAGTGTATATATACAATACATACGCGATACTAGGCCCTAATGCAAAGCGAAACTAATATATAATGCAGCATCTCACCACAGTAGGCTATAAATAATTACACAGTGCGTCGACTCCCGGCCTCTGCAGCAGTCAGAATGTGTGACCAAACGCCATCTTGAAAGAGAACGTTTACATGCCGATACACCGGAAACAATCACATCAAATATTTTTTAAACGTTACAACAACATTGAGGACTACACGCCGATACACCGGAATCCATCAAATAAAATATTTTTAAACGTTAAAACAACATCGAGAACTTCAGTAGAATTAACAATATTATTTTTAACGTTAATTTCAGCTTAAATCTATAAATCAAAAGCTCTGTTTCAAGATGGCGTCACCCCCCAAAACTAGTCAACAGTTAGCAATGCGAGTCGACATACTGTGTAATTATTTATACTGTGATCTCACACTGCAATAGAGCTTGTTCTCAAAGCTCAGTTCACAATGTGATATAGATTTATTGATTTGTTTAAATGCGGGTACTTGATGGTGTAGTGGCTAGCGTGCTGGACTGTCAATCGAGAGGTTGGGGGTTCAAATCTCCGTCAGGGCAGAAATTTGGTCCGAGATTTCTGCTCCACCTGCACCCCAACTCAGCTATAATGAGTCCACTGACCGTACACTGTCGGTGGGAAGATGAGACGGCGAGGGAGAGGTCTGGCCACCCGACGGTACAATTATCAAGGTCTGAATTAACACACGTCTTGACAACCTGTGCTCATTTTACTGCTGCCCCTTAAGTAGTGGAAGCTGAGTCGACCTAGAAGGGGATTATGAGCATCGAACTGCGATTTTTCAAGACCTTATGCTCTTCAGGCCAGAGGGTTACCATTCATTTACACCCCTCCCCATTTATTTAATGGTTTAATGAAGAGAGAATGACAGTTGATCGAATTACACACAGTGCACGTGCACTACTTGCCAGATTCTAAGGAAAAAGAAACAAAGGCACACTAAGACTAGGGTGGATAGATAATATAAATGAGGACATAGATCCCTTTCTGCCGGACTGGAGACCAGATCAGACATGTGTAAAAGTTTTGCTACTGTGCTAAAGGAAAAAAGCCACTTTGTAACTGTAAGTTGAACATGTATTAGTAAACGTCAGTATATATATATATATGTATATATATACATATATATATGTATATATATATACATATATATTAGGGTGGTAGTGAAAAAAGTTTTTTTTAAATAATGCCCGGGACACCCCCTAGTTCTGTTCGTATTGGTAGTAGAAACTCATGTGCAAAATCTTTTTAAAATATTCCATTATTTAGGCGTGCCACATGACAACTTAAGTTTTGCATATGACACCATGCATCATTGAAGCCGTAAAAATCAACTTTCTTAGTTTTTCAGGAGCTGGATGAAAGTTCATCACTTCTAGATCCTATTATTTGATTACTGTAATTATGTGATGAGTGTGATGCACCATAGATAGTTGGATACCTTATTCTCTGATGATTTGTTTATAAATAAAAGATTAAATAATAAATATATAAATTAGAACCAACTGGAGCTGAGGAGTAAATAAATATTTGCAATTTTTTGAACAATTTTCTGAACTTTTGTAGTCTGTACATTTAAGGCTTTTCTAAAGTTTAATTATTTATTTACTTACTTACTCACACTATCCCACATTATTCATAATCCATTTCAAATTAATCACATTTTAAAAGTTGTCCTTGAAGATGTTTTCAACCCTCTGGCTGGACCGTTTCCTAGACCTGAAATACCTATGCTTAAACGATATCAGAATGCATTGCCTTTGATCGTCCATGACATGATTGCTTATGGTTTGTCAGATGATGAAATTGCAGTTTAACAATAACAAAGAAATGTTGCAAGACGCTGTTGAATTTGAAGTGGAATGTTTGCAGAAAGACAGTCAGAATTGTGATGATTATCTAGAGCTCTTGGAACTTGCACTGATCGACATACAATGTAGGTCATGTCCCACCTCGAGGGTTGCATTTTACAGCCTCTGGTGTCATGTCACCGCTCTCTTCGCTCTGCCACCCGTGGTGATCTCTCTGTCCCTTGTGCACGCACCGCTACTATGCAGCAGCGAGCTTTTTCCGTGGTTGGACCCACAATTTGGAATGGGCTTCCTCCTGAGCTGTGGTCTCTTCCTCGTAACTCATTCACCGCTTTCTTCTCTGCTCTAAAGACTGTTCTCTTTCGCCGGGGTTGGGCTGGGAGCGCCTCTGAGTAGCTTCCTTGAAGGGGCGCTATATAAATGATTGATTGATTGATTGATTGATGCATAGGGCCAGGTGGATGGCCAAGGCCATCTATTCTCACAAAGTATTCCTTTTACGATCTCAATTGCGAATTACCTTCTGGAAAATAAATTTGCTACGTTCCCTTAACCTGCTCATCTGCTTTGATTATCTCAGATCCTGGTTCACAGCTTCACACTCTACTCTAAAGGCACTTTCCGTCATGCTTGGTACCTCAGTGAGGATTTGGTCGATTTCTGCTTTTTCGATGACTGCATTGATGCTGCTTCCAAGGCCTTGTTGGTGCAAACAATGAGAACCAAAGTTGGTGTTGGCATTCCATCCTAATGTCCACAAATTACTGTACACACAGCTTCATGTAGTCGGGAGCACCTCTGAGTAGTACTCCTTGAAGAGGCGCTATATAAATGCCCGTTATGAATGAATGAATGAATGAATGAATGAATGAATGAATGAATGTACTCTTGAGATTTTGTGACTTCAAACATGATGAATACTGTGCATACCCATTGATTGGCTGGAGAAAGATCCAACTTCGTGGAAACAGGGCAGCATCTTGTAGCGGCATGGTCACGTTACGGCGCTATAGAAATCGTCCGTGTTATTATTATTATTTTAATTATTTATTTGGAGCGTCATCAGAAAGGTTGAGTGTGGTGAATGATAGAGCAGAAAGGGGATTGGCACTGATCCAAGAATACAATCAAATACTGACCAAGGATGAAGGTCAAAAGCAGGCTTTGCTCCATGTGGTGTCCGAACATTGGAAAAGTATCCGGACCCCAAGAAGTTAACGGTCACAAAAATGGACTAATAAATATTTTATTCTTGAATCAAACTGACAGAGTTCAATTATGCTCAAAAATACTCTTTAAGTATTGTGCCTTAAACCTAGCAATTTAAAATTTACTTTCGGTTTCACAAAATACAAAAGAATATCGATAATATTATCACAATTGTGCTTACATTCCTTGTCTAAAATTTTGAAAACTTGTCATCTCATGTGGCACCCCTAAATGATGGAATATTTTTATAATATTTTGCACACTAGCTTAGTATATCAAAAGGAACATAACTAGGGGCTGTCCCATCTATTTCCAACAAATAACGTTTTTGAGCACCACCCTAATATATATATGTATATATATACATATATAATGTATATATACATATATATATATGTGTGTGTGTGTGTGTGTGTGTGTGTGTGTGTGTGTGTGTGTGTGTGTGTGTGTGTGTGTGTGTGTGTGTGTGTGTGTGTGTGTGTGTGTGTGTGTGTGTGTGTGTGAGTCATTTCTGGTATTAGAATAAGTTCACTTTTGGAGATGCAAGAAAATTTTGTCTTTAAAATGAATAATTTATTCATCTTATGTTGACCAGTAATGTAGGCCCTATGTGCTTAAGAAATATGGGCGCTTTTGCACACTAATATTCTAGTTTCATCAGTTTTTAAAAATATTTTGACGACACCCAAATTAGCAATGTCCACTCCGTTACCAAACCTACTTCTCCATAAATCTTAATGAAAAACTAGTGCAACACCAAATAAGTACATGTTACTCTGAACTACATTGTGTCACATAACTACATTTTTAGTAAGCTCATAATTATCAACTCGGCAACATGCATTACAGCATTGTCTTGCACTAAAAGAAATGTCCACTCCGTTACTGCTAATTTTACTCACAAAATAAATCCACGAAACGTAGTGGTTATGTTTCACACATGTATAGTTATGAAGATACATAAAACGAAAATTAATTCTATCTTAACACACAAAAGAGTAAGAAAATATATGTGAAGATACTTCTGTAATCCACCATATTGTTGAGACATCGAAGAAATGTCCACTCCGTTACCATTCCATGTCTGCTCCCTTACCATTTTCGAACGCCAAAGTATGCATCGTTCTTGGAATAGTGAACTTAAAATGCATGGCAACATGCATACATAACAAACGCACAGAACTACACTACGGATTTAAAAAGCAAGTTAGCAGTTTTGTCAATGAATCTTGGCGGAATGCGTTTTGAACCAAATTATTCGCCACATTTTACCCATTGACGTACCCACATTTCTCCACATTAGCTTCTTACCCATGCCCAATGCAGATTGTAGCGGGAGGGTCCCATAATAGCATTAATGAAATGCTATTTTGTGGTGAATCACTAACATTGTCCACCCCGTTACTACTATGTCCAATCCGTTGCTGTATAACAGGTAACGGAGTGGACATGTAGCGCAGTGGACAATTTCAACATAACATGAAACACACTCATTATAGCCCACGTTTCGGATCAAATTTTTCTATATATCAATTTTGTTCACTTAGAAGTTGACACCTGACAATTGTTGCATACCTGAGAATCTTCAATGTAGACCAATTCTCGGTAACGGAGTGGACACCTATTAAACGTATCATACGTAGATTACACCTTTTAAACGAAACTGTTATCACTTCACTTCGAAAAGTCAGCTTTTAAAGGGAAGTATACACATTCACAGACCTCATAAAATGGTACGACTAATTTGCTGCAGGTCCAGATGTTGGTAAATAAGTAGTAATAAAAGAATTTATGTATGGTAACGGAGTGGACACTATTTCAAGTTACAGCTGAAAATAATGCATTTAGCCATAATAAGTACTGTTTCTTTTAATGACAAACTTCTTAAATGAAAGGCGTTTCAATGCTGTTTACGAATCACATTAAGTTCTTGGAAAACCATCGTTTGTAGTCGTATTTCTATAATGTTATTGCGGCATTGTGTGAAAGTGACGGTAACGGAGTGGACATTTTCAAATTAAAACTCAACAGATAAAATAAACAGTAAAACATATATCCGAAATAACCATGGATACAAGAATCTCCTCAATAGTAACTTCATAGATATAATTGATTTTAAGAGAAATTATGGTGAGTTTGATTTCAAAAATCGTCGTGACAACACAAATGTCTAATTAATCTAATAGCGGAAAATGACTCATGTGTAGAAGTTCATGGCCAAGTTCACGAAGGTGCGCCACGCACGGACAGACGGTCAACACATGTATATATGGTAATTAGATTTAGGATATGCCAGGTATAGTAAGTAAGTCTTTGACGGTGCAAGACTCACTATAATATGTAACGCTGAAATTGTAACACCAAAGCTTCACATCGGTACGGGTAAAACCGGGTACACCCCCGTACTCGTTATACCCCTACCTGTAACCGATCTGAGCCGTGAAACGCGTCTAGCATAGTACCCGATCCGCGGGTACGGGTCGGGTAAACCCGCAGACCCCTAAATTATATATGCTATACACACACATATATATATAGGCTATAAATGATGCATATGCTGTGTGGCATATATATATATATAGCACTTCTTCAAGAGAAACTAATTGGACTCTATATTTATATACCGGTATATATTCTGGAATAGGTTGCTGCAATCCTTGACACGAGCTCCTTAGTTTTCTATATTCCGCGAGCGCTTTAAAACCGTTTTGTTCAATCCTAGTCTTCTTTCAATAGGCCAGGAGCTCCTCCTCTGATCAGTTTCTCTCGAAACCCACACGCACGGGCCGCGCATGCAGAAAAATTTCTTTAATTTGAATCGCCCGATTTCCCGTTTATTAAAACGGGTTTAAGATTTCACAACAGACTTTGCAGAAATGACCAAATGCTCAAAGAAATTGTACAGTCTACAATCCAAAAGGGAGCGCAAACAATACAACTCGGACAACAGTCACTAAATTGCAATATGCAGTGGCTCAAACGGCTATTCACCATGGCTTTAATCCGTCAATTAGCTCAGGAAGTCTTTGCTCTATCAATATCTAAGAACCCACATGAATTGACACTTTTCATCAAAGAGGCCAATCTTCAAGAAAAACTTGAAAACAACAAAAAAGACTTTACGTAAAGCATTGTTTACAATAAGGTTTTCACAAATTTTTAAACTATGAATGTCATAATAAATTTCACGCACATTGGAAAATGCATTTTCAAATTGTTTTTAAGCCGTCTTAGGATCAAAAATATTACAAAAAATTAAGGACGGACAATGGGGCAATTAAGGACGGACAATGGGGCAATTAAGGACGGACAATGCGGCCGTCTCCTTATTTAATTTTTGTGTGTCACGCTGAGGTTTGCCTATTAAACTTATAAATGAAAAAGTCGTGATGAAACGAGATAAAATAAAATAACTGATTATAATATGAAAAAGTCATCAAAGATCCAAAGAAATTCCGAAAATCTTCTGTTGAGTACAAAAGAGCCGCGACGTCACTAAAAATTATCCTTACATGTCTGTCCCTTCTAAACTTCTTGTGCGCCATTGGAAAGATATTAGGCCCTAGTAGAAATGGCAATTAATGTCATGACATCAACAATAGTATTACCAAGATATGTTTGTGTGTGTGTATGCATGTATGTTTGCAATGTGTGCATACGTGATAATTTATATAGCCTCTTTTAGGAAGTCCAGCGCCTTATCATGGTTATGTAGAGTGGTCAAAGCTTATGTCAATGCTCCTCTGGGCGTGAAGATGTCGGTTCGCATACCGAGAGTGGCTTATATAACACAATTATACACCGCAATTTGTATGCAGAACTTTAAATCGCAATCGTAAACTCCAAACTATTAAAAAACACTCGAAAGCAAAGCGCGGGGCACCAGCTTATCTCACAGTGGATGTCATCCAACTTTCTCTGCCTTAACCCTTCCAAAACTTAATTTATCATCATATAGGCTACCTTCCTGACTAAATCAAGAAAATCCCTGACCCTTCCATACACCTATCTACTGACTCGTCTTCTCTTACCTTCACTTCTGACTAGAGCCCTGCGCCGACTTGATAGTGTCGGCGGCGGCGCCGCCGGTTATTTTGGGCCGGTGGCGGCGCGCCGATCAACAAAAATCTGCGGTGGCGGCGCGGCGTGCCCTAGTCAGAATACTTGATAAGTATGAGTCACTATGAGATTTTAACAACCGTTTGTCATGTGACCAGTCAAGAGGGCCAATTTCTCTAAAGCCACTCCATGGCAAAGAAGCTGGACAACACACAAAGGGACTGAGAGAGAAGGCTTCTACAGACATTTGCCTAACAAATATGAACATCCTTAATTACACTGCACATCTGTATAGATATTGGCAAAATGTAATGAGATGAAGCAACGTGCATTTGTATATTGCATAAATACACTTGCACATACACTGATACAGTACAGGCCTACAGCAGGATGACAGCAGCCTCCCAGCAGAGGCTGCTGTCAAAACCAGGAGTGAAATGTTAATATACACGTTTTTTTATAATATTATAGTGATCGAACGGCCAAGTGGCCTTAAGCCTATTAGTATTTAAATAACATAACATAACATAACAAGGTTTTAAGTGGCTCAGTAGATTTGCATCTGTGTCAGAGCCACTCTCTCGAGCCTCCTCGCAATTGCACCTCGTTCTAGTATCCAAGTTCACTGAGTTTCTTCTTAAATGCAATAACCGAGTCCGCAGTAACAGTCCCCTCGTCCAACTTATTCCAATTGTTTACTACCGGTACTCTGGCACTGAAGAATCTTTGCATTATTGTCCCAGCTGATTTTTTAGCAATCTTGTAGCTGTGCCCTCTAGTTCTGTTGTTACTTGAGAATTTAGAGATCCTGTGTGCTGGTATGTTGTCAGCTTGCATCTCCTCAGTCTTTCTTCATATGTCAGTTTGTTGAATCCTTTGATCATTTTCGTTGATTTCATTTGTATCTTCTCTAGTTTTTCTATATCCTGTCTCAAATATGGACACCACACCTCCACACAATACTCCAAATTTGGTCTGACCAATGATTTGTATAATTCGAGCATTATTTCTTTTTCTCTGCTGATTATTGTCCTTTTAATCATTCCTAATACCTTGTTCGCTTTCTTTGCAGCCTCTGCACTGTCTTGAGGGTTTAATACTTCTGTGTATGATTACTCCTAGGTCCTTTTTCTCTTCTGATTCCCTCAATAGTATTCCTCCCATTTCGTATTGGAATGTGATATTGGTTTTTCCCATGTGTATAACTGAACATTTATCTGTGTTGAACAGCGCCCAACTGTACAGTCTTTTAATGTCGTTTCTCAGTACATCGGCTTCTTCTTCCGTGTCCACCTCTCTGCCCATTTTCGTATCATCGGCGAACTTTGATATCTTTGACACAATTCCACTGTCGTTTATGAAAACAACAAAAAGCAACGGTCCCAAAAACAGATCCCTTGGGCACCCCACTCCACAGGGGCGCCCGCAGATTTAGCAAAATTGGACGCACACCCCTCCCGTGCCCTCCCATCCCCACTCGTCCTCTGCTCGCCGCTCATAGTCATACACTGAAAATGACTCGGATAGGCCTACCTTGTGTCTTCACTTCACATTTTCGGTGGACGCACGTGCGTCCAGTGCGTCCGCCTGCGGGCGCCCCTGCCACTCCATACCTTCGACCATTTTGAAAATTTTCCTCTTATTCCAACTTTTTGTCTTCTATCTCTCAACCATTGATTAATCCATTTCAACAAATTTCCACCTATTCCACTCGCTTCCAATTTATTTCCTAACCTTTTGTGTGGGACCTTGTCGAATGCCTTTGCAAAGTCCAGGTATACTAGATCCAGTTTTTCGAAAATCTCTTCAAAGAACTCTAACAGGTTTGTTAGACACGACCGGCCTTTCGTGAATCCATGTTGGCCATTGAGGATCAGACTCATAGTTCGAGAATTCGTGACTTTCGGTTTAAAAATTCGTAAAAATTCGCGAATTTTTGGTCTATTTTAAAATTCGTAAAAATTCGTTAAAATTCGTTGGGCCATTGTTCGCCCTTTTTACATTGACAGTGGCGTTTTACAAAAACAGCGTAAGCAACAACAAATGTGATGACGTCGTGATTTGTTGTGTTAAGCTTCTGCTTAGAATTTAATGTAAAATTCAATATGAAAGTTTATTACGTAACGAGTTAATTAGTTAAAATCTAGTTTCTTAAAGATAAAAGAACATTGACCGGAGTGGAAGTATTTAGGCCTAGTAATTTTTAAGGAGAAGGAAAGGGTAATCCAAAAATACAGTGTTGTTCTTGTGACAAGGAATTTGTTGGTTGTTCTGCCCGAATTCTGGAACATTTTCATGGCGAAAATAGCCTACAGACCAGAGTCGAGTGGGAGCGGTGGGTTGTTCCTGACTCAGGACCAGAGGAAGATGAAGAAGAAGACACAGCTCGGTGAACGTTGACAACCCTTTTTTAACCATATTTTTGGTTGCAAGCTGTGTTAGTAACTGACTGGTCACATGGAGCTGAGGCACTGGTGGTTTTTTTATTCTGCTGACTGACACTCACAGTCACGCACCCCAACTATGACAGAAATCAAAGTTCAAGACTCCAAGTAGAACAGTAACTGAATATCAGTACTATTGTGTTGCTAGTCAGCTACCTTTTACGGCTGATTGATTAATTGCCTATATGCCATTGACATTTACTTGCTTAAAAGGTTGAAAGTAAACAAATAATAAAATTCGTTGCCATGGCAAAGAATTCTATTATTTTATTATTTCACGAATTTTAACGAATTTGAAAACTCCATTTTTTTAAATTCGTTAAATTCGTGGATTTTTAAAATTCGTAAAATTCGTAAAATGCGAATCCTCGAACTATGATCACACTGTATTTCTCTTAGTGCTCGATCATGTCATCTTTGATGATTCTCTCCATCACTTTACACACAATGCTTGTCAGGCTAAGGGGCCTGTAGTTTTTGTTTCGTTTCTGCTTCCCTTCTTGAAGATCGGCACTATTAGCGCATCCCTCCAATCTTGTGCGATTTCTCCTGTTTTCATTGACTGTTCCATAATATGCGATAATATTCCTCCCAATTCTTCACTTCTTTTAGAATCTTGGGTTGCACATTGCGCTTTTATCTGTCTTAAGCTTTTCCAATTCTTTTGTCACTTTCTCCTTTGTAAATCTTACGGTCTTCGATCTTTTCTCCTCCTCCATTATACATCCTCATCGCTTCCGGAATATTTACTTCGTCTTCCTTGTTGAAAACTGACCCAAAGTATTTATTTAATTCCTCTGCAGTCTCTTCGTCTTCCGTGATCAAACTTCCCTTGTCATTTGTAATCGGTCCATTTCTATATCTCTCTTCTTCTGTCCAGTCTTGTTGTCAAGACCTTAAACCTCAAGACCAAGACCAAGACCAAGATCTTGAACCTCAAGACCAAGACCAAGACTTTGAACCTCGAGACCAAGACCAAGACCAAGACCTTGAACCTCAAGACCAAGACCAAGACCAAGATCTTGAACCTCAAGACCAAGACCAAGACTTTGAACCTCAAGACCAAGACCAAGACCAAGACCAAGACTTTGAAACTGAAGACCAAATCCGAGAAAAATACCCAAAAAATCACAAAATCATACTATTCCTTACTAAAAAAAATATAAAGTCGGACTACTCGCTATTTTAATTCAACGATGAATCTTCTATTTTATTCAAACAAAACAACTCCAAATGCAAACTGCAGAGAATTCCGAATTCGTATTTACAAAAGTCCTTCATGCAAAATGTTATTCCAAATGCCTGTTGCATTTTATAAAAACCAATTCGCTCTGAATTTTCTGCGGGGCCTCATAAAAATTCTGCAATGTGAAAAATACGTTCTACAGTGCTGAATTCACTGGCACACAGAGCAGCTTTTCAAGTACTGGATGTAAATGTACAAATTGTGAGTCTGTTTTGAAATCATTCCATGGTAAATAACCGGAAGTCAAAATAAATGTCCAAAACAACAGTAAAGCCTCACTCACACCGTGTAAATACTAAAGCAATTATTGTTTTAGTAATTATTGGATAAATTTTTAAAATCCTTGTGTTTTGTTAAATGACTATTCATATTGTCAAAAGTCTTGGTCTTGGTCTTGGTCTTGCAGAACCAAGACCAAGACCTTGAGCCTCAAGACCAAGACCAAGACCAAGACCTTGAACCTCAAGACCAAGACCAAGACCTTGAACCTCAAGACCAAGACCAAGACTTTTAAAAACGAACTCGAGTGCACTCGAGACCAAGACCTTGGTCTCGAGGACAACAAGACTGCTTCTGTCTACTCCTCACATACTTGTAGAAGCTTTTGCTGTCATTTTTCACATTTGCCGCTAGCTTCCTCTCATATTCCTGCACCGCTTTTTTGTTGGTTTTGTTTGATTCATTCCTTTTCTTGGCATACTTTTCTTTCAATTTGGCTATTTGGCCCTTCATGTTTGGAGCACTTGAGTCCTTGCCTTCTTTTAACTTGTTGTACTTCTTCCAGGCTTTCTGCTTCATTCGTCTTCTTTTCTGTACCTCTCTGGTTACCCATGGCCTCCACTTGACCATGCTTCTTACTCTCGGTAGTGTTTCTTCCATGACCTCATTCAAGCTCCTCACCAGCATTTCCCAACTTTCATTTACTCCTAATCCTTTGACTTTGCTTTCTAGTTCCTTTTCCTTTAGTCTGTTTCTGACAACATCATAGTCCGCCCCAAAGAATTTGTATATTTTGTGCCATTTTTTATCTTTCTGGTTCCCTAATGCCATTGTCCATCTAATTATCTTATGATCACTTTTGTGAAAGTTCTCTCCCACAGTTATGTTTTCCACCATGTTTTCTTCGTTTGTCAGGACCAGATCCAAAATGCATTTGCTCCCTTCTCTCGTTATTTCTGACACATGCTGTTGTAAAAATTATCCTTTTCCTTTCTTTTTCCTTTACATTTTTCTCGTATTTCCTTCTTCATTCTCTTTTGTTTCTCCTTCGCTTTTGTCTCTCTCATTGTTGTTTTTTATCTTCACAATTTTCATGGCTCCTGGCATGAAAATTGTGAAGATAAAAAAATGGATCTACAGTCACCTTGTAGATCCATTCCCCCGACCCTTCGTGTCTTTGTTTCTCCTTTCATTCTTTCTCCCTCTGTCATATCATGTGCCACCGATATCCTCCTATACTTGTCTTCTGCTTCCCTTAGCTTACCCAGCGATTCCATGACCTCGTTCTTCATTGCTCCATCTCGAAACTCTACTAGCAGTCTTGTTGCCTTCGTTGGTTTTTCCCATCCTGAACATTTTTCTTATATCTTTGCCTTCGCAGCTTACCTTTAGGACGTCTCTGAAAAGTTCCAGTACCGTTGTTCGATCCTCTGTTATTCTCTGTTCGCCTGTTGCCTCCTGGCTTTCTTCTAACTGTGAATAACAATGTTGTTCATTCTTTCCTCCCTTCTTCTTTCTTCTTCTGCCGTTTCTTTCATTTTTTTATTCTACTTGCTTCATCTTGTCATTTACCATCTTTAATTCCTTGTCCATCGTCTTTTTGACAATTGTGGTCCACTCTGCCTCTTTATCCTTGCTGTTGTCTCCACTGTCATCTCCCTTTATTTCGTTTATCTTCTCCTCTATCTTGTCCAGTCTTATTCCTTCCTCTTTATGTCGTTGCTTTTCCTGTGTATCTTGTGCTATCTTGACGTCCATCAGTCCCTCGATTTTCTTCTCTAGCTCCTCCATTCTTTTATCTTGTGCTTCTATTCTTTATTCCCTTTATTCCAGCGTGTCAATTCTCCAACAGTTTTTACAAAGTTCTCCAAAGCTGTCCAATTATCATTTCGCATTTTGCGCATTTCTTCAGGTTTTTCAGCGTGAGTGCCATTTCAAGGGCCCCTTTAATAGCTCTTAGGCATGAAGTGCCCTGATCAGGCGTCTATTCACCTCGTACACGCCACTGTGCTCTGTTGTTTCCGTACACTCTGTACACTCAGAAAGTACTGGACTAAATTGTATAATCCAGAACAATATCCAACTCGAATATCGCCCGACCAGTCTCTATCCGCTGTCTACCTCGTACTCCTTTCCACATTAACCATATATTTACTGTATTAGTAATGTCTAGCCGCTCAAGTATACTCGAAAATACTTTAAACATTAACGAAGTTCATGCGGTAAGCAACCACCGTCGAACATGTTCGCTGCAGTTCGCATGTAAGCACAGTATGAATGACGAGTTCCTACCAATCAAAAACGCCTTCATGCCATTTTTGATAATACTTTAATTGTTTAATAAAACATTTAGGTGTAGATATACAGGCCTACTGTTCAGCTTATCTTACATCTAATCCTTTAAGAACTGTTGGATAGCCAATTAGACGCGTCTCACCACCTTAAATTGCTGACAGTCAGGATGTTTGTGTAGAAATTTTATTCTGTCACAAAATGAGAGTTCTCACAGTGACTGTAAGACCGGCAACAGAGAAATTCTTTTATATTTTGTTTATAGTTATTTTAGTTCGTCTGCTTGTTCTTTCTTTTCAACTATGTGTGTATTGTATTGCAGGCTGTCTGTTCTCTTAGAAGTTAAGATTTATCGCATAACATGTAGGCCTACATGTACAGCGCAGTGCGTTTGCAGGCGCTTAATTAAAGAATAAATATTATTATTATTATTATTATTATTATTATTATTATTATTATTATTATTATTATTATTATTATTATTATTATTATTATTATATCCCATTTTACAGTCACCAGCATGCAAGTGAACTTATGTGTGTTGTTATAGCTGCAAATGTCAGCACGAATTGGTGACGGCATAGGCTCATAGCTTTGACGTCACCAATTCGTGTTGCCGATCAAGTTTTGCAAAGAAAGCCAGAGAAATAAAAATAAGTAGGCCTAAGTAAGTGCAACTTCTATTTCGCATTAAAGTAACGCGAAAAAAGAAAAACATGAAAAATGCAACAATAACAATTAAACACGTCAGTCTGGCATCAAACGGCGCGTCGACAAATTGTCGGCGGCGCGGCGCGCCTACATAAAATCGGCGGCGGCGGCGCCCACGATGGTCGGCGGGGGCGGCGCCCACGAAATGTCGGCAGCGCGGCGCGGTGCAGGGCTCTACCTCTGACTCCCCCGTCCGCAATCTTGGTATTACTTTTGATCCACATCTCTCCTTCTCTAACCACATCTCCAACCTAACGCGCTCCTGCTTCATGCACCTTCGTGACCTCCGACGCATCCGACCTTTGCTTGACCTTAAAACTGCCTCCACCATTACTACCTCCATTGTTCATTCAAAGCTTGATTTTTGCAATTCCCTCTTCCTTAACCTTGAATCCACCCAAATCAAGCGTCTGCAACTCATTTAAAACTCACTAGCCAGAACACAGTGTTATTTTAGTTCCAGCATTAATTTCTATTCCAGTTCTTATTCTATTCAACTGCTATCATTTTAGTTCTAGTTACTCTTAAGAAATAAATTTTATTCTTATTCTAGTTCTAGTTCCTCTTAAGAAATAAATTTTATTCTTGTTCTAGTTCCACTTCCTCTTTATAGTTAATTTTAGTTCCAGTTCTAGTTTAAAAAAAAATGTATTTCTAGTTCCATTTCGAAATCCACTTAGCCTACAGTTCTCATAGTTCTAACATGAACGGTTAATGTTTGTCGGACAATGTGAATGCGACTGTTAATAAAACAGTTTATAGGCAGACACACTAAAAAGTTACCAGTCAGTTATATTACTGTTGAGTTTCAAAAACACCCGCATCTCAAGGGATTTGCTCAATCGATTTCTGCGATCTGTAGACATCCATCCTGCAGCAGAAAAGATTCTTTCTATGAACGCCTCTGATGCGGGAGCTGAAACTAAATCCTCAGCTATAACAGCAAGCCGTGGGTAAACTGAATGTCTACTCTGCCAGAAGTCAGAGGGACTAGGAACAGCGACATGTTCTTCAATTTCCTGAATGTATTTAGAAAGTTCTGCTGCAATGCTGTCAGGAACATGTCTGATGGAGGAGTCTGATTGCCTCTTGTTGCCAGAAGTTTGAATCTAAGAGCGTATATTATTTATAGAATATAGAATAGGCGGGGAAGCTTTGGTCTATCATAGCGCCGCACCGTGACGTCGATCAAAAGCCGTCGTCATTCCGCATAGTTATTAGTTAACGTTAAAATTATCGGTTGGGCAGCTTAAAAATAAATTTTTATTCTATTCCGTTCTCGTCTTAAAAATTAATTTTTATTCTATTCCGTTCTCGTTCTAGAAAAATATTGAAATTTTTATTCCTATTCTATTCTCGTTCCACATTTATTTTTCGTTCCAGTTTTCGTTCCGTGGAACTAATTTTAAATAATTATCATTCCTATTCTATTATCTGGAACTAAAATAACACTGGTCATTAGAGCGTCCAAACATCATCATACCACTCCCTTCCTCAAATCACTCCATTGGCTAAAAATCCCCGAGCGAATTAACTTCAAAGTCCTATCCTACGAATTGTCCTAACCTACAACTCCCTACAATATCCCCAGCCCGAATACCTGCGTGACCTCTTCACCATCCAGGAACCCGCTCCACCCGATCCTCCTATATCTCAGTCTTTCTCGACCTCCAGTCACTAGTCACCTCAAGTTCTCCAATCGAGCCATATCCAACACAGCACTGCGCCTCTGGAATGATCTCCCCTAAATTCCCTAGATTCTCCGTTCCGCCATCATCATTGCAACCTGTCCTACATCTGCCTCCTCATGTTCCTCTATCTACCACCCCCGGGTTTTCCACTCAAACTTGAAGTCTCTCCGTTTCAAGTACTCCTACCCTGACTCATCTGATCCTCCGCCTTCCAATTCTTCTCGCCCAAAACGACACCCGTCTTGACAGCTGCTATGCCTCCTCTCTTGATCTGGCCCCTGGAAATCGGACTTGGAACTCTTTTGGACTACTCTTTGGAGAATCCCCTCTGATTTGATTTGGCCTTCTGAAAATCGGACTGGGACCTCTTTTGGACTACTCTATAGAAAACCCCAGCTGATTTGATTTGGCCATCTGGAAACTGGACTCGGACTTCTCTTGGATTACTCTCTGGAAACACTCTCTGATTTGACGTAGCGCTCGTGAATAGACCTATTCACGAGCGATATTCACAACTTCAGATGTCACGCAGTCACTCAGAATATAGTGTTGGGTTTAGCGCAGGTCCTCCAAACAGAGGGAAGCACACGCAAGAGAAGGGTCCACACCTCCCTCCCTCCCTCCCTCCCTGCCTCCCTCTCTCCCTCCCTCCCTCCCTCGCTCCCTCCATCCCTCCCTCCCTCCCTCCCTCCTCTCCTTCCCTCCGCTCCCTGCCCATCCGCCAACCATAATTTTATTTTTATCATATACACACATACAAAGGCGCATATAAATACCAAACTATGCCATAAATATAAAAAATTATTTTAATTATATTTAGTATAGTTTAATTATATTTAATATATTTTCATTACAGTATGTTGAAAGAGCACTTGGAGAAGAGCAAGCCGGGTTCAGACCAGGAAGAAGCACAATTGACCAACTATTCACAATGAGACAGATACTTGAAAAAAGCATAGAACACAACCAGAAAGTCTTCATCAACTTCATAGACTTCAAACAAGCATTCGACAGTATATGGCATGATGGAATGTGGAGAGCGATGCAAAACGCAGGAATGTCAGAGCAACTGATCAAACTTGTACAAGAGATATATCGAAAATCACCAAGTGCCATAAAAGTAGATACACAGAATACTTTCACACGAAAACTGGAGTACGACAAGGATGCATCTTATCCCCATACTTATTTAACCTATAGTGCTAGAAACAGTAATGTCACTCAGCCTTAACAATACCGAGGCAGAAATAAAGCTAAATGGAGTGATTGATCTCCGATTTGCTGACGACATTGTTCTCCTGACTAGAAGCGAGCCAGAACTACAGGATATTACGACACAGACTGACGAAACCAGTTGAAGATTTGGCCTAATGCTCAACGCAGAGAAAACTAAAACAATGGTGATTGAAAAGACCAAAGAGACACCAATAACTATCACAAACCAAGGAGAGGCTATTGAGCAAGTAGAACAATTCGTCTTTCTCGGAGGGCTAATAAGCGCTGATGGCAGCAACGAAAAAGATATACAAAGAAGAATTGGACGCGCTTCACAAGCATTTGGAATAATGAACTGGATATGGAGGAGCAAAGAATTAACAAAGAAAACCAAGACAAAAATATACGAGACAATGATACAACCCATTTTCCTATATGGATCGGAATGTTGGACAATGCGAAAACAAGATGAAAGAAGAATTCTTACAGCAGAAATGAGCCGGCTGAGGAAGATCGCAGGGATTTCAAGACTACAGAAAATAAGAAACGATGGCATAAGACATTAGGCATCAAAACAACTCTGCTAGACAAAGTCGTTAAACGAAGACTTTGATGGTTTGGACATGTAGGCTAGAGAGAATGCCAGTTGACCGAATCCCGCACTACATGGAAGATTCGCAGGGAAAAGACACGAAGGCAGACCAAGACTACGCTGGATAGATAATATAACTGAGGACGTAAGAGCCCTCTAGTTCTAAAGTGGTTCATCTACGATTTTGCTGTTTTGAGAAAATTGGCCGTGAAGTTTACTCTGGTTGTTCAAATCGGAATGAACACTTCTTGGAATCTAAGACTGATATTAAAAACTGTTTTGATGTGTTTAATCTTTGCGCATACATGTCTGCTGTGTATGTTAGTGAACTTTGAAGGAAATAGCATTTTTATAACTTGGGCCAGTAATGAATTGAGCATATTGTTCATGATTACTGTGGCAAAGTGAATCAACGTCACTTGATCCATTTATGAACTGAAGATTTCATTCATATAAAACTCACATTTGTGAATCAACCTGAGATGATCCTATTTTTCTCTAAAATTATTTGTCAAAAGACTTTAAAACTGAATCAGTTTACAGTGATCGAGTATTACTATCATCAGACCCGCCGACAGAAATTCCGGGCACCTACGTAAAGCAGTTTAAACTGATTGTAGTTATAAGTGTCAGATAATATATTTAAAAAGGCAGAAATCATAAACTGTATAACTGATTATATTTTTCATAAGTTGATTGCGGGCCCAGCCCGGGCACCTAAGAATCGCCGGGCACCTGGGCATTCGCTCCCCGGCAGTGGCGGCGCTACCATGGGTCGCGGTAGGTCATTTGACCTGCCTATTTCACCCTTGACCTGCCTATTTTACTCTTGACTTGCCTTATGTCCTGCCTACAGCCTACTACATACTGCTGTGTAAAACTGTTTGGAATTTTCAATATCTGTTCACATTTAAAACATCCGCATCTGTCCCCAAGGACTGATCTGTCCCATAACATCACTAGTGCAATTATTTGATCTAAGCGACTTTTTTTGTTTGATCTAGTAAGCCAATGTCAATAGAAGTCTATGCTGTAAACTCTAAAATTGAAATACTTCTTCGACATGCTGAATAACTCCCATGACCTTGACGCCCCCTGCTGAAATTGTACAGGTATCGCCGCCAGGGGCGTCTAGTAGCCGTCTACACCATAGAAACCTTGGAGTTCCATCCAAGAAATAGGGGGATTTGTCAGTGTGTGTGCCACCATTTGGGGGGAATGAACGGGGAGGGGGAAGAACAGGGGGAAAAGGGACTTTGCTCCAATGACTTAGGGGGGATAACGCCCCTGGGCGCCGTCACAGCCCCTCTGCCCCCTCTAGGCAGGCCTGACTATTACTATTCTTATTATTAATAATTATTAGTAATTATAATTGGAATGATCGTATAAACACACAAATAATTCTATGTTTACTGAACACAGTTACACTTTTAATTATGTAGTAAAACATTTTGTAACCAAACAGATTTGCAACCATTTTGTGACCATTTTGTAACTATGCAGCAAATCACGTGTGCTAACGAAGAAACGAATTTGGATGCAATCATCCATGTCTTGGAAACAGACATGACTTAAGGTGTGACCTTAGGGCTATAAACTACTAAGCATGCAATCATGACGGTCCATAGCATAAATTAGAAGCATTATGCATTGACAATGCAGCCATGTAAGAAGCATTGAACATCCAATAGATGTTGTAAACTAGAAAAACCACACTGAGAAGCAATTAAACTCAAGCAACAGAAAGAACAAAATTATCTTTACATGAATGATTATACATAGGCTGTTCATATCACTGTTATCACCAGTATTTAAAATTCCTCGTGCGACCTTTCTGCCAATGTTTCTTGATCTCCCTGACTGAAATAGCTGCACTTTTTTCTTTTCTCCATATGAAGCCACAGTGTTGTCTGGAATCATCTCGGTTGACTTATTACAGTTTCTTCTTGAATACACTGACTGCAGCTGTGTACCTGACTTTCTGTCTGACTTATTTGTTTTCTTGTTCACTGTGGGCTTGCTAGATGCAAGCTCTTGATGTAGCTCTTTCGCATTCGATTCTGACCAACTTTAGGAACACAATCGCTATGTGCTTTCTGCAACTGTGGGCCTCCTTCATCTTTGTCATCATCTGATACTTCACTTTCACATAATAGTTCACATAATAGTAGTGCTGCTGTGGAGTGAGTGGAACCACATCTGATACAGCCTCAAAGAAACTGTGTGATGTGTTGGTGGCACATACTTCAGCAACTTCTTTATGTCTGCTACCTTCCCAGCAGATAACACATGCGGTGTGAAATAGAGTGGCTGAAGTGTGATTGTAGCAACATCTGTCAGATGGTCAGCTAGTTTGTCTCAGTATGAACTAAATGATAGTGCCATATTGTTTGTTGCTGAATCGCCTTCCATTCTGTCAGATGTCTTTGAACAAGCACCTACTCCATACATTGCTAAGGGTGATTCTAGATGTTTCTGAAAGCACGCTTAGTGAAAATCTATCTTTAGAAAGAGGCCAAGGTGTGAGCAGCTCTGGGCTAAAAATTGTAGAAAACACATGGGCAGTAAAGGGCAAGAATATGTTAGTCAATCTGGGAAAATAGTGCCGAAAAAGGTCTTTAATTGCATTACTGCTGGTTGTTGCAAGAGTAACTGTGTCGCAAAAATTGCCAAGGAAGAAAGGCAAGAAATTCACAGGAACTTTTGGCAATTAGGTAGTCATACTGCACACACTACATACATTGCTGGATGTGTTGAACAGAAGTCAGTTGCAGCAAGGAGATGTTCTTCAGATTTCCACGATGCTGCCAAGCAAAGATCAAGGAAAAGAAAATCGTTCCAAAACAATTTCTGTCGACTGTATACACTGGCTACTAGTGACAGAAGAGTGAAAGTCTGTAAGAAATTATTTCTGCAAACTTTGGGTGTGAGTGACCGACGAGTTAACAGAATTCTTATGAATCAGCGACTGCATGGAGGTGTTCCGCAGGGTGACAAGAGAGGATAGTATGAACATACACATCAGCAGATACCTCATTATTTGGTTGAAGAAGTCAAAGCCCATATTCATAGCTTTCCAACAAACATGAGCCACTACATCATAGCTAAGTCATAGACTACTGGAATAACAATGCTTGTATCACTGCATTCACGGCCGCTCAGCGTAGCACTTTCGAGCACGAGCACGGTGTTCACTGTTGTTCGTTCCACTGGTGGCTGATCCGCAAACTTAAACAAGATTCAAGCAAACCTGCAGGTTTTGTTTTTGGTTCCACTCGTGGCTGATCCTCAAACTCTATTAAAACAGTTTCGAGCATATCTGCAGGGTTTGTTTGTGGCTCCACCTTTGGATGGTCAGCATTGGCATCTAGATCAGCATTGGCATCTAGATTAGCATTGGCATCTAGATCAGCATCCAGCACTGTTGCAGTTTCTGAAGGCGGCTGATCAGCAATCACAGTGGAAACACGTGCAGTGTTCATGCCCTGTGTTGAAAACAGTGTTTAAGCAATGTGTAGTAATCTTCATTATTGATGGAATGTGGTAAGCAATGTAGACCTTGTTTAGAAAATAATGAAATAGGCTGCTTTTTGACAAGATGACATAGTGTCCATCCTCCTTTTAAATTCACAAACTGGCATTTCACAATGAACATTACTACCTATCTACCTTTAAGCAGGCCTTCCTACTAATCAGCATATTTACATACAAAGCAATAAAATTCAATGCACTAAAAAACGTTAAATTTAGCATTAGGAATCTAGTAAACTAAATAGGCACATTCATATTCAACAACCACAATATTTTGTTTGGACTACTATCGATGTAGAAAATGTTTCTTTCAGTAATCCATTGCATTACTAGCCGAAGCTTGCGTCAGAAATAAATAGGCTATTCTAAGTTGGCTCTCTATGCACAATAAATTGGTTGTTCAACTACAATTTTGCGTAAAATGACTGTGAAAATAACTGCTTGCAAGAACGAAGCGAAATCTTCCGAAATAATAAAAACAGTATGTGTATTAAGTAGTCTGCAAACCGTACCTTTGTACTTGTAAACAAAATCAACGAATCTCGCAAGCACTCTTCTAAGACATCGTGTCCTCTCCATTATTTTCTCAAATTGAGAACGAGGTTGGTACCAAATAATGAGGAGCATAAAGAATATAAGCGCGCACACAATATTAATTTTTCCATGAAGATTGTTAGGCGCTAGACCATAAAAACATGCAACTGAAACCATTTAAAACTTCACTGGAACAGTGGCTCAAGTGGGAATGGTCCGCAGTGGAGTGCCATAATGAGTGAAAAGATTTATGTGCAAAAGTGAATCAAGATAAGTTGAACCACTTTTGCACAAACTTACGGCCAAAGCAGCAAACATTAAGAATGAATTAAACAAGCATGATTCACTAATGAAATTTGGAATGTACTAATTGTTGTCAGTTCAACAATCAATACGTCAAAATACGCCCTGATAGAGGCGTTAAGCAGTTGAACTGAATTTACGACGTGAAAGAGCGCATTCACTTTAGTGGAAAAGCGGTTCAAGTTAAAAATCTCAAAAAATGGACTTGAACCACTTTTGAACTAGAGGGCTCATTAATTTACATCACTTGGACTAACATTAAGGGGACAATGGACTTGACAAATGACCGAGGACAATGGAGATCATTTATTCTTACCCATCGCCGCCATATGGCTGACGTCAGGAACTGATGATGATGATGATGATGACGATGACGATGACGATGACGATGACGATGACGATGACGATGATGATATTTTCATTATATTTATTATACAATGTCAAACTAGGCGTTGTTGCGCCCTAAGAGTTGTAATTTAAGTATTTAACCACACAAATCATCGTCCCATGCATTTTAAGAATCTAAAAATCTTAAAGCTTCCTACTCAAACACTCATTCCGTATATCTTACAACATACAAGTCGTAAGCTTGCTATGCAAACTTTCGCTACATACGGGTTTGCAATTGATTACAACATTAATTGTAGCCATTGGTAAATTCGAATTCTCTTCACTTCTTCGCGCATCCCATTCTCTTTACTTAACAGTTTTTATATTTCTTAGCCAATAATTTAGAGTTCTTTCTGCATCTTCCTTCTCTTTTATTCATCAGTTTTTGTATTTCTTAGCAAATATTTCAGAGAATTCAACTAGAAGCCAATAGATGGCAGTCTTGTTGTCCTCGAGACCAAGGTCTTGGTCTCGAGTGCACTCGAGTTCGTTTTTAAAAGTCTTGGTCTTGGTCTTGAGACCAAAAGTCTTGGTCTTGAGGTTCAAGGTCTTGGTCTTGGTCTCGCAAGACCAAGACCAAGACCGGCTGTCAATATGAACAGTCATTTAACAGAACTCAAGAATTCTGTATCAAGCCTGCTTGCTTCATACGACCAATATCTATAGGACGGATACAAGTCTTGTTGGTCAGGAAAACCCATTGGCAGCAGCGACAGTTATTCTGTATCAGACGGTATGATAAACCATGGGAAGATTTAAAAAGGACTCACTATCCGTACATTTACATCCAGTGCTTGAAAAGCTACTGTGTGTGTGTCAGCGACTTCAGCACCTGTAGAACGTATTTTTTCACATGGCGGAATTTTTATGAGGCCCACCATCTGCAGGCACGTCTTGGTCAGAAAATTCTGAGCGAATTGGTTTTTATAAAATACAAAGGGCATTTGGTATAAGAGGTTCCATGAAGGACTTTTGAATACAAAATCGGATTTCTCTGCAGTTTGCATTTAAAGTTAATTTGCTTGAATAAAATAAAAGACTCATGTGTTCATTAAAATAGCGAATATTCCGACTTGACAATTTTTAGAAGTTTTGACCTCATTGTGATTTTTTGGGTCTTGGTGTTGGTCTTGGTCTTGAAGTTCAAGGTCTTGGTCTTGGTCTCGAGGTTCAAAGTCTTGGTCTTGGTCTTAGTCTCGAGGTTCAAGGTCTTGGTCTTGGTCTTGAGGTTCAAGGTCTTGGTCTTGGTCTTGGTCTCGAGGTTCAATGTCTTGGTCTTGGTCTTGGTCTCGAGGTTCAAGGTCTTGGTCTTGGTCTTGAGGTTCAAGGTCTTGGTCTTGGTCTTGAGGTTCAAGGTCTTGACAACAAGACTGATAGATTGCATCACCTGTGCACATTCCCAACAACAGAACATATCCATTTAGTCGCCTTTGTATAATTATATAGTCAGACCTACCATAATATTGTAAACTTACTAACTTGCTATCATGCATATAACCTACACGTGCACAGTTTTCATGCAAACTTCCTTACTTACAAAGACGCAAAATTATGTTGGGAAGAATGAATGTTCCGTATATTCCACTAGCAAAGGTTTTCAATGCTTATAAATAACTTTTACAGTAATTATTTTCAAATGTAATAAGATGTATTAAGCTACATGAAAATGATTTAAAATAATAAATGTGACAAAAATAAAATTTCCATTTTATTCAACTGACCAACATATTATGCTAAAAAAAATAAGCTGCACAAATGGATGATATATGAATACAACTTATAATATAATTACAAAAATAAAATGAAGCATAATTAAATGTATTTAAAACGTAGCCTATATTTTATTTAGACGAGTTCATATTATTCACCTGTCAAAATACGTTCTCCAAATAGCGCGCATGTAAGAATGCAGCTTAAATAATTGTAATACGCATTAAAAATATAATATAAAAATTAAATTAGATTCAATTTTAATTCAAATAATAAGACGATAATTTTAGAATTTCATTCAACTACCAGTATAGACTGATCAAATAAGTCGCGCAAGGGTACAACTTTTAATACACATTAAATTATAACATAATATTTAAAATATAATTTAAATATAATAAAAATAATAAAATACTTAGTTTTCATATTGTTGCAAGAAATAATTTTACTTAAAACAAATAGGCCACGTCAACAACGTATTCAAATAAGCCGCGCAAGAATACAACTCATAATTAAAATATAATGCAAATATATTACATATAATTAAACTATATTAAATATAATTAAAATAAATTTTGTTTATATTTATGACATAGTTTGGTATTTGCATGTGCGTTTGTATGTATATTTATATGCACCTTTGTTTCTGTGTATGTGTATGCTAAAAATAATATTATGGCTGGATGATGGGCAAGAAGGGGAGGAAGGAAGGGGTGGGAGGAGGGAAGAAGAGAGGAAGGCATAAAGAGAAGGAAGGAGGGTGGATTGGAGGGGAGGTGTGAACCATTCTATTGCGTGCGTTCAGGGCCGGATTAACCACTCGGGGGGCCCCATGCTAATTACACACGGGGGGCCCCTTGTATTGAGCATGGAATGATGGGGATGCCGCAAAGACAGGGTCAATGTTGTATGCCATGTTGCTCAAGTTAGTTGTCAATGCACATAACGCAACTTTAACGCTTTCCATAATTTGTGACTATCAGTCTTAGATTCTAAGATCGTTTCAAATGTTTGTCCTATAATTATCACAACATGCAATTAGCTTAAAATTATAATCAAAGTTCGAATCTGTTCTCTTCAGTTTAAACAGCTCAGAAGCATTTGCGACTTTTAGCAGCTGCAAACTGTGTAATAATATCATAAACTGAAATCAAGTTAAGCACATCAGTTTCAACACAAAGAAGTTCCAATGTAGTTAGACGTTTGAAGTTTGTTTTTAATAAGTCCCATCTTACTTTTAACAAATGTTCACCTGAACAGTTGGAGGTCATCAATGACATGAACACACGCAGAGTGATAGAAACAGACCAAAGGAATAAAAAGGAATTTTACCGGAGGGGGCGCTAAATTTTTATAGGGAAAAAATTTTTACAGGGGGCAAAATGACGCTTTTGCATAGCTACTCACGAACACAGAAAACGTGACAACTTTCAAAATCCATGGCAGACGCGGCCGAGACGCCCATGGAAACAGAGATTGTTTCCAGAAGGTTCTTGGTGTACAGTAGCATAGCTAAAGCAGCAGGTGTAGCCGACGTGGCACAATCTCTAAATTTTTCAAAATCACCTAGTTAAACCATTTCGTCAGGAAATGTGTCAGGCTACAAATCTCTTGTGTATGTCGTGGCCAGCCTGCTGAAAAATTCTCAAATCTTGTCAGGCTTATAAAAAGCTGTTACAATTTGGAATACATGACGATTCAACTTCACTGTAAACGTGAATTCTCTACCTCAGGGGCGTCAACAACTTGTCTACAATAACCAATTAGGTTGCAGCACGAAATTTATTGTCTCTACCTTGCAAGATGAGCTCGCTGCTATGGGTGTGCCAGGAAACAAATCGCTTCGTAATAGAAACAAAAGTAATCTCAGCATAGATTATTATATTGATTGAAAGAAGTCGAGTCAAAAGAAACGTATGTACACATCAGGTGGTTGCTCGGCTGACATTCAAATTTGCAAAATTTGCTTAGTCAAATTCTTGTTTAAACTGAAGCTAGTAAAACTAAGCTTTTTCTTGTGAACAAATAATTATTTGGTGTAATAAATTCTGTGTTCGTACTGCAGTATTCCGACTCTGGTCGGGGGGCCCTGTAAGCGGGGGGCCCCCTGCTAAAGTATATTGAGCATACTGGTTAATCCGGCCCTGCGTGCGTTCCCCTCTGTTTGGAGAGCATGCGCTAAAACCAACACTATGTTCTGAGTGACTTCGCTCATAACCGCACTATATATTACTGAGAGAATGCGCTGGTTATCAGCTACTGCAGGTCGAGAAAGACTAAGATAAGTGAATGATCTGGTGGAGCGGATTGCCTGGATCATGGTGAAGAGTGCACGGAAATACCTGGGCTGGTGTTGTTTTCCTTTCGTTTATGCCTTATGTCCGCCACTGTTACAAGGTAGGCCTATTCAGAGGTCATAATAATCTATTAACACGGCAACGAATCGACATCGTCTGAATAGAGATTTCTTTGAAACTGAACTTTGCGTTGATTTCTAACTTGCATGATTTGGAATGAAAACGGGTCGAGTAACAGACGCTAGGCGCAGAGGCTAAACGAATGACTGGATCAACATCAGATACACGGGCCTGGCAGGGCACTGAGCGCCAAGCGTCTAAAAGGCGGCCGTCGTAATACCAGATATTCCAGTATAACTGTTGCTAATCAGTCAGTAGAAATCGTTAATAAACACCATCGACCGTTGGCGCCTTTCACTCGTACGTTTCTAAAGCAATGTCCAGCAACAGCAGACACCGCAGGCGTCTAGCCAGAACGTTCATAGCCACCAGGTCTAGTCTAATAGCTAATCGTTAAAATAGTCTGATCTGGAAACTCTTGTAGCGTCGTCATCGTGTCGCAACGCTGCTGATCTAAATGATCTAATTTTAACCAAACTGATTTGATTTGATCTATAGACATTCTTGTAGCGCCGTCATCGTACTGCATTTTAGCATCAAGCGACGGTCGTTAGTTCCGAAATCAGAATCCTCTCAAAAGAACCTGTAGACAGAAACATAGCCTACTGCAGAGTCTATAGTCAACGCCATCGGCATCGTTAACATTAAAACAGCAGCAGAAAATATACTCATCATCGTCATCACCATCACTTATCATCATTTGTTTTCGTCGTCATCGTCATATTTATCAAGAGTCATCATCATTATTATCGCCATCATCGTTCATCATCATGTTTGACTTCATACTCATCATTATGAACATCATCATCATTCATTATCATCATCACACTCATAATCATATTCATCATCTTCATCGTCAGCAGCTGCAGCAGCAGCCAGTGGCTGGTGTCCTGAGCCGCCGCCATACAACCACTAGTAAAGGTCGCTTGGTGACGTGCTTAATGAGTCTGTCAGCAGCAGCAGGAGCAGTCGTGGGATGCGATTCCTGATAAACTAATCGAAGCCGACAAGCGGCAATGGAACGAAAATGTCAAACGACTCTTATCAGCGGATTCGTATAAACCACAACGACTTTTGGCACCATTTGGCGCCTTGCAGTAAGACTTACTTCGTGTGAAGGTTGGCATTATTAAACACACGTATATTGGCTAGAGTATCGTTATTAGTAATAAGTGAATAAGCTGGTGCTTTGCGCTTAGCTTTAGAGTAGCGCTTTGAAAATTTGGAGTTTACGATTGCAATTTTTGTTGTTATTGCTTTCGTTGTAATAATAATTATTATTATTGCAGGCACTGGCGTAAACTTGTCCAAAATATTGGGGGAGCATTTGGTTATTCATTCTACACTTGTTGCATTGGGTGTACAGTCCATCTCAATTATGAAGGGGGCACGGCACATTGGACATCTCGGAGTGATTGAAATAGGCAGCAGCCCTCACAGGAATCTTAAACGAACCCTTCCATGCTAAAAGCACCACTGGTTTTGAATGAGACCGCCACAAAAGCGTGGGTTTGAAATTTAGGCATTGGATGGAAGATGCTCTTTAATTGAGAGCAGGCATCCGGGTGTATCGAATCTGAAGAAGCTGCAGTTTGAAAATTTGCCAAAGTTGGATTAAAATTTCGTTGAGTTAATTGGGAGCTAGACTGGGCGATGTTAGCCATAGGAGGCTGATTAGCAGGGGCGTAACTTTGGTCTAAAAAGTGGGGGTACTAATTTTTACGTACACGAAGCAAGGCTGAGACTGCGATCTCTGGGAAGGCACAATAATAAATATACTGATTGGCATTGTTCAAAAAGTGGGGGTACGGTACCCCCAGTCCAAAAAGTGGGGATACGGGTACCCCTCGTACCCCCACAAATTACGCCTATGCTGATTAGAACAAGGACATGGGGTATTGACTTGTTGCGAGGACCGTGCAGGTCCACCCTGCCATCTTTGGCAGGTAACTGTCTTATCGCCCCACAAATGTTACAGGTCTCCCTTACCTTAAACGAGGTTCATGGTGGTGGTGTGGACCTAAAACAACTAAACACAACCGACATGTGTGGAAAAAAGAGAGCACATTCCCGAGAAACGTGGAAAAGGCGAACTGAAAATGTGCAAAAACTAATTACAATCAAACCAAAAACGCCGGCACAAAGATGACATCATGACTAAGGGCCGATCCATCATCATCATCATCATCATCATCATCATCATCATCATCATCATCATCATCATCATCATCATCATCATCATCATCATCATCATCATCATCATCATCATCATCATCATCATCATCATCATCATCATCATCATCATCATCATCATCATCATCATCAATACTACTACTACTACTACTACTACTACTACTACTACTACTACTACTACTACTACTACTACTACTACTACTACTACTACTACTACTACTACTACTACTACTACTACTACTACTACTACTACTACTACTACTACTACTACTACTACTACTACTACTACTACTACTACTACTACTACTACTACTACTACTACTGTCTGAGGTACATATGATCCCTGAGGAGTTTAAAAAAATTATGCTAGAAGCTGTTGTTGAATGTCTGAAAAATCAGATCTCGTCCTCCACAACATTAGTGAACGTGCCACGAAATACAGGGGCGTAACTTTTGTCTAAAAAGTGGGAGGGGAATCAGTTTCTTCTCCACTTTCGCTTTTCGCATGGAGACCATTTTGGACATACTACCCGGAGAGGCAGATAGGGGTTACCACGTTGATGAGCCACCGTAATCCGTTGGAACAAATACGATGTTTCCAATGGATCGTGGGTTGTGTCCGTTATCTGGCTTTCCAACTCTGACACGAACTGCAGACCTTTCCCACTTCAAGCGTCGCCGGTCTTCCAGTGCGATCACCACAAAGGCGTGGGTGCTGGTAATTGTGGAATACTTACCCTTTTAGACAAGCTGAGCGTTCGGCGGCTTTGCCAGCTGCGATGGATAAGTGAAGTAGATGAGACGTGGCGTAAGTGTTTGGCACTGTCACACTCCATCGTCTACGTGACCAAGGGCTCAGTGTGACACCATCTAATCGCTTTCCATCTTTTCTTGAGAGGCCGAGAGGCAATTTGTGGGCAGGGATTTTTGCTCTGCCCTGTGCTCCCAAGATGACATTGTTCAGCAAACCGTGCCGCTGTTGTTATCCATCGCCTCCTGTACAAACCAGTCCACGGAGCCCTCTTGCGTCGACTTTTTCTCGGCAATGGTGGCGCAAATGCGGTTCACAGAGTGTTGTACCTAGCCTCACCCCGACTGCGATCCGTACTTCCTCGTCTGAGAAGTGCAGGCCCAGAGCAGTCACAGAAGGATGCCATCTATCACTGCCATCCAGTCACCAGAATGAGGTGCTTGTGAAGATAGCATGCAAGCACGATCGCGTTGACCTCTAGTGGATTTCAGCAGGCATGTCAATGCCTTGCCTGTACATCGGAGACCCCACTCTTTTTGGCGATGAGTTACTGCTCCTGTTGGTGGCTCTGCGTCTATAGATCAGGTTCATCCACACGTTGAGTGCTGATTTCGCAAGTTCGTATGGTATCTCAGCGGCTCTGTTGGTAGGATGCATGCCTGCATTCGCTTGTGCTAGCAGCAGAAGCCAGGAAGGCGGAAAGCGCCAGCGTAGATGCACAACGAACTCCCAGACCAACATCTCTAACCTGCAGAGAAGCCTGGAGCCAACGATCATCGCCAAGGTCCACATTAAAGATTGCGGCATATAACCCTTCTCTCAACAAATAGCCAAACCAAGCTTGGGCAATCAGCACTGAAGGCTGTACGCATACCGGTACTGTATATCAGCTTCGGAACACTTAAACTGTTTCTCAGCAGAACCAAACATCATGTGTGTAAACTTTGTAAAGATAATCTTGTGACTGCTCTCTCAATATCGTTAGCTTTCGTTTGTATGGCCCTATCCACAGCTTCATCTGGTTGGTATCAGAGGTGCACGCACCCAACATGGTCATCGTCTCGAAGGCCAAGTTCGTAAACTCTTGAAACGCCGGGTCATCGATCGGCGTCTGGATGTTGTGGCAGGCGATTTTGCATTTCCTGCGGTTTATAAGAAGATCCAGATTCCTTTGATTACTGGGCAATCAGTTGAAAATCGGCGGCCATTGTCTCCTTGCTACCACCCAATGTCAGGTCATCCAAGTATCCAATACGCAGATCCGATCTCAGCTTTATCAGAAATGGCTGTAGTACAAGGCAGAACTCCAGAGGGCCCAAAGGATCGCCTTGCTCAGTCCCTTATTTAGATTGTATGATGTTCGAACCGTAGCCCAACAGTGTACGGTTGGAAGAGGCGGTTTGGGCAAACGGGCAGTGTTGGGTAAACTCACACAAGAAATGAGTTAAATCAAAACTCAACTCACGCACCTCAAAATGAGTTTAAACTCAGACTCAACTCATCCTAAGTGAAATGAGTTAACTCAAACTCACTTGTTAAATGAGTTAACTCATAAACTCACACGTTTCATACTAGCACGTTCTACTCGAGCAACAACTTTTTCCATCACGCCTACTTGTAACAGAAAAATATTTCCATCAAGAATACACGGTACTTCAGCCATGTTGTTCTTAACTGTTCACAATATACAAAATATGCAGTGCTTAAATACTGTCCGCTAGCAGTGTTTACGACCCTCCCTGCCGTCACCACTCACCAGTATGGAAAGCCGACGATATAAAAAGTCTTGTTTCAACATAATATGTGCCGAGTGCCGAAGAGTGAGTTGAGTTTAAAATAATTGACAGTTACAACTCAAACTCACAGAAAATATGAGTTAACTCAAACTCATAACTCACACTCTTTAAGGTGAGTTAACTCAAACTCATAAATCACAGCAAGTGAGTTAACTCGTGAGTTTAAACTCATATGAGTTAACTCATACCCAACACTGCAAACAGGTAGAGCTCTGGAATGTCTCCAGCCACTGTCTTTAGAGTGGCTGGAGACATTCCACTAAGAGTGGACATCAGCGCTCTTAGAAGACTGCGCAGAGTGTTAAAGGCCTTATTGGATTCGAGCTTCAGCAGGATGCTGTCTTCAGGCTTTGTGGTCACCCAACGACATGTCGCATGAACAGCTGGCTCAGCGCCTCCCGGAGCTGAATGGGACGAGCAGCAGAAGTAGTCTTGTCACCGCATACGCAGTAGCGCACATCGCCGCCAAGAGGCGCCACGTGCAGCCCGCCGCGATTGGTCTTAAAGACTTATTCCTCCGTCTTCTTGCTTAGGACTAAAAGGTTTGCTTCAAGATTACTTAATTCATCTCTTCAGAAGCAGATTGACAAGGTCGGATAGATGTTGGCCGATGTTGTCATCCACTCTAAAGGCCACGATGATACTATTGGTGTTGTGAGGGGTAATGCCGTCGGGGCCGCAGGCGGAACCCGCCGAGAAAAGAGGAGGTTGCCTTTGCGACTTCTTTTTTCGATACTTGTAAGGCGACGAAGCTCTTTGAGCTGTCAATTAGGTTCTCGCACGATTGCTTGAATTAGGTCATACAGGAGAGCAACACAAGAGGGTCTGGCAGCTCTTTCCCCCCTTCAATCTGTTCTAAATGCTTCTGCTAGGCTCATCGCTCGACTCCCCCGGTTTGCCCATATCTCTACTTACATGCTTGATGTCCTTCACTGGCTCCCTATTGCTGCGCCCATCCGTTATAAGATCCTCTTCCTTGTCTCTAAATCTCAGCAGCCTACTGGCCCGAAATATCTTTCGAACTATCTGCGAAAACCGCTATCTGCATCTTCTTCTCGCTCATTGCGCTCTGTAAATCGGCTTGATCTTTTTGTTCCCAGGGCTAAAACTGCCTTGGCCCAGCATCGGGCGTTTGCTGTAGTGGGTCCCACGATCTGGAATGACCTTCATCCTGTGCTCAGGGCCAAACTAATGACTGGCTTTTCCTCATCAGTCTCTCGTTCCCTAAAGGCATTTCTGCTTCCCCGGTGTAAAGACTTCAGGTTACCCCCTCTTTCAAGTTACCCCCCGGTAATCTGAAATCGATTTCAGATTACCCCCGGGGGTAGCCTGAACGCGATTTCAAGTTACCCCTGCGCTGTTCACATTACCCCTGGGGGTAATCTGAAATCGATTTCAGATTACCCCCCGGTAATCTGAACGTGATTTCAGATTACCCCCCGGTAACCTGAACGCGATTTCAGATTACCCCCCGGTAATCTGAACGCGATTTCAGATTACCCCCCGGTAATCTGAACGCGATTTCAAGTTACCCCTGCCATGTTCCCATAAGATAAAATGCTAACTACACCACCGAGCTCTTTCGAACGACTGAGAATATTAGCATTTTCCACAGCTGACGCACTGATTGCAAGCATTGACCAGTTAACCAGCCAGCCAGACAACTTCAGTACTATATATGCGTGTCAGCTACTCCATTTCATAAGTTTTATGTAGTTGAGGCACAGACAGAGAGAGAACTTATCGTACATGATGCTATAAGAGTTCAGCGATAAATATTGGCAATTATTATTAGTATTATATAAGATAATCGAAAATGGGCCCCACTAATTTGAGGGGGTAATCTGAAATCGTAGGGGGTAATCTGAAATCGATTTCAAGTTACCCCCGGGGTTAACTTGAAATCGATTTCAGATTACCCCCCGGTAATGTGAACCCGATTTCAAGTTACCGGGGGGTAATGTGAAATGGGGGTAATCTGAAATCGCTACACCGGGGCTTCTGTGCTGAGAGCCATTGCTATACGGTTCTCCATCTACTTCGTCTTTGGAGTTTCCTCCTTGATTCTTTCTTATTGGTTTTCGAGTACGTTTGTCCATCTTTAGATTGCAATAAATATCTAAGTTGAAAGTTTTGCACTTTCAAGGTAGAAATATGCTGCAAGCTGGCTACTCATCCCTAGTCTCTGCTTTTCAGGATAAAGGATGCATAACCTTCCCATTACTCTATCAGCTTGAAGAAAGCTGATAGAGTCATCTCCTCTCCCGCTCCCATTTGTGCCCTTTTGTGTTCGTTTGTGTCCTGTTGGTCTGTATTCTATGCTCATGATGTAGGTGCTAATATCTGCCTCCTCTTTCATTGCACTCTCAAACTCGCCTGGCTTCTGTATTATCTGACCGACCGACCGACCGATAGACCTATCGACTGACCGACCGACCGACCGACCGATAGACCTATCGACCGACCGACCGACCGACCGACCGACCGAGTGACCGACCGATAGACCTATCGACCGACCGACCGACCGACCGACCGACCGACCGACCGACCGACCGACCGACCGACCGACCGACCGACCGACCGACCGACCGACCGACCGACCGACCGACCGACCGACCGACCGACCGACCGACCGACCGACCGACCGACCGACCGACCGACCGACCGACCGACCGACCGACCGACCGACCGACCGACCGACCGACCGACCGATAGACCGATCTACCGACCGACCGACCGACCGACCGACCGACAGACCGACCGACCGACAGACCGACAGACCGACAGACCGATCTACCGATCTACCGACAGACCGACAGACCGATCTACCGATCTACCGACCGACCGACAGACCGATAGACCGATCTACCGACCGACCGACCGACCGACAGACCGACAGACCGACAGACCGACAGACCGATCTACCGATCTACCGACAGACCGACAGACCGATCTACCGATCTACCGACCGACCGACCGACCGACAGACCGACCGACCGACCGATCTACCGATCTACCGACAGACCGACAGACCGATCTACCGATCTACCGACAGACCGACAGACCGACCGACCGACCGACCGACAGACCGATAGACCGATCTACCGATCTAGCGACCAACCAATCAGTCTGCCGAGTGAATGGCGGTGTCCAAATCCGACTGCTCAATTAATTTAATACCGTACTGGGTTGTAGTTGTCGGTCCCAGAACGGCAAACGTACTAGCAAAACTTCAAATCTCATGCGACTTATCCGTCCTTCTCTCTGCTGGTTCCAATCCTACCTTACTGACCGGATGCAAAGGGTGATCATGAGTACCTTAAAAGAACGCCCTGGGTTGGGATTAACTATGGTGTCCCCAGGGTTCTGTTCTTGGTCCTATCCTTTGTATGCTTTTTACCTCTGGCATTCACTCTCTCTTCTCTAAGCGTCTTGCATTTGGCTATATCTATGTTGATGATGTGCAAACTTATGTCCATGGTTCCCCAGCTGACCAACTTCTCGTTCGTTCCATTGACTCCCTTTCTCAAGATCTTCGCTGTTGGATGTTCTCTTATCGGTTGAACCTAAACGCTTCGAAAACCCAACTCATTTTTTTATATTTTTGTTATTCCGGATATTTCTATAGCGCCTCTCGAAGTCAACTACTACTCAGAGGCGCTCCCGACTACAGCATTTGATACTGTGTCGGAGTTTTCACGCCGAAGCGCCGCGAGCAATTGCGAGTGAAGGACTTGCCCAAGGTCCGTACGCAGCGGCTAGAGTGGGATTCGAACCTGCAACCCTCCGGTCACAAGGCGCCGAACTTACCACTGAGCCACCACGCTTGGTTTGGTACAAAGCAGCAATTATCTAAACTTGATTTCTCACTTCTCACAGCTCACTTTCTGAACTTCTCATACTCTACGAATGTCCGCGACCTGGGGGTCACCTTAGACAGTTCACTGACCTTTGCTTCTCACCTCTCCTTACTTACTCGCACTTGGTACTACCACTTGAGAAGACTGCGAGCTATCCGTCGATCCGTCTCTTCTGCAGTTTTGATTACCATTATCCATGCATTCATCTGTTGCCGCATTGATTATTGTAATTCATTACTGATAGGCCTTACGAAAGTCCATCTTTCTGCTCTTCAATCAGTACTTGACGCGACTTATATGACTGGTGTTTTGCATTGGCTTCCTATCTCTGCTCGTATCCACTTCAAGATCATAACACTTGTCTCTAAGGCGCAACAGGGTTTAGCTCCAGCCTACCTTTGTGACCTGATGCGCAAACCTCTCTCTGCTTCTTCTCATCGACCCCTATTTACGTTCTCTGAATCGGCTTGATCTGTTCGTTCCCCGGGTGAGGTCGGCTATGGCTCTGTCTCGCTCTTTCGCTGTAGTGGGACCATCCCTATGGAACTCCCTTCCCTTGGTACTCCGTGGGACCCAACTTACTAGGTTATCTCTCTCTCTCTGTTGTTCGTCGTTTAAAGTCT
>OY744602.1:29245085-29495085 GCA_963556255.1 Allolobophora icterica
TCTTCTTGGTCGCTCGCCTAGCAAAGGTACCAGCGAGCGATTTACCGCTCCCCTAGGCGAAGGCTTCCACACCGTCGGTGACAGTCGGTCGCCGGTCGCTGAGTTTGAGTTAGACTCCAAGAAGATAGACGAACCTGGAGCCAGACCATTATTTTATTTACCTAATTGAGATTACTTTAATTTACTTTACAATTGGGACAGCGGTGAATGCGTACCGTGACCTGTCCTAATTACTGCTGACTGATCACTCCAATTTCGTGCAATATAATTGGCCATAAAACACGGCCGACACCTCACGCCGCGTGACATCATCCGTAACATCACCAATTTCTGAAATTATTTTAAACAACAATGGCGGCGAAGATGAGCAAGTCGAATAATAATGTACAGCCTATCTGTCATGGAAATTAGGCGACTCGTTCGATGTCGATGTATTCGAAATAGAAAACCGTCGGACTGGGAACAAAATTTACTGCAAGCCCTGCAGAAAGCACGCCGAATCGCCGATAAAATTCGAATGAATTGCCGGCTGAAAGGTCAAGCTAAAATGAGTGTTCAATGTATGCCGAAAGCTCAACCAACGTTGTGAAATCAACCGTCACACGTCATCTTACACCAATGCTAGATTTCTAGTGAATGTTCATTAATTCATTCATTCTTAGAATTTATATAGCGCATCTTCAAGAGACCTACTCAGATAACGGAACTGAAGTGAGATAGGCCTACTAGATGAGTACTACATGCAGCGATACGAAAAATTGCGAATAGACCTATGATACACAAAATACGCTGTACACAAGAGCTCCCGAGGTCGACCGCGTATCGCTCGCCTACTCGATCCAGCGCGATCGATTTTCAACCCGCCTACTATTTTCAAATCAGACGCACTGCTGGTGGGCCCCTTGAGTGGCTTCGTTCCTTCATGTCAGAGCGCTCTAACTGTGTAGTTTTTGGCTCTTCTAGATGTGACTGGGTCCCTGCCCCTTATGGCGTTCCTCAGGGCTCAGTGCTAGGCCCTTTACTTTATATTATTTATACCGCTGGTATTGGCCCCTTGTTGGAGGCATGCGGGCTTCTTCACCAGCTATATGCTGATGATGTTCAGATATACGTTCACTGTCGACCTGATGGGGTGTTAGCTGCTGTACAGCAGATGATTCAAGCTATGGAGGTCCTTTCTGCTTGGTTAGCCTCCAACCGCTTGCTCTTAAATGCTACTAAAACTCAATTTATCTGGCTGGGTGGTGGTAGGCGATTAGCGGGTGTTAACTGGCCCCTGGTGGCAGAAGCCTTTCCCCATATCACCTTCCTGGATGTGGTTCGGGATTTAGGAGTCCTCTGGATCGTACTCTTAGCTTCTCCCAACATGTTAACCAGCTTACCCGTAGCTGTTATTGTCAACTGCGCCAGTTGCGGCTTATTTCTCGTTCTCTGTCTCATGATGCTACTGTCATCCTTATACATGCTTTTTTAACAAGCAGGCTGGATCACTGCAGTGCGATCTTGGTTGGTCTGTCGCTTGGATTGATTGGCCGCCTCGACCGGGTTCTTCGGTCAGCTGCTTGGCTCATTGGACGCATCCCTAAATATGCCCCTATTTCTGCATACATGCGTGATGTGCTGCATTGGCTCCCTGTCCCGCAGTGCATCTGCTAATAGGGTTGCTGTACTGGTTTGGCGCTGTCTTCAAGGCTGTGCCCCGGCCTATTTGTGTGAGCTATGCCGCCCGGTCTCTGATTCAGTTGGTCGGCGTGCTCTTCGGTCTTCTTCTGGTGGAGAACTGTTAGTCCCTCGGGCTCGCTCCACAATTAGGCAACGCCGGGCTTTCTCTATAGCTGGGCCCTCCGTTTGGAATGGTCTTCCGTTCGAGATTCGCCTTCTCCCTAGGGGTAACACATCTGCTTCTTACAAGCTGCTCAAGTCTAATCTCTATTGCGGTGGCTGGGCTGGGAGCGCTTCTGAGTAGGTTTCTTGAAGGTGCGCTATATTAAATTGTTGAATGAATGAATGAATGAATGAATGAATGAATGAATCAGGTCCGACTGTTGAACGTCTGAGCGTATAGAGCTGGCTTCGGCTATACAGGCCCGTCGAAAGGGGGCAAGGGTGTAAATGTCCAGGGGTCCGGCGATTTGTAGGGGCCCGAGCCGGGTCCACATTCCTGTAATCACACAAGAATAGTTGCTTTTTAATTAGCATAAATTTGAAAAATAAATTTCTTAAATTAACAACTTAATAAAATCAGAGTTGTATGTATACCTATAATTATATAAATATAATATCGCACGGTCGTACCCGCACTTTTGTTATTTCAATTTGTTTTTTTATTTTCTCATAAAGCCTAAAGATAGTTTAGAGGCCCATGATGCTCTACTGCTCTACCGTCTGTCTAGGGGCTGGGAATTTCTGTCGGCGGGCCTGCGGTTATGACGTCTCGCCGATCCGGTTGGAGCCAAGCCTGGGCGTGACCAGCAAAACTGAACATTCTTCACAGAAAAACTCATAAAAATAAGAATAAGAAACCTGCTTATGAAAAAACTCTATGTCAGACAAGCGACCAGAAATATCTACCTATCGGTAGACGAAAGCTCAGAATGCAATAATTGGAAATTCCCAAGAAAGTCGAGTAGGCCTAAGACAACGTTGTTCCACACGAGTGAAGGCGCCGGAAGTGGTTCATATATATACATATATATATATATATATGTGTGTGTGTGTGTGTGTGTGTGTGTGTGTGTGTGTGTGTGTGTGTGTGTGTGTGTGTGTGTGTATGTATCGTATTAGCCAGTACAGTAGTACAGGGTATATATACAAATTTGGTCATATCTCGCGTATACATACGAGGCACTTTGTACTGGTTACCTTACATAAACGTATTGAATATAAGATTCCAACTCTCATGCGAAATCAGACCCCTGTGTAATTTTGCCTATCTATCCTAGGTGTTAGGTGACTTATGTCTCTCTGATCTGCTGCACGTGGTGTCGCTGTCGTTCCTCGAGCTAGGTCTTGCTCCACTGCCCACCACAGAAGTTTGGCTATTGTTTGCCCTAGCTCTAGGAATAGTCTTCCTTTAAGAAATTAGCTAATCAGTCTGTCGCCATCCTTGTTCCCATGGGCGGCGATCAAGGGGGACGAGGGTGACAAGTCCCCCACCTTTAAGAGTGGGGGGACAAGCCATACATTTGTCCCCCCCCCCAATTTTGAAGAAACACGGAAAAAGGCGCAGAAATGTAATTGCGCGTGAGGGTTTTCACAGCATTTTTGACGAGATGAGGTAAAAACTCAATTTTTTTTAGCAGAAGTGTCCCCCCAAATTAATGTTGGGGAAGAAATGAGTCGGGGACGAATTTTTAAGAAAAGGTAATAAATTTAGTAGACGAATTCCTAAAAAAAGGTAGTCACACATCATTAAAAAAAGGTAACCACACATCATAGGTGGGAGACCCGGGAAAAGAAGTTGTAACAAGGCGAATGAGTTCGTAGAAAATTCATCAAGTTTTTGTGGAGTTGAATTCCTAGAAAAAGTTAAGAAATTTTTTTGAGACACGAATTCCTAAAAAAAAGGTCATCGACCAGACCGTGGCCGACTTTGTCCCCCCAGCTCTCAGACAATATCGCCGCCACTGCTTGTTCCACAAGTGCTTGAAGTCTGTTCTGTGATCGTGGGTCCTCCCTGCTTAGTCGGGAGCGCTGCATATGTTTTTTCTTGAAGTTGCGCTTTACAAGTTTTCACTTAGGCCTATGGATGTTATTTTTTTTATCTATTCGTTCAGGTCAAACTTGGAGGGCCAAAAGGCACTTCTGGCCTTTCCCATATTCGAATGGCAGGCCATAGCTCCTTAGTTCACTGTGCTGACGCCCTTGCACACAAGCTACATGTAGGGCCTAGAGTGTTTTTGAAGATTACCTTTCGATGACATACGAATTCTGCGATAGGAGACGCAGACTTGAATGGCGAGTAGGATGCTGTAGAGCGTCGTGATGCTGTAACCCCAGACTGGAAAGTGCAAGAGATACCGAGCATCTCGTGTTTTGAACAGGTATAGACACAATGACGCCGCGAGCGAAGTAAACAAGTAGACAGCAGCAACACAGCGATACAACACGTACCACAATGGAACAGACCGACCAATCTATTGAGAAAGACACAACAAAACACTGACCAATCTATTCCATTAAATAGACTCACTAACTAAAACTGAATACAAGTCTCTAACTGAAACGATGAGGGAGAAAGACAGGTGCAGCTTCCACCTTTAAAGTAGCACTACTGGAATATTTGAGTTTACGATTGTGATTATTTTAAGCTGAACAGGTATCCCTTTGCATGTCAGATATTTTTAGATACTTTATGGTGTTTTGAAATATGTAACTTTTGTGAGTAAAAGTGTTACAGTTCATCAACCACTGAAGATAGAGTTAAAATCTATAGACAAGAAACTGGTTAAGAAATGAATTTTGAACAAGCCTATTCATCTAATTTTGTGTGTGCACTTGTAGTTTTAAGATATGATGGGCAAAATGTGATTGTGTGAAATACACGTCTCATCACACCAGAGTTGTGAGTACTAGTTGTACTAGTACAAGTACTAGTTGTACTTGATACTTGTACTCGAGTACAGCTCGAGTACGGTTTTGAAGTACTTGTACTCATACTTGAGACCAATGATACTTGATACTTCTTTACATGTGTGACAAAAGTTCTTTGACATGGAAACATACAACATATGAACAACTGCAACGTCGTATAGTGACTGTAGTCCTCATACAACAAAGCAGTCTAGACTATTTGGTCACTACAGCACTGGATCTTTGTCAAAGCCAAGCACCCTATCATCACAATTGATAACATAATCTGTTTTGTCACCATGGCTTTTGATTTTCTAATATTATTAGAAAATCAAAAGCCATGGTGACTTTGATGAAAGCTATTGTTTGGACTTCTGGAAATGCAAGAAAACTGTTCTCAACAATCTGTATGAAATAGCGCCTATAGACCATTAAGTGTGCCTGCATCATTGCGTCTATTGAATGTGTGCTTAATTAGTTATGACAATTTAATATTAAAACGTCATCAATCGAAAATAATGAGCAACAAAATGCTCATATTGATAATAATTATTTCTTAATAGCAATTGACATGCTCAGTGAAAATACATAATTGATTTAGCCCTAAATGTTACAGAAATAAATATCTCCCTGTTCTTGCGGTAGCCACATATGTACACTTGTAAGCCTATTATAATAACATAAGTAGGCCTATACTTGTACTCATACTTACATTTTAGACATAAGTACTTTGTACTCGTACTTAAACCCAAAGTAGGCCTATTGTATTGTATTGTATTGTATTTGGATATTTATAAAGCGCTTCTAGCGGGAGGGCCATTCAGAAGCGCTCCCAGTGCGAGAGACCCCGTGGGGCGTGGTGGCTCAGTGGTAAGTTCGGTGCCTCGTGACCGGAGGGTTGCAGGTTCGAATCTCACTCTAGCCGCTGCGTACGGACCTTGGGCAAGTCCTTCACTCGCAATTGCTCGTGGCGCTTCGGCGTGAAAATTCCGGCACAGAATTAAATGCTGTAGTCGGGAGCGCCTCTGAGTAGTAGTCGACGTCGAGAGGCGCTATAGAAATATCCGGAATAAATAAAATAAAAAAAATAAAATTCAAGTTTTAAGAAAGGTAAAAGAGGAAGAGACGTTACCTGAGAGAATACAAGAACGAACGAACGGAGGAAGCTCATTCCAAAGAGCAGGGCCAATGGAGGCAAAAGACCTAGATTGAGCCAGAGAAGTCCTGACCCGGGAAACGAGGAGGTCTAAACGGTCAGATGAACGAAGAGGACGAAGAGAAGCAGCAGAGTGAGGGCGATGAATTAAGTCACATAAATATTTTGGAGCGAAACCAAGTTGAGCCTTAGAGACAAGGATGAGGACCTTAAATTGGATGCGGGCAGAAAGCGGGAGCCAGTGGAATTCTTCTGCCATAAAGGTGGTGATTTGAGAGAATCGAGGAAGACGGGCAATTAATCTAGCAGCAGCATTGTATTCGTACTTGTATTTGAAGCCAAAGTATTTGTACTCTTTCGTACTTGAAACCTGAGTACTTGTACTTGAAACCTGAGTACTTGTACTTGAAACCTAAGTACTTGAAACATCTCTTCATCAGTCTTTCAGTATTATGCTGTTTAAAATAAATATGCTTTACTGATAACTATAATATAAATAAATATATCTTTCTAATAGTGGTTTCTCAGTTATTATTAGGCCACATACAGTCAGGCGACTGTCTTTGCAATTTGCTATTTTGGTATGTCAACCATCGTTTATGACTGCACCACTGCTTCTCTCAATTAACGCTGATTAATTCACAATATGGGTGGTAGACAAACTTCCAACCTCCAAATGCGACTTCCCAACTCTGCACTCTCAGTATTTACAGGCCCGATCATTTACAGGCTCGAGTGGGTTGTACGCAGCAATGCATATTTGGCAGATTTATGAACTGCGGCCTATTATTATCGTTGCCGAGATCAAAACTACAAAGGACTGGAAAGTCCTCATTTAAACGCGTGCGAATATTTGGAGCGCGGCTTTCTGGCGGACAGGAAAATATCGCGTCTTTGTTTTCAGAAAAATTATTCACTTTATTACACTTGTGAAGGAAAATTTACACATAATTACATTTGCAGGGTAAAACAATGAGATTTAAAATATGTCAGAAAATCAGACATAAAATTGAAGTGGGGCGACATCAGGCAGCATCGTGATGTTTCTGTTGTTGGCCCTTCAGTCTTCGCTCTGGCTTTGCGCTTCTTGCCTAGGGGTTTCTCTTATACGTTTTATTGCAATCTTAACTTTCTTAAGAGTACTGTCCTTTTCAATCGGGGCTGGGTCGGAAGCGCTCCGCAGCAGATACCATACAGGTGGCGCTATATAAATTCTCGAATCTGTGGGTAAAGATGCAACCATAGAGTGCTTATATTATATCTCATTGGATGCAACCAACGACGGATGCAACCGCATATGCAACTATTTTCACGAGTTTCCATCTACATAATTATACATTCCTTGTAGCGTAGCTTAGACTACTAACCGATGGTTCAACGAAACGATGAGGTGCGTCGTGACTCAGCTTAAAACTCTGAAGATTCAAATCCGAAAGTAAAAAGTAGTCAATACCCATATCGTTTCTTTGTTCATAAAGCTATAGCCTAGTGGTATTTTAGTCTGCGCGTAATATTTTCGCTTCAAATTGTCCAGAAGTGCTTCGTAAACTGCGCTAATTACTGACAGTATAACGTACTCTTTCTCATCATTTAAACGTCAACGCTTCTAGAAAAAGACGTCACAAAGATATTCGTTAGATTCTAAAGCCATAGCAACGTACATCGTGCCGACTGTGACGTAATGGCCAAGTTGAAGATTTATGATGGGCGACGTAATCTTACTCGTAGGCTGGACAATTAGGCCTACTACAGAGCTATTTTAAATACAAGCGTCGGCAGTGGCGGCGATCTTGTCTGAGAGGTGGGGGGGGGCAAAGTCGGCCACGATCTCGTCGACGACCGTTTTTGGAAAATCTTGTCCCAAAGAAATTTTACCTGCCACTCCGAAAAAAGTTGATGACTTTTTTTAGTCCTTCACCTCTTTTACGACTTTTTCTTACACTCTCCTTTTTTTCCTCCTCGCTTCTTCACTTTCTTCCCCACTTTCATTTCACCAATTCATCTCGAAAAAAGTTGATGACCTTTTTTAGTCATTACCCACATTTTATAACTTTTTCCCGTCTCCCAACAATAACCTTTTTCTTTTTATGATGTCGTCTACTTTCTCATAATTTAGGGGGGACACTTCTGCTCAAAAATTTATTTTTACTTGCTTTTTCTCGTCTGGTCAGAAACGCTGCGAAAACCCTCACGCGCAATTACATTTCTTCGCCTTTTTGGGTGTTTCTTCAAAATGTGGGGGGACAAATGTATGGAGTGTCCCCCCACTCTTAAAGGTGGGGGGACATGTCCCCCCGTCCACCCTAGATCGCCGCCCATGAGCGTCGGGCTAGATATCTTGTGATTGTAATTGTAATTGAACATGTATATAGCGCCACTCAAATCAGCGGCGCCCGAGACCCGCATCACTGCCAAAACCGGCAGAAAGATAGGTTTTCAAGCGTCTACGGAACTGAAGAGGAGAGAGGACAAGAAGCTCTCGGCGGAAGGACTGGGGAAGACTGTTCCAGGCTGAAGGACCCACATAAGCAAAGCTCCTTGATTGGGCCGTGGAAGAGTGCATACACGGAACAACCATAAGGCCACGGGCTCAGGATCGCAAGGAGGCCCTCTCAGGCAGCGAAGAAGCCGGGGTCCAGAAATTCATTAGGCCAGTGAGGCAGTTGCGCATGAGGGTGATGGTTTTGAACTGAATTCTCTGTTTGGCAGGAAGCCAGTGGAGGGAGTCACGAATAAAGGCAGATATGTAGGCAAACTTAGGAATATCACCTATAAGCCGAGCAGAAGCATTGAGGATAGACTGAAGTTTGTGCATATTGGAGGAGGAAAGGCCAGTGTACACAGCATTACCAAAGTCAACTCGAGTGCAGATCAAGGCGTGGACCAGTGTAGAGACAGCATCGACCGAAAGACACCTGCGGATGGATCGAAGCAAGATCCCGATACAAGGTTAACTTTACTTGATCAGTGAAGGAGAGGGTAGGGTTGAGGACAATCCCCAAGTCACGAACAGAGGAGGAGAACTGAATGAGGGGAACCTGAGATGAATAGATTCAAAATCAATCTTGCTGAGTTGGAGGCGACCACTGAGCCAGATAAACTGAGTTTTATCAGGGTTCAGCCGCAAGCGATTAGAAGAAAGCCAAGCATCCAGAGCCGAAGAGGCTGGTAAGGTGCGCTCAACCATTTGGCAGCAGAGGAGGCCGGACCATGCAGAAGAGATTTCCGATAGTTTCGAGCAATTAAGCCAAAGCCCTGACGCTCTTCACAGCCGTCCTCTACTCAAGAATATAACACAGAAGAGCTAACCACGACGTGTAAACTTAAGATGTATTGTATTGTATTCGGGCATTTATAAAGCGCTTCTAGCGGGAGAGCCATTCAGAAGCGCTCCCAGTGCGAGAGACCCGAGAGAAAAAGCAAGTTTAAAGAAACTTAAAAGAGGAAGAGACGTTACCTGAGAGAATAGAAGAACGAACGGACGAAGAAAGCTCATTCCAAAGGGCAGGGCCAATAGAAGCAAACGATCTAGATTGAGCCAGTGAAGTCCTGACATGGGAAACAAGGAGGTCCAAGCGGTCAGAGGAACGAAGAGGACGGATAGAGGAACGAAGAGGACAGAGAGAAGCAGCAGAGTGAGGGCGAATAATTAAGTCACATAAATATTTCGGAGCAACACCAATGTAGAGACAAGGATGAGGATCTTGATTTGAATGCGGGCAAAACCAAAATGCGGTATGGGGGGGGGGGGGTAGAGTAATGGATAACACACTGGCGTGAAGTGCAGAAGGTACAAAGATCGAATCCCGTAGCCCTCTATAAGGTTTACTCAGCCTTTTACTCCCTAGATGGCGGCGGTAGTTAAGTGAGTGTTAGGCCGTGATTGGCGCCCTGCATGACTGCCGTTAAAAACAGTTGTATTCGATTCCTGTAAAACTGTTATCATGTGCTTCCACTGTATACATGTATGTAAGGCGCCATGTGTGGCTGCCGTTTCTATTATATGTATGTTCACTGTACAGCGCAGTGCGGTTAGCAGGCGCTTAATTAAAGAAAATATATTATTATTATTATTATTATTATTATTATTATTATTATTATTATTATTATTATTATTATTATTATTATTATTATTATTATTATTATTATTATTATTATTATTATTATTGTTATTATTATTATTATTATGTTGTTGTTGTTGTTGTTGTCACTCAGTGAACAGTTTATCATGAAAAGTTAGGTCCAGCTTGGATGGGTCCGCCGTTCCTTGATCCCGGACAGTCCTGACATTGTGCCCTGGTATGCGACTGCATTGAATCGTTGAATTGTTATTGATATGTTCTGGAAGAGAAAGGCTGTCTCGCGGGCGTCGCCAGTGATTGCCGTCAATCGGCGGCCGATTTCCGAAACGAAGGCGAGTCCTTCTTTGTTGGTAGGGCCCAATGTTTCCACGGCGATCGGCACGAAGGTGTATCTCGTTTGGAGTTCTGAATATTTGGCGTGCTTCCTTGTGGCCGCCCTCTCTGCTGCTCCTCCGGCCGCGATCGCCGTCTCGGGGAGATATGAAGCGGCTACCGTATCCACCAAGGTCGCGTCCCATATCAGAGGGCGTCCGCCACTCCAAGGGATCAGAGTCTGGCCGTCCGGTCTTTTCCCATCGGATCTGGTCAGTCCTGATGGCTCCTTGATTGCCGGTGTACCCGCTCTATTACGATTTCGGTGAATAAGGTCATTGATGGCGCTGTGTCTGGCCTGTCGACAGAAACCGAGTGAACACGAGAGGCCGTGCGAGCCCCTTGCTGAGAAGGAGGCGCCGCATGCGCAAGTGTGTGGCTCACATATGACTGCGCCCAATCGCAGGCCGACCGCCACGCGCATGGCCTCGTCGCTCAGCCTGAGTCCGAATGCGGTGAGCGGGAGAGCATATAACCAGGCAGAGGCATGTGAGGTCGTTATGGCCTTTAGGCGTGCAAGATCGTAGAGGCTGCGCAGATTCGCGATGTCACCCCGAGGAGCAGCGGCCTGTCCCAATGTGACTGTTTGTGGCCAGGGAGGTTCGTTGGGTCCCAAGTTCCAACGATCTGCAGCCAGTCAGATAGTGCAGACGTGTTGGCAGCGTCATCGGTGTTCGAGGCCACGCCCAAGACGAGGGACTGGACTGACAGAGTGCTTGCGGCTGAAGCCAAAAAGGCGGGTAGTGCCAGCTAAGTCACCTTCCTAATGCCCAGCCCTCCAAGCCTGATTGGGAGGGTAGCCTGCGTCCATTGATCGTCGGTCAGCGACAAATTCAGGATCCGCCCGATCCCATCCCGCATCACCTCGTCAAAGTCCGTCAGCCTTGGGTGGCCGTGGCAATGGGTGCATCTCAATAAATACATGAGTTTAGGTGAGCCTAGCGAACATCTGAGGATCAGGAGAGCGTCTTGTCTGGCGACGAGCTGTAGTTTGTCCAGTGCGTTGCGGTGGTCGCCCACGCAGGTGTCCAGGGCCGAGGCGAGGGCGTCAGCTGGCGAAAGAGGGGCGCCCAGGAGCGTGGCCGATGGGGGATCAACTCGGGCAAACTGTCCCAAAGGGCCCCTGCTGGCACTGTCGAAATCGGTAGTGATCAGTTCGCATTTTGCGCGGTTAAGCTTGAGGCCCAGGCGTGCGCATCTAATCTCAATCAGGTCCACATCTGCCTCGACCACCTCGAGTCCACCACCCAGGGTGAGGTAGTCCAGGTATCCAAAGGCCAATGGTGATGATAGCTGGTTCAGGATCGGCTGAAGCGGCAGGCAGAAAAGCAGAGGTCCCAAGGGGTCGCCCTGTTGTGAACCCTCTTGCGATTGTATAGTGAATCTGCCAAATTGGAGAGATGGCGCGGCGTAGGCCAGGTGGCAGAAGGCCGACAGTGCGGGAATGACCTCGTCAACCGACGCCAGCATGCGGTCTCGGTGTAGGCTATTGAATGCGTTCGAGATGTCCAGCTTCACCAGAACAGATCCAGGGTCCATGTTATGTAAAAATCTCCGGGCTGCGTGAGTTGCCGCCTCGCACCCTTATTATTATTATTATTATTTTTTTTTGCCCCAAGGTACATATGATCCCTCGGGGACTTAGATATTAGACTATTTATTGTTATTTCTGGAAAATCAGGCCTCGTCCTCCGCAACATCAGTAAAAGTGCCACGAAATGCGATGGCGTTGTAGCGCTGGATGCAGATTATTATTATTATTATTATTATTATTATTGTGGCGGTGCGACCCCTAGCGGCGGCGGTCGTCAAACGCCGGGATGAGGACTGCCGGTCGTGCATTTCCTGAGGGTTCGAACCCCTGCGTTCAGGACCATAATAAGTGGGAGGCAACCCAGACAGGCGCTTACTACGTCTAGGCATAGTGACATTAGGTGGTTCCTCTAAGGGCAATGACGTCATCATTTCTACTTTATCACCAGGGCATGACCTGTGGGTGTCCGTGGTTTCCGAGTAGGAAACAAACATAGGATTTCCCCTATACTCAGGGTTCATAGTGTCCCCATCCTCTTCTTCTACTTCTTCATCTTCTTCGTCGTCTACCTCCTCTTCTTCATTTACTTCTTCATTTTCTAGGGTTAACCTTGCTTCTGGTAGCGGAAGGCTATGGTGACTAAGTGAATGGGCCTTTGGACTTTGGACAGCCTCTTCTTCGTCCTCTACTTCTTCAACTCTATCCAGATCTTGGAACATACTATACTCAGCCAATCCTGGGAAACGCTGAAGAAGACTACGTCTACATTCTAAGTCACTAAGCACAGACTGCAATTTAAAATCTGGCTGGTTCGCCATGTATTAAGATTGAAATGAAACAGAAACTGTCAATTTGACTAAAATTACAAATATCAGTATAGTTCAGAGTTCAAACAAAGAATTTCTTCTCACTGTCCTGAGAACTTCTATACTACCTGTATCAAGTTCGATTAACTATTCAAACTTATTCTACTATGCAGCAAATCCTATCTACATCTATATCAAGGTGACATACGGCTACACAAGGCTACCAGCGTGGCAGACTTAACATCGAGCACAAGGGTCAAAAACTTAACAAAGATCAAATCCTAAACTCTAATCTCCCTACAGCACACTTTATCTAGGCAGAAAGCGATCACAAATAGCGGACGATTCCTATGCTCCGAAACAGGATTTTACATCGATATTCGACCTAAGTCTTACAAAACATCAAGTGACTCAAAATGGCGACCTCTTAGGTAAAACATGTGACCGGGGACAGCGTTCTCATTTACACGCTTCAAATGGACAATTATCGCAATAATCTACAGTCAAAAGTTATAACATATTGTGGCAAGGATACCAAACCGACATTTGATCAACCTTATACCCGAAACTTGGGACTATATCAAGAGAAGAACTTAAATTGAAACCAGACATCAATCTCTCGTTCGTTCCTGGCAGTCACAACCTTCTTCTACACAACAACTGCTTACGTCATAAAACAGAGCGCAGAAACAGCGATAGGCTAAAAATAGCCATTACGTAATGTCTCTTTCTATAGCGCATATACGTAAGTGGAAACAATACATACAGAGACGTTGTAACGACAGAATCGTTACATTATCACCCCCTCTGGACAAAATTTGGGAACCAGTGACCAAATTTTGGTTACCATCTGAGTTACCTCTCCTTATCAAAGACATCAATAGCAACCAAAACTTCAGCGAGTCACATCGACAATAATTAGGAACTCAGCTTATTATCAAAATATTAAAACATCTTAGTACAAACTAATAACTACTTCAATTCACAAAGAAAGAAAAAGCTAACTAACAAGGCAAAACTTGGACAGGGATAATAGACTATACTTATCATTTACCCAAGATCTTCTCTAAATCGAACGGGACATCTAATATCTCTTCTAGGCCTTGACATGGGTTGGTCAACACTGTCACTTTCATTAACCAGGGTCCCCACATCTACCTCTTCCGGGACATTACTTTGGATAGCATCCCAATCCTTAGGAATCTCTCCATGGTACCTCTTGAGTTTGTCAATATACACCAACTGAGACTGAGCTCTCTTCGATTTCTGAATCTTGAATAGCACTGGACTAATCTGGGACATGACTCTATAAGGGCCAACATAAAATTTCGACCACTTCTCCTTTATTCCGACTCTCTTCCTGGGATAATGGTACATCACCCAATCTCCAGTCTTAAACTGTACCGGCTTAACCCTTAAGTTATACCTGGCAGCTCGGGTTGTAACAAGGCGCTGTGTAAATTCTCTCACATGTGAATATGCAACTTTAATTTGCTTTTCTTTTGCAGCAACAAAATCATCAATCGACAAAGCAACAAAATCATTTGCATAACAATTTCCCAAAACTAAATCAAGTGGTAAGACATTTTCTCTTCCAAGGAAAAGACGACAAGGGCTATAGCCGGTGGATTCGTGCTCGGTAGCGCGATAAGCGGACATAACGAGGGGCAGATGCTGATCCCAGTCACGCTGAGTTTGCGACACAACCTTTCCCAGAAGAGAATTGAGAGTGCGGTGGAACCGTTCCACTGTTCCGTTCGTACTTGGTTTGTAGGGAGTTGTCCGGATCTTGTCGATTCCTAGAAGTCGGCAAAGTTCCTGGAACAAGATCGCCTCGAAACAGGGACCTTGATCTGTAAGCAATTGACGAGGACAACCGAATCTGGAAAAGAATTGGTCCACCAAAACTCGCGCAACAGTGACTGCATCTTGTGAACGAATGGGAAAAGCTTCGGCCCATCTGGAAAAATGGTCAATCACGGTAAGTATGTATTTATGTCCTTTACTGGATACTGGATGTGGTCCAGTGATGTCGACACCGATACATTCTAGCGGTTCACCGACCATCATCATCTGCAACTGGCCTTGGTGTGGTGGTTTTCCTCTGAAGTACTGTGTGCAGGCTGGACAACGTAATGGCTGACGTACAGGAGCTTCATCACCTGTTTCTATTTCATGCTGGAGGACGTCGGTGAAACCTAAGTCCCATTCTGAGAGAGAAAATGCTTTTCTGTTTGAAAGGATGAGGGAGCGTAACTGTTCTTTGACTTCTTCAGGTACATCTTCATCGACTTCTGTCCACAAAGGCGCGAGCACTGATTCCTCGTTCACGTCCGACGTCTCACGAAAGACTTCAGTGACGGCTGCACAACCTGAAGATATCTGGTCTATGGCACTTGGACTCATTACAGTGACATCCTCGACTAGGCATTGGACACCTTTCCTAATGCGAATGTCTCGTTTCGTCGGGTTTAGGACACGGACTGCGAGATCTATGGCACGATCTGGCAATAGCGTTCCAGCCACAATCAATCCTGAGCTTAGTACCTGTGGTTGAGTTGCCCATGACGATGAGTCTTTCTGGAGATTTGGCAATATGGCATAGGCAGCAACGTTCATTTCCGACAAGGCAGGAATTTTCACATCGACTGCTGTGACAATTCTCCGACACTTCCCAGTGCGTGGTTGACTACATAATGGAAACACATAGTCTTGAATTTTGATCCAACGGTCAGCAAAGTTCCACTGTGCACCATACTTCTGAAGCCATTCAAGTCCAAGAATCAGCTCTGATAATTGTTCGCTTACGAGACAAGGGACAATGAATTGAAATTCCGCTGCTTGGCAACGAAGCTGGAATTCTCCCAGGACTTTTATCTCAGTCCCATTAGCTGCACGAAGAAGTTGCTGTGATCCAGTGATCTCTCTTTTATCGACCATTGACGCCGGAACAAGACAGAGTTCACTTCCGGTGTCCAATAAAGCAAGAATGGATCTCCCGTTGATCTTGAGCGGTAGGTAGGCCGTTGAACTACCAGTGACATGACGGACATTGGACGGTTCTTGATCGGATCGGTTGACTTCAGGCTCGACTTCCGGACAACTCTGTTGACGTTCTGGACAGTTACGGGCGTAGTGACCTTCTTGACCGCACTCATAACATTGGCCTGTCACACGGCGGAAGTTTCTGTTACCTGATCTCGGTCCACTTGACTGTTCAGGTTGCGTTCCAGCTGACCAACCAGACGGCGGAGTCGTTTTCACAAAGGTTTGGTCCAGTAAACGTGGTATTCGTGGTTTCTGTGATAACGCTAGAACCTTCTCTAGTTGCTCTATACGTCGACGTTGTGGTTCCAGCTCTTCACGCATCTTCTCCAATTGACGACGTTGCTGTGATTCCATTTCTTCTCGTAACTGGTCTAATCGGCGTCGCTGTGGTTCCAACTCTTCACGTAGCATGCGACGGAGAATTTCTGAGGAGGGTTCTGTTTCTCTTACAGCTTTCACTCTGTTTGGCCGACGTTCCTGCTGATCATGCAGGTCTTCTTCTGCCTGACGGTATCCATCCAAACGAACAGCCAGTTTGAATGCTTGGTCAAGGGTTGTAACTTCTCGTTCTCGGATCTTCAAAGCAAGTCGTTTGTCTTTCAGGGCATCCAAGAAAGCTTTGACAGCAATGGTTTCAGAGTGAACTGACGTTGGTCCAGGGTAAGCCAAGGTCAGCAAACGTCTAATGTCCTGTACCAAGGAACCCAGGTCCTCTCCATCTCGTTGCTTTCGTGTTCCAAGTTGTGCCTGGTACAAAGCAGCCTGATCTGCACTCCCGTACCTGGAACGAAGTTTCTGCACCAAGTCTTTCCACGTCAACACCGATTCTGAATCAAAGTCCCAAAGAATCTGGTTCGCAGGCTCAGTCAACGAACACGATAACTGGTTCAAACGTTCATCATCGTCCCAAGCATTGTTCTTTGCACATATCTCAAACTTTCTTAAAAAGGCGTCAATGGAACTGGTTCCGTTGAATAAGCCCAGCTTAATCCACTGTTTCGCTTTTACAGGTGGTTGGGCAGTTGGAGTGATCTTTTCTTTGGTCTCTGTACTGACTGACGTGGTAGGCGGGGTAGGCGGATCATTGGAGTTAGGAAGTTCTGGTTCCTTCTTTGAATTGGTAGATGTACCTGCTCTGTTCACGACAGGTGTCACAGCAGAAGACGTTGACACTGTGGACGGCACATCTTTCACCGTTGTCATCGTCCTCTTCTCTTTCTCAGGTTGACGATCTGTGGACAAGGGATGCTCTCTTTTCAATTCTTTTTTGGGAGCTTCATCCTGCAATCGCTGGAAGGGTTTCTCTGATTCACCTCGTCGTTCATAGGATTTCATCAACGCCTGTACTAAATTGTCTATCTCTCTCCGTATCTCAACAGGTTCTGTGGCATTTCCCCGCTGATACGATTCAGCACCCGGAAGACAGTCTGACATACCAGCACGCTGACCTTGGGATGACGGTAACAACGGCTGACGGCGGCCATCATCTCTCTGATGCGGTGGGTATTCAACCAGTGGCCATGACATCTCATCGGCATGACTGAATGGCAAGTCATACCTGGCGCTGACGAAGTCACGTGACTCTGGAGTCGTAAACACAGGACATGGTTCCTCTTGCAGATAATGGCTGTGGCAACATACTGTCGAAGCTTGGCGTTGACGGACACCGTGACTCGACAATGGTGGAGCTGACAGTTGTTTTCCCGTTCTGGTGGATACGACGACTGGATGCGGAAATGTGGTGGGTGAAGACAATGTAGCGTCGTGATCATACTGGAGATATGAAGTGTGGCTTGGCAACGGTAAATTCTGAGGAATTCTTTGTTTCGTGGTAACAAACGTAGCTGGTGGATACGGAATAGCGATGGACGACGATGGTATGACACGATAGGCGTGGTCATGACGTGGAACGTAGTGCTGGAATGAAGAACTTGGATTGAGGCGTTTTGAGTCGACGGGCGGAACCGAAGAACGTGGAGCGACGATGGACGAAGACGGCCTGACACGTTGGTAGGACGTCGTAGATGGCATCTGTGGGTCAGACCAGGCGTATGTGGGTTCTGCAGTGAGAGGCATGACGCTTGACTTTTCTTTTGGTTTCACGGCACGACGCACAGCAGGACGTGGCGAGAATGGGTCGACGATGGGAAAGGTTGTGTCTCGACGGTCGATGACCTCAGCGTGAGCGGGATGCGTATCTGGAGCACTGAGCACGAAGGATGTGTGAGTGACCCGATCCTTGGCTGTGGCAAGCCCCGATTTCGAATCTGAAACTAGACAAACTGGATTAGTTTCTTCATCATCAACAATGACAGAACTAAAGGGGTCTTTAGTCCTCACATGTGAACTATCACCTATGGCATGATATTGCTTGACCTCTGTTGCATCAATGTCTACTTCATCAGCCCATGACAATGCACTACGGGGTTCAACATCTAAAAGTTGACCATCCTCAAAGGCAATCAAATCTCTAGGTCTACGATCATAATCATACCTACTCTGATCATCTACATATTCTGATCTATCACTTTGCAACAACCTATACTGTAAATGACCATCAGTTTCAATTACACTAGGCATATCCATGTTAACACGGTCCTGTGTGCCTGTGAACTGAAAATGAGCTGGAGAAAGTGATTCATCCGGGGAGGAGGGTTGGAATGGACTTAAAGAACGTCCTGACATAACCGGAAGTGCAACCGGAAGTACCCCACTTCTGGTACCAAATGTGGCGGTGCGACCCCTAGCGGCGGCGGTCGTCAAACGCCGGGATGAGGACTGCCGGTCGTGCATTTCCTGAGGGTTCGAACCCCTGCGTTCAGGACCATAATAAGTGGGAGGCAACCCAGACAGGCGCTTACTACGTCTAGGCATAGTGACATTAGGTGGTTCCTCTAAGGGCAATGACGTCATCATTTCTACTTTATCACCAGGGCATGACCTGTGGGTGTCCGTGGTTTCCGAGTAGGAAACAAACATAGGATTTCCCCTATACTCAGGGTTCATAGTGTCCCCATCCTCTTCTTCTACTTCTTCATCTTCTTCGTCGTCTACCTCCTCTTCTTCATTTACTTCTTCATTTTCTAGGGTTAACCTTGCTTCTGGTAGCGGAAGGCTATGGTGACTAAGTGAATGGGCCTTTGGACTTTGGACAGCCTCTTCTTCGTCCTCTACTTCTTCAACTCTATCCAGATCTTGGAACATACTATACTCAGCCAATCCTGGGAAACGCTGAAGAAGACTACGTCTACATTCTAAGTCACTAAGCACAGACTGCAATTTAAAATCTGGCTGGTTCGCCATGTATTAAGATTGAAATGAAACAGAAACTGTCAATTTGACTAAAATTACAAATATCAGTATAGTTCAGAGTTCAAACAAAGAATTTCTTCTCACTGTCCTGAGAACTTCTATACTACCTGTATCAAGTTCGATTAACTATTCAAACTTATTCTACTATGCAGCAAATCCTATCTACATCTATATCAAGGTGACATACGGCTACACAAGGCTACCAGCGTGGCAGACTTAACATCGAGCACAAGGGTCAAAAACTTAACAAAGATCAAATCCTAAACTCTAATCTCCCTACAGCACACTTTATCTAGGCAGAAAGCGATCACAAATAGCGGACGATTCCTATGCTCCGAAACAGGATTTTACATCGATATTCGACCTAAGTCTTACAAAACATCAAGTGACTCAAAATGGCGACCTCTTAGGTAAAACATGTGACCGGGGACAGCGTTCTCATTTACACGCTTCAAATGGACAATTATCGCAATAATCTACAGTCAAAAGTTATAACATATTGTGGCAAGGATACCAAACCGACATTTGATCAACCTTATACCCGAAACTTGGGACTATATCAAGAGAAGAACTTAAATTGAAACCAGACATCAATCTCTCGTTCGTTCCTGGCAGTCACAACCTTCTTCTACACAACAACTGCTTACGTCATAAAACAGAGCGCAGAAACAGCGATAGGCTAAAAATAGCCATTACGTAATGTCTCTTTCTATAGCGCATATACGTAAGTGGAAACAATACATACAGAGACGTTGTAACGACAGAATCGTTACATTATTATTATTATTATTATTATTATTATTATTATTATTATTATTATTATTATTATTATTATTATTATTATTATTATTATTATTATTATTAAGCAATTGGTCGAATAAAGGATATACTTACTTATTTACTTACTAATGAATATTCATGACGGATATGCCAGAAAACAGATAACGGTTACGAAGAGTCACATGGAGACGGTTCTAATCTAATAAAATCTAACAACGTCTATAACGCTACAATACGCTCACTTAAAAAAAGCATTGTGCAATCCAAATTATCAGGGGACACGGAAACAGCCTACGGAGGAAATAGTAATTCAAAGGAAGTAGGCAAGCAAAGACGAGACCAGAAGGGACAAGAAATCTGCTAACAGGATCACCTAATTTCTTATTACAGATTTCATGATGGAATTTCAAACAGTCTAACAATTCTTCAGGTTTTGTTAACTTTATAAGTGCATAACAAATTGCCATTAAAAATTTGAATGTCATTGCATCGTACAGATCATTTCATAAGTGCAATATAGGCCTACAAGAAATACAACAAAACAGAATGAAAAACATACACATACAGTACTTTGATGCAATAGTGTTGTATCTGCATATCAACTGGCCCTCCTACCCATCCCCATCAATATTCATAATTGGATCCTTTCCCTCCTTAGTAATCGCAGCAATTGCACTAAGTTCCATGGTATCACATGGTCCCTGGCCAGAATTAATGCTAGTATCATTCAGGACTCCGGCATGGGTCTTACCAATTTTGTTGTAGTCATTCCTGGTTTAAAACCTCTCTACCACTTTAACCGCATCTTCAAATATGCAGATGATTGCTATCTTCTCATACTGCTTCTAATATCTGCACCACTGTTGCAGAACTTGATCACATAAATACCTGGGTCCAGAAATGCAATCTTCATCTCAACTATTCAAAATCAAGTGACATTATCTTCACCAAACCCAAGGCCAACCTTAAATCCTGTCCACCACATATATACGGAATCTCTAGGGTCTCTTCATTAAAAATACAAAGCATTGAAATAACCGAAAAGTTTGGATTTTCTCTATATCTCCAAAAACTGAGTATAAAAAAAGGCCAAGCAATCTATTTACGCTCATCGTATCGTGATTTCACATGGGCTCTCGGGACACAGGCTCCATGACGTGATACGGGCCACCACTGTCAATTGTATTGTATTGTATTGTACTGTATTTGGATATTTATAAAGCGCTTCTAGCGGGAGGGCCATTCAGAAGCGCTGCCAGTGCGAGAGACCCCGAGAGAAAAAGCAAGTTTTAAGAACCTTAAAAGAGGAAGAGACGTTACCTGAGAGAATAGAAGAACGAACGTACGGAGGAAGCTCATTCCAAAGAGCAGGGCCAATGGAGGCAAAAGACCTAGATTGAGCCAGAGAAGTCCAATCGTATGTTATACTGTTCCCAGGCTTTGCCAACAAGCAGGAATTAAATCATATGGGTGCAATTATTCGTAAGTTGGTTCGTCTTGGCTACCTCCCTCCTTCTTTTCCAACTTTTGAGGAACTCTGCAAAAAAGCTGATCGTGATCTCTTTAATAACATTCTTAAAAACCCTAGTCACCTCCTCCATGACCTTCTACCTGCCGTTCTAAAGACTGGGTATGATTTGCGCCCACGTTCTCATAATCTGGTTCTCCCTAGATTTGACTCCCTTACCCGACGAGGTTTCCTGTGTAGGATGCTGTACAGTTTATAGCCCTGCGACGACGTCATAGTGTCGGCGGGCGCCGGTCATTTTGGGTCGGCGGCGGCGGCTCGCCGACGAACAAAAATCGGCGGCGGCGGCGTCCACAAAATGTCGGCGTCGGCACGACGCGGCGTGCCCTAGTTAGAAGCATGAATCACTATGAGAGTTGACAGCCGTTGGTCCTGTGACCAGTCAAGAGGGCCAAGTGCTCTATACTCTAAAGCCATTCCATCACACTGAAGCTCAACTACATACAAAGGGACTGAGAGAGAAGACACCTTGAGACATTTGCCTTACAAATATGAATATCCTTAATTACACTGCACATCTGCATAGGTATTGGCAAATTGTAATCAGATGAAGCAACATGCACTTTCATATTGCATGAAAACACCTGAATATGCTCTGATACAGTATAGGCTTACAGTAAATGGAAGTCACGTGGCAGATACCGGATAACATCATCCTCCCAGTGAGAGAGGCTGTTTTCAAGCTATGAAGTGAAATGTAAATACTAAGTCAAACCCTGTCTCAACTGATACTGTTTACATGGATAGATTCCAGCCAAAAGTATTAATCAATTATACCTTCCGTTCTGCAGGGATTAGTTAAATGCCATATCTTGATATTAATAGCACTTATAAAGTATAAACTCCTCTAACCTAACAACATTAAGCCAAATATTTACACCATTGTAATAAGACCACAGACATCAAAGACTACAATCAATAAATTATGGAAGCTATTCAACATGAAGGTAACGAATGAGGGAATACTGTAGTACTGTGTAAACATACAAAGACATGCATTGCATATTGCTTTTGTTGTCAAGATATTAAGGAAATGGCAACAGGAACAGGAGTATCAAAACAATGACTACTTGCATCAAGATATTGCTTTAAATGACTGTGTGTATCATGGCACAAAAACAAGGTCATCAGAGCATAAGAAAATATGAATTTGGTCAGGAAGACGATGCATTCTTAATATCAAGATAAAGACCACAAACATTGTAATCAGCTATGTTCACTCTTTATCTTCTTCATTAACACGAGTTCCTACAAATCAAAGTGCCATTTTTGAGAATAGTTTGTATAATAAAACATTTAGGCGTAGATATATACTTATCAGCTTATCTTACATGTAATCTTTTAAGAACTGTTAGATAGCCAATTAGCCGTGTTTCAGCACCTTATAATGCTGACACTCAAGCTGATTGTGTAGAAATTTTATTCTGTCACAGAATAAAAGTTTTCACAGTGACTGTAAGACCGGCGACAGCGAAAATTCTTTTATCTTTTGTTTATAGTTATTTCAGATCATCTGTTTTTTTCTTTCTTGTCAACTAGTACATCCCATTTCACAATCACCAACATGCAAGTGAACTTATGTGTGGTAGGTTAGCTGCAAAAGTCACACCAATTTATGTTGCCGGTCAAGTTTCGCAAAGAAACCGAGAAAATAAAATGAAGTAAGTAAGGACAAGATGTCCACTTCCATTTCGCACTAAGGCAACAATTTATCGCAATATCATGCAAAACATGAAAAATGCAAAAATAACAATTAAGCATATCAAACTGGCATCGGCGGCACGCCGACTGTTTGTCGGCGCGCCGCCCCCCAGATTGGCGGCGGCGGCGGCGCGCCGACAAACAAAATCGGCGGCGGCGGCGCCCGGGAAATGTCGGCGGCGGCGGCGCAGGGCTCTAGTACAGTTAGGCTCTGTGGCAATTATTTCATTTTAGATCTAACGTTATTATTTCTGTTCTATTTCCTTTCCTCTGTGTATAATATTGTATGTAAAGCGCTGTGCGTTTGCTAGCGTTTATTAAAGAATATACTTACTTACTTACAAAGTCAAAATACATAAGAAGTAAATTATGTATTATGTACCTTTAAGTACAGATGGCAGAAATTCCATTTGCTTGGAGAAGTAGTACAAAAATAACGTGGGCACGCTTTAATATCAACCTGTGGTATGATTTAGCACTCCTTGGAGCACCTTTCAGTGCACTCCCGAACAGCAGTAGATGTTAAAATTATGAATTTGACTTAATTAAAAAAAAATACTGTAACGGAAAATACGGCGCGCCATATTGTGACGTCGGCAATTAACACTTCATTAATCGATGTACGACTGTATAGTTCATTTAGTGCAAGTGTTAATGTATAGGCCCTGCTTATGTAATACAGATCCACCCATACCTCACCAGGGCACCCCGTGCCTCTCCAAGGCACCCGTGCCTCACCAGGGCACCCTTGCATAGTATATAAGGGCCGCAAGCTCTCCATGGACAAGCATACTCAGACACGCAGACGGAGACACAGTGCAGAACGCAGTCGTCGTACCAGTACAGGTTCGTTCCATAGTTGATAGATATAGCGTTGTCGTTAAGATTAATAAGAATTAGTACGCGCTGAAGGAAGCGTTTCTGATGAATTAGGTTCAGTTGGAGTTTAAAGTCGATTCTGTTTTGTGATTTTTTGTAACCTTTCTCGATTCACTGCGTGGATGGATGTAAATTGGTTCTATTCTGTGGATTTGCGTTTGTGGATTTATTGAACAAGAAGCATTTAAAGATGCCTTCGTCTGAGTTCCATTGATTCGGTTAATTGGATCTATACTGTGGATTTACGTTTCTGAATTTATTGAATAAGAAGCGTTTAAAACTGTCTTCGTCTGTGTTTCGTCGATTGATTCTTTAAAGGAGCTTAGTCGTTCAGTGGCCCTTAAGTCCCCCGCATACCACGAGGGCCGGACCCGGACACTTTGGATCATCATCACACCCGCAACTCCCGACCGGCCTGCTCGCTATCCTGGTGAAGAAATAAGATAGCCGGTCATCGGAGGGCGAAGACAGACCCCGAGAGAGAGAGAGAGAGAGAGAGAGAGAGAGAGAGAGAGAGAGAGAGAGAGAGAGAGAGAGAGAGAGAGAGAGAGAGAGAGAGAGAGAGAGAGAGAGAGAGAGAGAGAGAGAGAGAGAGAGAGAGAGAGAGAGTAAGAAGAAGAAAGAACGAGGGAATTGGACCGCCACACTGGTACCAGAAGTGGGGTGATTATGGCGAGTCAATTCTTGGGACATTGATCGACTACACAGCAACGCAACGATGAACGCTAATGGAAGCCAGGGACAGCACAGTTCAATTTACGCTGCTGGACGTTGCTGAACAATCGGCGAGTACTTCTACGCCTGCAGCAAGGCGACGGACGATGGAGGCGCCGCCGGACCGGAGTCGCTCAGTTCGACCGGCTTCGATGATCCGAAGCCGGTCGAACTGAGCGGTCGGGAGACGCTAGACGAGTCGTCGTCGATGTCGAAACTGCTGGAGAGCGTCAGTGGTCGGGTGAAAACCAGACCGATGCAGATGGAGCCTCGCAAATTCTACGGGACAGGATCGTTGGAATCGTTCTGGCGCAGTTCGAGGTATGTGTGAGGCATAATAAGTGGATGGACTCGGAGAGGGTCGACTTTCTACGATGTGCGATCGAGAAAGCCGCCACGCATCTACTCTGGGACTTTGGTGCGCGACAAGACGTGACGCATGAGGAACTGGTTGAAAGGTTAAGGCAACGGCATGGCACAAAAGGCCAAGCCGAGACATACCGACGCAACTCTACTATCGACGCCAGCGTGCCGGTGAGTGCCTTAGCGATACTCTCCCTGATATTCTGCGACTAGTGGTCCTCGTGTATGTGGTCCCATCCAATTAAATACACAGGTCATCGCCAGAGACTTCTTTTTTTAAGCTATGAGGGATCGTGAGCGTACTCGAGGTACGCAAACGAGAGTCAAAAACGTTGGACGTGGCCTACTGGACGGCGCTTCGTCTCGAGGCCCACCAGTGAACGACGGATGCGGACGACCGGAGACGACAGCCGAGCCGAGTGAGAGGAACGCAGGAGACCGACGTCAACGCTCAGATCCAGTCGCAGCTCGATCGGTTCCTTGCACTGCAACGCGAGGAACAACGGAGTTGGCAACGAGAGGTGGAGAATCGAATCGATCGACAGTTTCGGGAACTTCGGAGCCAAGCTTCGACCGCCGGCGCAACCGGGCGAGATGCTCGGTCGTCGAGAGGCAATCAGGAAGCTTCGCGGCGGACGGCGGCTTGCTTCAACTGTGGCCGACCCGACAAGGCGCAACTGCCGGCAAGGCTGCCGTCCTTTCAATCGTGAGCCAGCGACGGCAGCGGTCGGAACGAAGCCGACCGATGCAACGCAGGAAATCGTCACCAACCACACTGAACCGCCAAGAATCCCGAACCGTCATCTATATTCGAGGAATCATCAACGGACGTTCGCAGACCCGTCTGAATGACACTGGATCTGATAAACCTGATACCGTCTTCTTCAGTTGCGAGGTTAGACTTACGTCAATGTAATCGCTTTTTGATGGCTGCAAATGGGTCGGATATACGGACCCTTCGGGAAGTCACTCCTGTCTGAATGACACTGGATCCGAAATCCGAAGTAAACCTGATACCGTCTTCTTCAGTTGCGGGGTTAGACTTGCGTCCATGTAATCGCTTTTTCATGGCTGCAAATGGGTCGGATATACGGACCCTTCGGGAAGTCAAGATACCGATTAAGATTCGAACAGGATTTTAAATTCCACCGGCTTTTCCGACCAGATCACAGAGCCCATGTTAGATATGGATTGGTTAAGGGAACACCGATGTCGTTTAAGGTTCGGCACTGGGCCTTGTTCTTTGGCCGCCAACGTGTTTCCCTTGTCACAGGCAACGGGCCAATGCGGTGTGGCGCGTGATCGTCGCGGATGAAGTTGTCGTGTCCCCTAAGAGCCAGCGGGATGTGCCAGTTGAAACGCAGTATGGGCATTTAACCACGAAAGCGCCTGTTTGGATGACCGAGGCCGCCGAGATCCAACCAGGGGTTTATCTAGCTCGAGTAGTTGTCGGACATTGTGCAGATACGAACCGGGTAAGGGTGGTGAATTTAAATGAGGATCCGGTAACGCTAGCTCGAGATCAGGTATTGATATTGCAGATATTGCATCAGGTGGAGGTTGAGCACAGAGGGTTTAGCGAGGAGGTACGAAGGCAAGGTGATGAGGCTTTTTCTGTAGAATCGTTGTTGGAAGATCTTCCGGAAGAGGTGAGGCCGGATGATCGGGCACAGCTGCGAGAACTGCTAGTCGAATTCAGGGATTTTTTCTGGAACGGAAGGAGACCTTGGATGCACGACACTTACTACGCATAAGATTGACACGGGAAATGCCCGACCGGTACGACAATCCTTAAGATGACAACCACTGCCGCATAGCGAGCACTGTGAGAGGCGCTTTATAAATGTTCAGATACGATAAAATACAATGGACTGAAATATATGAGCACCTGGATAGCATGCTCGCAGCTGGGACGATTGAACCTGCTATTAGCGATTGGACGGCGAATGTGGTACTATCCCGTAAGAAGGATGGCACTTGACGGTTTTGCATTGATTATCGGCAGTTGAACGATAGGATTCGTAACCGCTCCCGCGAACTGACGGGTACCTGGATGCCCTTTCCGCAAATCGTTGGTTTAGTACACTCGACTTGCGCAGCGGCTATCACCAGGTGACTCTAGTCCCGTAGGATGCAGCCAAAACCGCGTTTGTCACGAGAAGGGGTATCTTCCGATGGAAGGTGATGCCCTTCGGGCTCTGCAATGCGCAGGCCATCTTCCAGAGGTTAATGGACATCGTTCTTTCGGGGCTTAACTTTGAAATTTGCCTGGTATATTTAGACGATGTGATTATTTTCGGGAGTACCATGAACCATCTCTTCGATAGCTTGAGTCGAGTGTTCCAGCGGCTAAGGGAAGCTAATCTTTAGCTAAAATCCAGCAAATGTCGGCTTTTGTGAAAGGCAGTGCGTTTTTGGGGGCACGTAGTAACCCGAGATGGTGTGTCCATGGACCCTTCCAAGATTCAAGACGTAGTCGAGTGGCCTGTCCCGCAACGGTTGAAGAATATACGAGCATGTGTACATTGTGTAGGGTTGTGCTCGTACTATCGACGCTTCATCCATGACTTTTCGATGATAGCCGCCCCGCTGTTTTTTCTGCTAATAAGGGTAGAACATTCGTATGGGATTCGACCTGTGAAGAAGATTTTTTATCGGTTGAAAACCGTTTTCACGACCGCGCCCATTCCAGCATTGCCTAAAGATGGACTTTATGTGCTGGATTGTGACGCTTGTGACTTAGGCATCGAGGCGGTGTTATCCCGACGCATCGAAGGTGAGGAACGGGTAATAGCTTATGGTAGTCGCCTGTTGTCCACGGTGGAGCGAAATTACTGAGTCACTCGTAAGGAGTTGCTAGCGATAGTGTACTTCACGAAGTTGTATAGGCAATATTTGTTGGGCCACCCGCTCGTGCTAAGAACGGACCACGCGGCATTGCAATGGCTTCGATGCACTCCTGAACCGATTGCGCAACAGAGGCGTTCGTCGGAAAGATTGGCTGAGTTTGAATTCCAGGTAATGCATCAATTAGGTGGACAACATGAGAACGCTGATGCACTTTTCCATAAGCTTCGATGCACTCCTGACCAATGCGGTCATGAAACCTGGGGTGAGGTAGTCGCGGGGACTGAAGTGGCGGAGCCGATCATAACGGATGATGAGCTTGGGCAGCGGGATTCATTAGGAAAGGAGCGGGTAATATCTAATGGTAGTCGCCTGTTGTCCAGATTTAGTTCAGATTTTGTGTAAGAACGCAGCCGTTAAGACGTACTGGCATCAGCAAGAGCAACTGTACTTGGGTCATTCCTGCAATTTGGTTCAAATCAGACTGTTGAAAAATATTTTTTTGAAGTATTTTTTCAAGAAACTTTGACGTGGTATTTGGATAAATATAATACTGGTGGGGTTTGATGCAAAATATGCAGGCTTAAAGACTACTCATAGAGATGTGATCCGCGTCAAAGTTAGTATGTCTGTCGTTAACTTGTCAACCCTGTTACCGACAAACATGGTAGCAGGTGGGTAGGTAGAAGTTATTACATATTTAAAAGGATGGTGTTTCTAGTAACAATAAGTGTCCCCATGTTAAAATAACATCAAAAATGAAACTGAAAAATAGCCAATATATTTATTAAACAATAATCATAACAAATATTGTGTACTATGCATAGAAAGCATGACATAGATTCAGCTGTAGACAAATAACCAGAACTCACATAGTAATTAAACTTGCAGGAGTACTTATATGTGATGCACACTATTTGAGTGTATGACACTTATCGTCTTCGTAAAAAACTTAGAAACTGTTTAAAAGTGTCAAAGGCTCGTAACAGAGTTGACGGGTAACAGAGTTGACGGGTAACAGAGTTGACAAGCATACTAACTACACACTCAAGAGCAAGTTGTGATACTAACACAGTAATAATACTTTTAATTTAGTCATACAGGGGCGTAACTTTGGTCTAAAAAGTGGGGAATACCAATTTCTTCTTCACTTTCGCTTTTCGCAAGGAGACCATTTTGGACATATTACCCTAGGTAACTGATTATGAAACGCTGATGAGCTTACCTCTAGGCCTATAGCGGCAATTTCATCATCTATAATGTTATCTACTCGTTTTCGTTTTAGAACAAATTTATCCATTTTCCCTATCAGCAAAATCGGAACTCGACGTTTACAAGTCAAAATCAACGACGTCTTAAATGCTTAGGCCTATGCTACGTAACGGAGGGAGCTTTCTTCAGCTAGCCGGCTCCGATATATTTAACCAAGGACAGTTATTGATTCTGAGATTGTGAGGAGACTCCCGGGGTGAGGAGTCTTATCAAGGCCGACAAAATGAGTGTGAATCCATATACGGATTTCTAATTGATGAAGGATATAGAAGCTTGCAATTTGACCTACGTCTCCACATCCCGATAAGACTAAGATGAAAACCACAATGTGGAGAGTGAAGACGATGTTAGATCTTTTTACAAGAAGACTGTAGCCGTGGCCCAGATCTGTGGCGCCTGCTGTCCGCGGGCTGATTACGGCGGTCAGTCTGTCGGGTGACCTGTGTGGCTGAAAGTCTGCTTGTCTGACTGCCTGTGACTCATTTCGTCTGGCTCTCGGTTTACCCGTGCCTCTAAGTACTTTCGTACTTTTGTGGTACATACTATTATTACTCCTCAGTCCTCACTCTGTCTACATACTCGAAGCAAGGCGGAGACTGCGATCTCTGGGAAGGCACAATAATAAACTAGTGATAGGCATTGTTTAAAACGAGGACTGCGGTACCTCCAGTCCAAATAGTGGGGGTACGGGTAATCCTCGTACAGCCCAAAAAATTACGCCTATGTAGCCATACCTCATAACCTGTTGATAACAAACATCAAGCACAAATGAGGAATATGCTTAGATATGACCAGAAACTACAGCAGAACTATGTTTGGTCAACTCTGTTACAGACATGTCAACTCTGTTATCTCAGCGCGGTAACAGGGTATGACGGTAACAGAGTATGACATTTGACACGTAAAAAAATGTTTTTAGCATAATGCTTCCTCTTAATATCACTGACTTTAATATTCAGACTTTAGATTACTTGTATAGCACGATTTCTGAAAGAAAAATTGTAAACTTAGACATTATCGAGGTCATACTTCTGTAACAGAGTTGACATACTCCAAATGTACGATGTAAAAATAAATAAAAACGAAAATTTCTGAACTATAAAACATACATAAAATCATCCAATCTTCTCATCAATTTTAAACCGTACAGAAGTGCTCCACCTGATGAATTAAATAAAACTAAACATATCAAGATGCCATCAGAATGTTAATAATAGTTGAAAGTAACAGAGTTGACAAAATTTTTAGGGACTCTCATTGTCAAAGAAATATTACTGCTATGAGCTCTGATACAGAAAGTAAAATTAACTTATATTACGGCCAGCACATGATGTTATGGGAATATTTTGCAAACACGCAGAAATTATACACTGTCTGAGTAGAATGATCAAGTTTATTACCGCCAAATGTAGAAGGGACAACGCTACTGACTATACCCCGCTGATTACAAAACTATTTTACTGTTCCGTATGTTATGATATTGATGGTTGTTTTAAGACATTTTAAATCAAATAACATTTTTATATTACGCAGTAAAGTATTTTGATCTAATCTGATGATATTATTACGTATCCGCATTCAAACATGTTAGGGACATACTATTGAACCGAATTGGAAGAATGACCCACTTGCTGGGAGGGGTGTTGTATCGCCGAACTCTCGATAATGTGGAACAGTTGGTGGGGCCTAAGGACCGACAGTAGAAGTTTCTTATATTGGCTCATACGGGAGGTCACTTGAGTATCCGGCGCACGAGGTGGCAGGTGCGACGCCGTGCCTACTGAGTTGGTTGGTCTAAGGAAAGCAAACGCTTCTGTCAGCGTTGTTCGCAATTCGCCCAGTATCACCGAGGACAGCCTCCTCGACAGGAACGGCTGCAACCATTGCCTTGTGGGGAACTGTGGGAGCTGCTCAGTCTAGACATAACCGGCCCTCATCCGCGAAGCCGACGGGGTCATATCTACGTCTTAACGGTAATAACTAATTTCACCAAATTCGCAGAGGCGATTTCGATGGCAAATCAAGAGGCTACCTCGGTAGCTAGTGCCCTAGTCTAGACTATCATTGCAAGGTACGGCGCCCCGTTACAGATCCTTACAGACTAAGGGACTAATTTCGAGAGGAATTCGTTTCGGGAACTCTGTAAAATACAATGGGCATCGATAAGGTTAGGAGCTCTAGCTACCACCCCAGCGGGAATGCTATGATTGTACGGTTTCATAAGGCTTTGAACGAGATGTTGGGGGTAAGTTAAATGCAGCCCACAAAAGGATTGGGACGAAGTTCTGCCCCATGTCCTCGCAGCCTACCGGGCGTCGCAACACGAAACGAGGGGTTTTAGCCTGCATTATCTGATGTTCGGTCGTGAGGCAACAGCTTGTAAGTGGTCGATCCCAAGATGCCGGTCGCACTGCTGCGACCTACCGTATATGGACTACGTTCAAGAACTAGCTGAACGAATGGAAGCTGCGTTTCGCTTGGTACGCGAGCAACTAAGAGTTACTGCGGAACGACGTCGCCAAAGCTACGATCTACGCGTTCACCTGGCTAGAGTCAAGCCTGGCGACTACGTCTACTAATTCACGCCGCGTGGCCATCAGGGGAACAGTCCGAAATGGACTCGCATATATACGGGACCGTTTCTTGTGGTGGAACCGCGGTTGATGGGTTGTGAACTATGTAATCCGGATAACGGCCAATTCCCGACCATTTATAGTGTAAGTTGACAAGCTAAAATTGTGCTTTAATGAAGAGATACTGAGGGAAAATGATTCGCCGCTTGATCAACCACGGGCGATGAAACGAACAGCGGTCGAGCTAGACTTAAGATCCGTCGTCCCGTGCGCAATCTTCAGTGAATTGAAACAACGTTGGATGGCATGGGCTCCTGTGATCTGCCTAGACGCCTGACATAGTGTTTTCCTTAGCGTTAGATGGCACGATAGGTTTTGATAACGACTGTGGCAATGCTAATTTGCTAGTGCTTTCTGTTACAGGGGGCTAAACGGAAGTTCTGATTGCACAAGCTTAATCCTCCGCTATGTACCCGATCTTTACGCACCATCAGCCTATTTTCGGTCGGGGCGTCGCATTGTCAGACGGGAACACTGTGGCCTCCGCCCTCTTCTGGGGCGGTCGGGCGAGTATCTTCGGAGCGGCAACCACCGCGTCGGGATTGGCGATCAATCGAATGGATTATGCAGCTGGACAAATTCATTCATGGAGGACATAAAAGGGATGCTGCGGCTGGTGTCTGATCGCCCCGGATCCGGCCGGCATCGATATCTTCTGCACTACTGGGTTTCGCAGGTCTAAATTCTGCAACGTTCACGTCATCTCCAACCCCGGAGGATGATCTAGGTAACATAACGACAGAGCTGAACCGGCTCAGGATTGACCAACAGGTTCGGCAGAAACTGCCGAGCTCGTACCTGTGCCACCTTTGTTTCCAAAAAGGCCGCTTCGTCCAGAACTGTGCTCTTTCTCGACCACAAACTGAAGCACTCAGTCCCTATCAGGGCAAGAAAAGATGCTTTGGAGAGTACAGATGTCTCCGAGGCAAGCGAAAGTGGATATCCGGTAATCGCTCTGCCAATGTGGGACAAGACTGTGTTGAGTGTGGGACAAGCGTTTACCCTGAAGCGATTGCTGAGCCCACACAATCATTCTTATCTACATGCCTTGGTATATGGATGTGTAATGTAGATGAGATGCTAATTAATATAAGTGTGATGATTATAATTTAATTAATATGCCAGCATCTTGACAGCCAGCGTTATAGGGCATAATAAATTTAATATATATAATGTACAGGGTACATTACATCGTTGAGAGCAATGAAACCGACGTTTACTCACCTCATTTGTGGAATTTAAATGAAACGAACGTTGCCATTCATTATCAGCTGATGCGTTGGATGTTATGCAATCAACGGTAACTGTATATGCAAATGACTCAGTTGTGCGTTTGACGGTGATCTGTTAGCCTAAGTCACTAGTTGAATTCGTCAAGTCGCCATCTCATTGTTTCGGCAAGAATAAGAGTACAAATTCTTAGTCAACGAAATGTCGTGTTGATAAGAAGTTTAAGTCGAAGTAACCTCTTTGTTGAGTTTTGAACGCTGTTAGTTTTCGAACGAAACGCTATCGAACGTGAACGGTTGCGATGCGTGACCTTCTGGCTTAGAAGAGTCGAACGTTTGAAAAGTTGACACTCAACGGACTTGAACTTTGCTGAGAGTGAAGCGTGAGACTTCATCGAAGGCAATTAACCCTTCGATTGAATCACAAAATATTTGTCTTCGCCTGAGGATGAGACAAGATCATCGAAAGTTCGAAGTCGGAAGAAAGGCGATGAAAGTGCAGACTTCAACCGAGAGGCAGAATCAAGGAACAATTCACGGACTTCGAAAGAGGAGCGAAGCTGTTGGACATCGACAAGTCACGAAGCAAAGATATGTGAGAACTTTCCAAATAGTCTATGTTTTTCTGTTGGGAGCTTAGATAGGCTAAATAATATCATAATTAAATACAAGTGCTGGCTAGGTAAGGACTGTGAATTGTTTTATATTTGAATTTTGGACTAAATATTATATGTATCAAAATGCATACTCATGTCTTGATTGCTGATCTCACTAATGCAATGAATAGGCCTATGCATTTCCAATCTAGGTGGGGCACATCCGGATTGAATTTCTTAAGTAGACATGGGTGTTAGTTCATTTTAACCTCCCTTTAGCCATTGGGAGGCGCTACATACCCACACAAGCAACGTCCCTCGTTGCGGAGCGGAAACCTGGATGCTTGCGGGAAGAACCAAACTCATCGTCAGCAACTGTATGCAAAATGCAAGCAGCTGGGGTTTGTTGTCGCCTATGGTTTGAGTAGGGCGAATGCACGTTTCCGCCTCCAGTGCAGACTTGACCGCGGAACGATGATTTTTTCAATGCACCATTGGTATGAATATTATTGCTTAGTGATGTTTTGTAGTAGAACCAATGTAAATTCAGTTGTCTTTAATGTGGCTTCGTCTAGATCTTGGCCTTCTTTGCGATCAGAGGTAAAGAGTCATCTAAAAGTCAAAAAATCTAAAACCTGCTTCGGAGATCGTGCGTTCTCCGTGGCCGGACCTAGATGTTGGAACAATATTCCACCCTCAGTACGTTCTGCAACGTCACTGGAGTCATTTAAGACCAGACTCAAGACACTCTACTTCAAGCTGGCTTATGGGCCGTGTTGAACTTGTCAAAGCGCCCTTGTAACGGTATGTGTCGTGTTACGGCGCTGTAGAAATCGTCGTATTCATCATCATCTCTCCATAATCCGAGGCGGACATAAGTGGTCAAGGACGGATCCGGATCTTGGATCAACGATCAGGTTCTGATCTTCTGGGCCCGCGTGTATGACCAGGTCGTAAGTCCTAGTCCGGACTGGATTTGGCCCTAAGCCCGACTAGCGGGTAGGCCTAATATCGGTGTGCATGTCAACGGACTAGTGCGCCGAGTCCAGACTCGAGACCAAGGCTGCGCCACAAGGCGACCAGGCGTTGATTCACTAGTCCAGCTTAACGGAGCGGACATAATTTTCCGGGAACAAGTTAAGATATATATTTTTAAATTATACTGAAGATCCGATTCTCCAAGCTGTATTATATTTAATATAAAAGAAACAGACATTTTTTGGCTTAATGCAAATTTTGAAATTGTAGACGAAAGCAATAAGTACTATAGCCTAGTGACGATAACGGAGTGGAACATTTTAAATTCAAAATAAATTTTAATAAATTATTTATTGATTTGAATTACTTTCCAAGGTCTTAAATTGTTGACTGATCAATAAAGTTTTAACCTAATCACTTAGTATGATTAGACTAGGTATTGTTTTCTGAGAAATGACCGGGAACAACCGTATTTCCAATTTAGCCAAATACCAGAAAATGACTCACGTACGAGCGACTGAGATTTTAAAAAATTTCCCCCGCACCTCCAAATACCCCATCCCCAAACCCCACTCCTCTTGAATTTAAGTCTAGATACGCCAAGTATGGGCACTGGCACGTGTGCTATGGTTCACGCCAACGACCTCTTATAAGGTTCACGCACGTGCCGGGCAGACTTCATAGTTATTGTATATGGGTCATAACTGTATATATTTACGGACCAATTAAAGTAGGTCGATCATCAAGACGTTACGAAAACAGCAGGTAAACCGAACGGCGTTATATCTGGGCCTGATCCTAATGCAGCGCTACACAAATCGAACGATCGTTGCTGTTACTTAGATCTCTGAGAAGCATCGTGTAGAATCCTAGAAGTGAATTCAACCTTCAGGAAATCGCGAAGGTCGCCGCCTTCGGATTCGTCATTTCCTGACAGTTCTGCGTTTTTGTCATCGCTATTTTCGACTAGATTTTGGTGTCTGTGTCGCATCGTTTTGTGATTGAAACAAAATGCTTTCCCACACGTCAGCGTTGAATTCGGTGTGTCTGCTGAGATCCGCTCGCCGAGTATGCTGTTTACGTTTCTTTTTGTTTCTATAGCAATTACCCAGGGCCGGCGCCAGAGTATTTGACGCCCTAGGCGAACCTATCGCACTGAGCCCCTGGCAAGTGCGATAACTTGGCCTAATTAATATTAAATTAATCAGGTTAATATAACCTTCGCACAGGAATGCAGCCGAATGCTGCATCTTTAATTTAGTATCGTCGTTCATTGGAATTATCTAAGAATCATTATTGTTTATAAATTTAAAAAAAATATGGCACTTAATAAATTTTAAATTTTAAAGTTAGCCATAATTAAAGTAATAGTCTGGAACTGCATTAGCTATGCAGCCTATGCTGTATGGTTTAACACGTTTAATGGGAATTTAAAATGTAAATATTAATTAATGATACAGTGCAGGGCCGTTTTAAGGTAGTCGTAGGCCCTAGGCACTCTTGCATTCGTAGACCTATGGGCGAATTTTTTAGTGGTGGGCAAAATTTTCTTAGGGAGGAAAATTTTTCCATACAAACAAATTTAAAATAAATAATGATCAAGGACTTTACCTAAATAAATAAGTGTTTTTTCACAGTGAAAATTGTTTTGGGACTGTTGTAATAATCATAATAATCAAAAAATGTTATTTTTGTATAATATTTGCAAAATGCCCCCCTTCGGACACCCATGCATAGACCTCAACTTAGCCGCCAACTCTGCATTACAGCTAAACGCATTCACATTAGATTTTAAAACTTAAACTGTTTCATTACCAATTTAAAGTTATAAATTTGAATTTGGTGTTATTTGCAATTTTCCTTTTTCCATTTTCCTGGTCAATCATTCAATTTCATTTTCAGATTTCAGACTTTCGTAGGCCCCTGAAAGTTTCGTAGGCCCTAGGCACAGTGCCTACTGTGCCTAGGGGATAAAACGGCCCTGATACAGTGCACAGTTTCATTTGAACACTTAGTAGGCCTAACTCCTGTGGCCACGTTTACTAAGTCCTAGTCCTACCTACGTGTGAAGTCGATATAAATATAATGTAATTTCAAAATATGATTTTTCGCGCTTTCTGTTTAGCAAATGTAGAAACGAGAAGCAGATTACGTATGTACAACTTAAAAATTAAAGCTGGGACTAATATTGCTGAAAGGGATATGAAGCCAGTGAATATAGTGTCTTTGGTCTAGATTATGTGTGTGGCTGAGTTTTACTTCCGGGACCCTTGTACGGATCGGCTAGTCAAACATTAGTCGCTTGTAGCTGACTTTATAACTAAATAAAAACGACTTTTATTAATAAGAAAACGCATACTTATGTCCTTAATTGTAAATCGCTAAAAAAACGTCTAGACCGATGCCATGTGGTGTATTTACTTCAAATCGTCCCCTGCTAAGTACCCGGATGACAGCCACAGACATCGCCTGCGATGCATCGTAAAAGACGAGCTCTGATTGGCTGAAGCGTTGCCGCTTCATATCCCTTTCAGCAATATTAGTTCCAGATTAAAGTAACAAGAACTACTACTCTAAATTTAGAAGTTCCTTACCATCAGTTGAGTCTTAGTTTCTGTTTTTAAGAGAGCTTTGAATACTGCATACGTTCGTACAATGTAGAGTGTACAGGCCACAAGGCTTGTAGAGAGACATTGAGAGAGACAGATTGCGACAGAGACAGAGCAAGAGAAAATGAGAGAAAACGAGAGACAGAGACAGAGAGACAGAGACATAGACATACAGACAGTCTTGTTGTCCTCGAGACCAAGGTCTTGGTCTCGAGTGCACTCGAGTTCGTTTTTTAAAGTCTTGGTCTTGGTCTTGGTCTTGAGGTTCAAGGTCTTGGTCTTGGTCTTGGTCTTGAGGTTCAAGGTCTTGGTCTTGGTCTTGGTCTTGAGGTTCAAAGTCTTGGTCTTGGTTTTCCAAGACCAAGACCAAGACTTTTGTCAATATGAACAGTCACTAATTTTAACAAACGGCAAGAATTTTAAAAATTTATCCAACAATTACTCATACAGTTATTGCTTTAGTATTTACACGGTGTTAATGTTGTTTTGGACAATTATTTTTGACTTCCGGTTATTTATCATGGAATGATTTCAAAACAGACTCATGATTAATTTGTACATTTAGGCCTACATCCGGTTCTTGAAAAGCTGCTTTGTGTGCTAGCGATTTCAGCACTTGTAGACCGTGTTTTTTCACATGGCAGAATTTTTATGAGGCCCCACAGGTCACGTCTTGGTCAGAAAATTCTGAGCAAATTGGTTTTTAAAAAATTCAACAGGCATTTGGAATAACATTTCGCATGAAGGACTTTTGTAAATACGAATTCGGAATTCTCTGCAGTCTCCATTTAGAGTTGTTTTGCTTGAATAAAAGAAAAAACTCATGTTTTCATTAAAATAACGAGTAGTCCGACTGGACAATTTTTAGTAAGGAATAGAAGTCTGGATACGACTGTGATTTTTTGGGTCTTGGTCTCGGTCTTGGTCTTGAGGTTCAAGGTCTTGGTCTTGGTCTTGGTCTTGAGGTTCAAGGTCTTGGTCTTGGTCTTGGTCTTGAGGTTCAAGGTCTTGGTCTCGGTCTTGGTCTCGAGGTTCAAGGTCTTGGTCTTGGTCTTGAGGTTTAAGGTCTTGACAACAAGACTGCATACAGAGACAGAGAGTGAGTGAGTGGGTGGGTGGGTGGGTGGATGCGTGGGTGGGAGGGAGGGAGGGAGGGAGGGAGGGAGAGAGAGAGAGAGAGAGAGAGAGAGAGAGAGAGAGAGAGAGAGAGAGAGAGAGAGAGAGAGAGAGAGAGCAAAATATAGACGAACAAGGCATACTATTTCAGGCATATTTTAGCCTTAGCGCTGGAGCTGTGAGATTATACGGTTAAAGTGTGCCGTGGTTGTACATCTAAAAGAGAGAATCTGGCTCATGTGCAGCTGGGGGGTCGAACAAGGTCAATTACTCCGACATATCAGGGTAACCTAGTACATGTATAGACAAATACCACACATACAATATGTCTGTGGCCCTGTGTGTCAGATATTATGAGGCATCCCGGCCGCATCCGTCAACATACAGACTGTAGTTCAGACTGCAGAGAGGCTGAGACATACACGCAGTACACGGGCTTTTTGAAGACCATAGGCAGCGGCTAAATATGTCATCAGATGGAACAATTAACCAAATTTAAAATTTGTGCGCTTGGAGGAAAATGAAAGAGTAGGGCCATAAAGCAGAATGTGACAGGGGGTGCGTACGCACCTAAGGAGCGCCTTGTATGGCTAGGCCTACGCCTCTGGACTATTAAAATGGCGGCAAAAAGATGTTTTAAAAAATATTTCTTTGTGTAGCTTTTCTGCCACATCCAGAAATGTGCTGCCCTAGGCGGCCGCCTAGTTCGCCTAGTGCTTAAACCGGCCCTGCAATTACCGCCGTTCTAAACATATTTAAAAACAAAACTGTTCATATTAGCAAAAAAAATGTAACTAACAATGAAGAAAGAAACATTCTTTACAATGAAATCGCATGCTAATGTAAGTAAAAGGAAGGGAACAATGGATTGGAGGTGCGCCAGCTTCAGCAGTTTGATATTCATATTCGAATATTCGGTATGGAAATCCGCAGGTCAAATACTTGTTTTAAATATTCATACTCGTATTGTCATTTCAACACAAAATTTGTAACCTTTATTCAAAAACCAACTGCTAACCGCATTTTGGTGTACATAGTTCATAAAAATTAATTTAAGCATATAACATTCGAATGACAAAGGTTTTACGAGCTAGAGTCAGCATTAGGTATTATTCTATTGTGTGCCCTTGGGCGCCGTGAGTATACGACAGTTTTCTCAGGAGGTAATATCTTATGCAGAACATGTGTTGGGTTGGTTGTGATGGCTGAGAAAAGGTTAGAATCAGCTTTCTGGCAGAGTTGCTCGGAATTAAGATAGGATTCCAGTAATTATCGAGATCGGATCAATCTTTGCATTGTTGCTTGAGGATGTGTACATCGGTTCCATGACATTTAAACACACGACAGATAATCACGCGACACTTAAACACAGACACTTAAACACACGACAGATAAACACAGGGATACTTAAACACAGCGACATTTAAACACACGACAGATAATCACACGACAGATAAACACATGGACAGATAATCACACGACAGATAGACACATGGACAGATAATCACATGTATTCATTGTATTAACTGTTACAAAACAAAGTTTGTGCACCACTGTGTGCAGTGCGTGACTGGTCATTCAATGTGCCTGTCTCAACAAAAGGACGTTCAACAGTAATATACTGAAATTTTGAGCATGTTAAAGTTCGGGAGAATAAGAATGGAGAAATATATTGGCGTTGTAAAATGTATCAAACGTTCTGCAGTTTTTGCAAGCAATAGCTCATCTGTCTCAACAGTAGTTGCATAAACCGTGATGAACAGATAGAAAGACAGATAGATGAATGGGGTACATGGCAGGGTCCTCCTCATCAATTACTTTTAGTCGAATAACTAAAGGGGAATTTTGAACGTTAATGATTTTTTTTATCTTTTTAAATGTTTGTGTTTTTAGACAGCTTATCAAGATTCATTAATTTGTTTTTAACCGATTTGGAGAAATATTCATTATATCCTATATATATTTTGTTTGGAATTCTCGCGTTAATATGTTTAAGTGTCGCGTGATTATCTGTCCATGTGTTTATCTGTCGTGTGATTATCTGTCCATGTGTTTATCTGTCGTGTGATTATCTGTCCATGTGTTTATCTGTCGTGTGTTTAAGTGTCTGTGTTTAAGTGTCGCGTGATTATCTGTCGTGTGTTTAAATGTCGGCACACCGTGTACATCACATTTTTTTACAATTGTTTTCAATGTTACATTGTTGTTACAAATCAACAAGCAAGAACATGACAGTACATAATTGAAATCAGCATACATGTGTCAACAAAGTTAACAGATTATATAGGTAGTCTTAGTAATTGTTTATGAGTAGCCTACATAGTGCATTACTAGAGTCTGATATTGAAGAGAAGTTCCTGTGCAGAAAGTAAATCTGATGAGGAGATGAAGCAGGATCTGCTTATCAGGTCATCCCCATAGATAGGTACTATAATAATAATAATAATAATAATAATAATAATAATAATAATAATCTATACATATAGTTTCCATATAGTGTCGTCTGTCGGGTGGACGCTACGTCACAAACGGGTTCTGTTCTATTGTGAAACATAAACCTGTCGTCTTGACGACGGCGATCTTGGCGACGGTGATAATCAACAATACATAATTATAGACCTATAATATGACGTCATAATTATGACGGGCAAATACACTAGTAATAATAATAATAATCTTCGTTTAATATCTTCAAACTGACAGTAACGCAGTATGATTACAAATCAGTATGAACGGATGATCACAAGTTATTACAGGAGTCGAATTTAACTGTACACGGCAGCCATGAAAGGCGCCCATCACGTCCTACATCTCATTTTAACAACGCGCCATCTCGCGAATGAAAGGTTGAGTGGACCTAAATTTGGGGAGGTTGCGGGAAGCGATCCCGCTACCTCTTGCTCTTCACGCCAGTTATGTTACCACTACTCTATGGACCCCCCACTGGGAACTACTTTCATTAATATAAGATTAATATAAGATGCCGTGTTAATTTAAATGAGTGTGGGTTCATTAAAAGTGAAAATTTAGGACTAATTTAAACATATTAATAATAAGGCAGATTACTTTAAGCTATCAAGGATTCATTAAAGGTCAAAGTTAAAGTTTAGGACTACTATTAACATATAATAATAAGCAGGATTATTTCAAGGCATTATGTATATTGATTTACAAGTGCTATTATAAAAGATGATTTAAAGGACAAAAGTGTGGAAAAGAGCGTATATTAGGATGAATGGAGTTCCATATTTTAGGCCCCATTATGCGAACAGAAGTTGAGCAGGCCGAGATTCTAGATAGGGTGGTAGATCTATAGTCATGACGCCTACAGGTGTCATACTGGTGAAAGGCAGAGTTAGTTACGAACAATTGATTACTTGTAAAAGGAAGGAGACCACGATGATGTCTAAACATAAACATGGCCATTTGATGTTGATAAATATGATATATGGTGAGAAGATTAAGGAACTTAAATAGTGGAGGACTATGTGTAAGATAATGAGCACCCATTATTATTCTCACCAACCTCTTTTGTAGTATAAATACAGGTTTGAGTCTGTTATGAGAGACACCTGCCAAAACAGTAGTGCAATAGGTTAGATAAGGTAGAATAAAGGCATTATATAAATTTCGGAGTATATAAGTAGGAAGCTTCCACCTAAGGGCACTAATAATACCTGTCATTTTAGATACTTTGTTAGTGATCATCAGTATATGGTCATTGGTCATGCCAGGTGAGATGTTCATCAAGGATAACACCGAGAAATTTAGTGTTAGTAACACGTTTTTGTTGAGTGTTGTTTACAAGTAATGGTTGAATGCTTGAGGTGGTAATGTTAGCCCTAGGACTGCTGAATAGCATATAGGAAGATTTTGTAATATTGAGCATGAGGAAGTTGGCACAGAACCAATTCGACAAATTGCTAAGTTCAAGAGCCATGCTTTGGAAAAGAGGTGCGTGACTAATAGAAGAAAGAAAAGCAGAGGTATCGTCTGCAAATAGAATAAAAGTTAGAGCTTTGGAACAGTGGGCAACATCATTAATATAGATAAGGAATAGCAGGAGGCCAAGGACGATCCCTGGGGAACCCCATATACAATAGGAAGAAGATTAGATTTGGAGCCTGCATAAAAAACGTATTGAAATCTATCCGAAATAAAAGATTGGAACCAGTTCCATGCTAGTCCCCGAACGTGATACAATTTATCTAGGAGAATATCATGACGGATAGAGTCAAAAGCTTTGGAGAGATTGAGAAAAACACCTAGAGACATCTCATGCACATCCACAGATTCAGAGATACGATCAATCATTTCAATAACAGCCAGAGCAGTGGAATGGTTCTTTCTGAAGCCATATTGCTTATCATATAATATCTGGTTCATGTCTAGAAATTCATATAAACGCCTATGAACAATTTTTTCTAGAATCTTAGAAATGCTAGTTAAGGTAGAGATAGGCCGGTAGTTGCTCATGTCTTGTGGACTGCCTGATTTAAATATTGGAATAACTTTTGCAATTTTTAATAGATCTGGGACAGTCCCTAGAGTAATTGACTGGTTGATTAAATGGGTCAGTGGCAAGGTAAGATAAGAAGCATAGCGTTTAAGGAGTTGAATGTCAAAGTCAGAACTGTCAATGGGGTTGTTTATCTTCAGATCGGTAATGATCAGTCTTGTTGTCCTCGAGACCAAGGTCTTGGTCTCGAGTGCACTCGAGTTTGTTTTTAAAAGTCTTGGTCTTGGTCTTGGTCTTGAGACCAAAGGTCTTGGTCTTGGTCTTGAGGTTCAAGGTCTTGGTCTTGGTCTTGGTCTTGAGGTTCAAAGTCTTGGTCTTGGTTTTGCAAGACCAAGACCAAGACTTTTGTCAATTTGAACAGTCATTAATTTTAACAAACGGCAAGAATTTTAAAAATTTATCCAATAATTACTCATACAGTTATTGCTTTAGTATTTACACGGTGTGAATGAGGCTTCACTGTTGTTTTGGACAATTATTTTGACTTCCGGTTATTTACCATGGAATGATTTCAAAACAGACTCACGATTAATTAGTACATTTACATCCGGTTCTTGAAAAGCTGCTTCGTGTGCTAGCGATTTCAGCACTTGTAGACCGTGCTTTTTCACATGGCAGAATTTTATGAGGCCCACAGGTCACGTCTTGGTCAGAAAATTCTGAGCAAATTGGTTTTATAAAATTCAACAGGCATTTGGAATAACATTTCGCATGAAGGACTTTTGTAAATACGAATTCGGAATTCTCTGCAGTCTCCATTTAGAGTTCTTTTGCTTGAATAAAAGAAAAAACTCATGATTTCATTAAAATAACGAGTAGTCCGACTGGACAATTTTTAGTAAGGAATAGAAGTCTGGATACGACTGTGATTTTTTGGGTCTTGGTCTCGGTCTTGGTCTTGAGGCTCAAGGTCTTGGTCTTGGTCTTGAGGTTCAAGGTCTTGGTCTTGGTCTTGAGGTTCAAGGTCTTGGTCTTGGTCTTGGTCTTGAGGTTCAAGGTCTTGGTCTTGGTCTTGGTCTTGAGGTTTAAGGTCTTGACAACAAGACTGGTAATGATATCAAGGACTTCAGCTTCGTTAGCAGGAGCTAGAAAAAAAGAATTGGGGATAGGATCGTTAAGATAGTCTAGATACTTGCTGCTAGTTCGAGGAACACTATTAATCTATTTTGGGTCCAATGGCAGTAAAAACTTATTGAACTCATTGGCAATCGAAGAAGAATCAAGGATCAGCTTATTGTCAATAAGTTGTGGGACATTAGACTGTGAGTCAACAGTTTAATAAATTTCCATGTTTTGCGTAGATTATTATTATGAAGCTCAAACATTCGAGCATAATATAGTCTTTCACTGTTTCGTAGTAACAGAGTAAGTTTGTTTTTATACTTTTTGTAACTATTTAAAGTTTCCTGGGTGCGATATTTTAGGTAGATTTTATATAACTTATTTTAGTTTTACATGATTTTAAAAGAGTGGTAGTTATCCAAGGTCTGAGCTTTGTTTTAAAGATTCTAGTTCTACGGGTGATAAGGGGAAAAGAAATATTGTACATATTGCTTAGTTTATCATTAATTGCTGAGAGTAGAGCGTTGGGACATAGGGTCTGGAGTACATCTCCCCAGGGTTCATTACTGACTAATGCTAGAAAGTTTAAGTGGGCCGCCTCATTGCTGGGGCGATAGGATATTAACTTAGGTCAAACCTGACATGAGGATTTCCAGTCCAAAACTGCGAATATGGGAAAATGGTCACTAATATCTGTTGGCAGGATACCAGGTAGCTCCTTAGAGGACATAACACTACTAAAAATGTTGTCTATAAGTGTAGCAGAATGAGGTGTGATCCTAGTAGGTTGAGTGATGAGTGGGTGGAATTGAAAGGAGGACATGGTATTCAGGAATGAGCTAGAAGGAGAATGAGTATCAACATTTAACAAGTCGATGTTAAAGTCACCACATAAATAGCAAGGTTTATGCATGTTGGATAATGCCTGGAGTATCCTTTCAAGGTCAATATTAAAAGAATTAATGTCAGAATTTGGCGGTCGATAAAGCACTCCAATAATAATATCCTTCTGAACTGGAAGAGCTAAATTAACAAATAAGAACTCAATCGGAGTAATAGGACAAAATTTAATGTCAAGGTTCTGGGTGGAGAACTTACGATCTATAAATAGAGCAAGACCTCCCCCATTGCCAAGAGGATGAGATTTAGCCAAAGTATTATAACCCGAATACATAAGCCTATCCTGAGTATCTGAGGAGGTCCATGTCTCAGTAAGAGCAATGATATCAAAATGAACCTCAAGATTATTTATATAGGACCAAAAGTCAGAGTTGTTTTTACTGTGTGCTACGAATATTGAGATGAAGAACTTTTAGGTTGTCCTGTAAGCTATGTTGTGTGATCAAGTCCGAATAAAGTGTCAAGGTAGTAATTCGAGGTTGTATTGGATAGAGGGGCTAGAAGATTAATATCAGGATCGATGTCTTCATCGAATCCAATATAAGTAGCATTAGTTATAGTCAAAGGGTTATCTGTAGCATTGACAGTAGGAGAAAATATAGAAGAAGCTGTGGTGGAATGGTCTTCGATCAAAGGATTGGCAGTATCTATATCACAATCAGAAAATGGAAGTAATCTGTTAATACAGAAATTACACAGATTATCTGTACCAGACAGGAAAGTAGGAAAGGAGATTGTAGGCAGGCATGAGCATATATTGTTCCAATTAGAATGATTCAAAAAAGCTTCATCTAAAGCCATGATACTAGATAAACTATCAGCCATAGTAAGTATGGAAAAGATGTCTGCACAGTAGTAAGCATATTAGTTTTAGGTTATAAGAGGTGATTTGAATCAATGAGCAGATTAGCAATGTACTGGACCAATTTCTAGTAATATCTATTAATCCAACAATAGACAAGAGTGTACTTAGTGTACTTATCTATAACAAAAAACATAAATAACCTGAGGTAATTTCAATCTTAAGTTGGGAACATTAGGCTGAATTCTTATGGAAGCTGACAAACTAGTATTCCATATAAGGGTAAAATCAGTATCATTAACAGAATGCAGTGACAATATCATTGCCAATCCGTCAAAGAACAAGAAATTGTGAACAGTATAATGCAAAATGGCAATAAACATCAAAATAAAGGAGGAATCACCATCATCATCAGTAACATGAAAATATAATATATGGCAAGGTCTTTGGCCTCTATTTAGAACAGAAAATTTAGAATAAAACAAAAACAACAGAATATGTATAACAATAATGATTTGAGGTGGTCTCTAAACAGGCTAGCCACCAAGAAACCTCAAGTTTCAGTACATAGAACATGGGTCCAGCTGTAAGAACGAAGTTATGGTTTAATGCAAACCCTGGTAGCTGCTAGGGGCAGACTAACAGTGTGGAATGTAATAAGGGCATAACGAACCAGGGTCGATGGTGGGAATGAAGTACAAAGTTTACATCGTAGAAAGTTGACCCTCCAGCGGCAAGGTTGGATCCAGGGTCGATGGTGGGAATAGAGTACAAAGTTTACATCGCAGGTAGTTGACCCTCCAATGGCAAGGTTGGATCCAGTAAGTTCTTTGGTCCGTCTTTGGTAATTGTAGCAAAAATTCTACCGCTCCAAGACCATATCTTAAGAATTCTCGGATCTTTACGATTGGTAGAGACAAAATGGGCGTTGATTGGTGTCAAATCTTCTGAGATACCCACTTTGGTGCCCTTGAGCTGGCAATGTAGACGTAGGATAGCATCTCGTAAAGTTCTTCTGGCAAAGGAAACGATGAGTGAAGAAGTTGTACGATAGTGCTCCTCTGGAGTGGGGCTTATTACGACAACGTTTGCAATGTCCTCAGGTATAATATCAGTGTAGTTTAGTTTATCTCTGATAAATGACAAGACTTCCTTCTCCGCCGTCTGAGGCTGTACGATGAGGCCAGTAACACGTAAGTTGAGTAGTCGGGACTGTTGGTCAAGGTCATTGTTTAATTTGCTGAGACGAGATATTTCGCCCGCGTGTTGAACCATGGTTGAGTCCAGTGCAACGAGGTTGGATTTGAGTTCCTTTAAGGTCTGATGATCGGTAGTACATTGGTTAAGTCAGGTTACTCAGTTGATTTTCGGTTGAAGAAACACGCTTGGCAAGACCCTGAACAGAAGAGCATATATCACTGGTGGGGCTAGAGAGTTTGAGATCAAGTGTTGTAACTTGAGTTTTTAACTCTTTAATTTCTGAGTAAATTTTGTCCTTAGCGACAGTGACAGCCTTGTTAACAGAGTGTTCAATGAGTGAGGACAGGTCGGCCCATGAAGCCGAACTGTCAGCAAGCAGTCTGACCTCAGAAGTATCGTCTTTTTTGCCGCTGTCTTCTTTTCTAGATTTTTTGATCCTTTATCTGCCATACCGGTAATTAAACACGTAAATAATACCCGTAGTTGTAGGTAGCAGTTCGAGATTTCTGAGTTTCAAAACGTAAAGTAAACCAGTGAACGTATATTGAAGATTGACAACGCGAATGAAGCTGTAGAGTCATTTGACGATGTTTAAAATCAAAATTCCACGGACCGTAATATTACTCCAGCCAAGCAGTGGGGCGTGGTGGCTCAGTGGTAAGTTCGGCGCCTTGTGACCGGAGGGTTGCAGGTTCGAATCCCACTCTGGCCGCTGCGTACGGACCTTGGGCAAGTCCTTCACTCGCGATTGCTCGTGGCGCTTCGGCGTGAAAATTCCGGCACATCATCAAATGCTGTAGTCGGGAGCACCTCTGGTTAGTAGTTGACTTCGAGAGGCGCTATAGCAATATCCGGAATAAAATAAAATAAAATAAAAGCAACCATCTCTTCCATTAAGCTGACGAATCCAATAACAACATATCGAGGTTTCTTAAAGGCCGCCTGTGTAGTACTCAGAAGGAGCACATGGTGAAGTTAGAGAAGTCAACCAAAATCTGCGAATATATGTGATAACTCTGGAAAAACGTAATCTCGACAGTCCGTAATACTAGTCCAATCACGTAATGGACACGTTTAATAAACTGATGAAGCTGAACAAACACGAAGTATATAATCGAAAATGTTATAAAGAAAATAAGCCGCCATATTGGGTGCGTTCCGTGTGTTTGAATCTCATTACCAGTCTTGTTGTCCTCGAGACCAAAGGTCTTGGTCTTGAGTGCACTCGAGTTCGTTTTTAAAGTCTTGTTCTTGGTCTTGAGACCAAAAGTCTTGGTCTTGGTCTTAGTGTTGAGCTTCAGCTTCATCAGTTTATTGCAATGGCGACTGTTCGGTACCGGCCCGCTATTCCAGGGTCCTATATATCGGGAGCCCGCGGGAATATACATACATACAATATACATACATACAACAAATACATACATGTATGCATACATACATACATACATACATAAAATCATACATGCATGCATACATAAATGCATGCATACATAAATGCATACATACACATTAATACACATAAATGCACACACACATACATACATACTTGCATACATACATGCATACATATATACATACAACATACATACATACAACATACATACATAAATGCATACATACACATGTATATTAATACACATTAATACACATAATTGCACACACATACATACTTGCATACATACATGCATACATACATACAACATACATACATACAACATACATACATACATAAATGCATACATACACATATACATTAATACACATATAAATGCACATATACATACATACATACATACATACATACATGCATGCATACATACATGCATGCATACATACATACCTACATACATACAACATACATACATGCATACATAAATGCATACATACATAAATGCATACATACACATATATTAATACACATATAAATGCACACATGCATACATACATGCATACATACATACATACCTACATACATACAACAAACATACATGCATACAGAAGTGCATACATGCATAAATGTATACATACACATATATATTAATACACATATAAATGCACACATGCATACATACCTACATACATACATACAACATACATACATACATACAATGTACATACATACAACATACATGCGTACATAAATGCATACATACACATATACATTAATACACATATAAATTCACGCATACATACATACATCATACATACATACATCATACTTACATACAACATACACACACAACATAAATTAGACTATCGTTGATGGATGCCAGAAAACGATATCAATGAACTACACTTGTGAAAATATTAGCCTTCTAGCTAAATCTAGCATATATAAAGAAAACATTTTTAAAATTTAATTTACTGACAGATAAGTTTAAAGAACATTGAACTGTTTGTAGCACGGTGTTTATTTAGCGACATCTTCTTGTTCTCAAACGTAAGAAAAACAAAAAGGTGATACAGTCGCTATGAAATTGCATTGTATAAAAATATTTTACAAAAAAAGATATTTTCCTACCTACCTACCCAGTTTTTTAAAATCTGTTACCGGAAACACACCATTGTTTTTTTTGGCCTAATGACACAATTATAGATCATGTGTCTGAAATGGAACCCAGCTTAAAGAAGTTGCTTATACAATAACCATCATTTGGATGGGTCATGATAAATCGATTTATAACTTTAAATGCATTCTTAATATTTTATGTCTAATGTAAATTAGGTTTGCAATTCATCGTTGTGTTATGACTATCCCGTTGTAAAGTTACCTGTTAAAATTACCTTGGCTGAAGACAAATCCCCAAGAAAATAAATCTCGGAAAGGGCCGTTTTTAAATTTTTTCCCGGGCCGCTTTGACACTCCAGTCCACCACTGTCTTGGTCAGAAAATTTTGAGAGAATTGGTTTTTATAAAATACAACAGGCATTTGGAATAACATTTCGCATGAAATACTTTGGTTAAGACGAATTCTGAATTCTTTGCAGTTTGCATTTAAAGTTGTTTTGCTTGTATAAAAGAAAAGACTCATGTTTTCATTAAAATAGCGAATAGTCCGACTTGACAATTTTTTTTAGTAAGGAATAGGTCTGTATATGATTGTGAATTTTTGGGTCTCGGTCTTGGTCTTGAGTTTCAAAGTCTTGGTCTTGAGGTTCAAAGTCTTGGTCTTGAGGTTCAGAGTCTTGGTCTTGAGGTTTCAAGTCTTGGTCTTGGTCTTGAGGTTTGACGTCTTGACAACAAGACTGGTAATTACCTGAATGTCTCAAACTGCTTTCAGGTAGTCTGCAAGAGAGAATTTGAGAAGGGTCCAAACTATGCAGTGACCCGTTTTTGCATGTTCTCAATATAAATGTTAGGTTCCTTGCCAGGCCCTTAGCCAGAAATAAAGAGTAGGGCGTCCAAAAGCATTCAAAGCCCGATGCCGCGACCGTATGAATTCACGACCGCCCTATGCCTCGACCATACGAGTCTGACTGCGAAAGTCTGCAATGCCCCTAAACTGTCTGACTTTTGGGTTTTGATCACAATTGTAACAGTTTTGTTTTACATACAATGATACAAACAACCACTGGCGTAAACTTGACCAAAATATTGGGGAGCATTTGGTTATTTTTTCTACACTTGTTGCATTGGGTGTACAGTCCATCTCAATTATTGGGGGGCACGTGCCCTGGCTACCCCCCACCAGAGTCTACGCCTATGCAAACAACAATCTGTTAACTTCAGATTGTAACTTTTAATTCCCTTATTTGATTATTATAGCCTAGTGTATCTCACATGTCCTGTTACTTGTTATCAATCCAAGCCACTATAATAATTATTATTCATAGGGTCAAGGTATTTATATAGTCAAATCAGTTACCAATTACCATGAAACAACTGCATCTAATTGGCACTTAATTACACCTATTTTAGGTCATAAATAGCTGCTTTAGAAGTGTATCTTGTGTGGGAAAAGGAACATCTTTACTCGGATGAAGGGGAATAGATTAATGAGATTATACATTATACCACATTTAGGACATCACGTCCAATGCCGTCCATACACAATTTATGCCCGTCCAAAATGATTTGCAGCCATCCAAAGGATGGGTGGCTGGCTAAGGGCCTGTTCCTTGCTCAACTAGGCAGTTGTGCTTCCTAACATGCATTTGTATCTAGGCAGTCACCAGGAACTCTCTGTTTGTAACAATTGTGTTAAAGGGCCCAAACACGGAGAAACCCTAGTTTCACACAGTTTCTCCCTATAAAAGTCAGGTACCTTGCCCAGCTAAGCTTTATGTGTTTTGTATAATGAGTTATGTACTTTGGCAATTACCCAAAACTCTGAAACTGCTTCCGACTATTATGTTTAAGGGTCCAACACTACTTTCACCCAGTTTTTCCGTATAAAAGTCAGGTAAGGTACCTGACTTTTATAGGGATAAACTGGGTGAAAGTAGTGTTGGACCCTTAAACATAATAGGTGGAAGCAGTTTTATGCTTCCTATCATGAGTTACCCACCTAGGGAAATCTGAAATCACTTGAAACTATTGTGTTAAAGGGCCCCAAACAGGCCCAAACACGGAGAAACCATATTTTCACAGATTATCACTTGACATGTCATATAACTACCTGTAGTCTAAGGTTTATGCTTCCTATAATGAGTTATCCAACTATGCAATTGCCACAACATCTCAAAATTCTAGTTGCTTTGTGAGGGAGTCCAAAAGGGCTCAAACATGGGGGAACTCAATATTTCTGTGGTATATAAATTGTTAATATTTCTTTTATTGTACACAATAAGTGAAGACAGTATGAGAGTTTCTTGTGATTGCCTACGTGGATAACTCATGATTGAAAGTACAACACCTCAGTTGGACCTGTTATATGATATGTGAGGGGAGAAATTATAATTATGTGAAAAATGGCATTTATATATATTATTGTGCCCTTATAAACTCATAGCTGAAAGCAGTTTGAGATATTCAGGTGGATAACACTTGATGGAAAGCATAAAAACATTTCATTTTGGCAAGGTACCTGACTCTTGTAGTAAGAAAATGTGTGAAAATATTTATTTCTTCACGTTTTAGCTATGTTGAGACCCTTGTGCACAATGGCTGGAAGCAGTTTGACTTTATGATGATTGCCTAAGTGAATGACTTATGACCCAAGCATGCTTGTTGACTGGATCTTTCGTATGTTGGAAACGGCGCTCATGACAGCGTGCACGACGACGGTATCAAACCACGGTGCAAGAGGATGGACTCGAGTTCGGATCTTTCTCTGTGGTAGCATCTTGTCCAATAGTTCGCTAATAGTGGAGGTATATAGGTCAAAAAGCTCAGATGTCGACAGGCAGCGAGTCCAGAACAGCAGGGTCAGCAGCGAGCACCGATCGTTGAAGAGCATTGCTGAATGCTTGGTTGTCTAGTCCCTCCAGCCACGTACCATGCGAATAGCATGAATTGGCTGGGAATGAGATGAGGGATAGTAAATTCCAAAAGAGAATGATCAGATGAAACTGGCGGATGAACACACAAGTCCTGGATCACAGTGTCATCAAATGTTATTAGTAGATCAAGAGAGCCACCCCGATTATGGGCGGGTTCCTTGACATGCTGCTGAAGGCCGAAGTGTGATAGAAGATCGAGGAAGCGTGTAACTATTGGATCAGTGGAGTCTTCAACATGGATGTTAAAGTCTCCCATGATTGCTAGCGAGATCTTCTAATACTGAAGAGAATTCCTCAATAAATTTCTGTGATAGTGGTGATATTGATAATAAAATTACCCCAGGTTGTGTCATGAAGGTTACAAATTATTTGACTTGCAGCCTTCCATACTGAATATTGGAATGTGAATTTTTTAAGGAATATAATCCCTCACACTCCAGCTCTGCTGAAGTTAATATGAACTGACAGTCAATTTACCTCAAACTTGAGAAAATTATTATATGCACCTCATAGGGTTTCATTTGACATTGGGGAAGGATAATTCTGGTCTGCTGTGATGCCTTAGGATTTTAGTTGACATTGGGGTCTTAACCTGAGTGGGGCAGCACAGGCTGGGCAGGCCACAACAGAAAGACAAGATGGGCAAGGCCATACAGTTGCCATAGAAAAACGTATACTTTTATGTTTACATTTACCGTGACTGATGGGGCCAAAGTTAGGAGCCATTTGACAGAGGGTATTTATATACCCACCAGCAGATGGCTGGGGGCCTTAACTTTACTACTGCCAGGAGAATGGTGACACTGGTCATCTTCATTATGACACAGCGTCGCTAAATAAAAATTACACGCTGAAGGGTCTATTTTTGGTGGTGGGTCGTCCATGGAGCAGACTGAAGGCTGCTGCTTTGCTGTAGTGGAAGTCTGGTGTTGTCTTCTTATAGTAGCCTATCTTACTTCCGAGCAACTCTGCCAGAAAGCTGATTCTAACCTTTTCTCAACCATCATAACCAACCCAACACATGTTCTGCATCAGTTATTACATCCAGAGAAAACTGTTGTATACCCAGGGCACACAATAGAATTATACCTAATGCTGACTCTTTAGCTCATAAAACCTTTGTCATTCGAATGTTATATGCTTAAATTAATTTTATGAATTACGTATGTACACCAAAATGCAAAATGTGGTTAGCAGTTGGTTTTTGAATAAAGGATATACTTACTTACTTACTTACTAAGGTATATACATTTAATATCAATTCGAATTGACAAACCACAGACTATTACACATGGGAGGAAATGTTGTGATAATATTATGAGGTAAAGATGTTAATGAGTCTGAATATGAGCGATTTAAAGGTTCTTAAGCAGGCTCCTATAAAGCACCCTAGTTATGTAGTCAGAGTTGTCTTTTGTGGGTAACACATAATCGTGGGTTCTTGGCGAAGATTATTACCCAGGTGTGGGCAAACTATGGCCTGCGGGCCGGATCCGGCCCGCCAACACTTTTTATCTGGCCCCACAATTCTTCAGAAAATTTAACAAAACAAAAAACAAAAAATTCAGACCGCGAGAAGTCTTTGTCGTTTTACTCACGTAGTGCTGTTCTCTTACTATTCCGGTCTCGTCTTAATGGTAACTCTATGTATTAACTCAACCGATCTGTCCCACTTCCTGCAGAGGTTTTGCACATGATCTGTATGCAGGAGTGAAATCCTTTCAAGTAAAGCTAAATGTTGCTTTCAAAGCAGATGAAAGAACAAAATTATGGACACTTTCCTACCCTCCAGTTGCAAACTGTCACAGCAGAGTCTGCAGAAAACTATATTCTTCAGCAGGGGCGCCGGCAGCGTGACACACTGGACGCACGTGCGCCCACCCACCAAATCGAATCCACACAAAAATTATGGGCATCGCTTCTATATTTTCGACAATTTCACAGTGTAATTTTGGTTTACCATACAGTATGTTTAAATAATATCATATGATATCATATGCATGTGTTTTACTGTACTTTTATGAGTCACTTGGAGTCATTTTAAGTGTATGACAAAGTGGGGCAGACAGGAGATGGGTGTGGATGAGAAGTGAAGAAAGGGTGTGCGTCCAATTTTTTTAAGCCTGGCGGCGCCCCTGTTCTTCAGTTATCAAATTCGAAAGAAGAGTTCTCCAGACGATTTGTGGATTTTATATCAATTGAGGCTAAATTTGCTTTCCTTATTATACTGTTCACATTTGACATGATGAAATTAATTAGCTCCTACGGAACTTCAGTTCACTGGCCTGGCGTAAACTTGTCCAAAATATAAGGGGGGGATTTAGTTATTCATTCTATACTTGTTGCATTGGATGTACAGTCCATCTCGATTATTGGGAGGGGACACGTGCCCCGGCTGCCCCCCAGAGTCTACAACTGTGCTTCAGCTGGAGTTAACCGACCAGCAAAGTGACATTGTTCTCAAAGATCTGCTCAAAGGATCAGACCTGATAACAGTCATTTCTTCACTCAGAAAGGAAAAATTCTCAAATCTAAAAAAGTTTGCTTTAGAAATGTTTGTGTTATTCGCATCCAGTTACATCTGTCAACAAAGATTTTCAACTATGAAGATAAACAAATTCAAGTACAGACCTCAGTTAACTGATCTAAACTTGAACTCAAACTGCGAATTGCAGCCAGTGCAGTCACTCCGGATAAAAGGGAAACTTGTTAATTCATGCTCACAGTTGCATACACATTACTAGTAACGGACAAAGTATATTTAATATATTATAAATAAGTAAACTTCATTTCATGTTAGTTGTTATTAAAAGTTAAACATTTGTTACCCGGCCCTCCGAAGTTTTTTGGTGTCTAATGTGGCCCAATGTGCAAAAAGTTTGCCCACCCCTGTTATAACCGCTTGATGGTTGGCGAAAATAAGTTCCGCAGAACAGGATAGGCGCGTTCCATTTTACTGCTAACTGTCCTCGGCTTCACCAACCATCACAGAGATGTCGGGCGCGTTCACAGGCGGATATCCCATTTGACGAGTTCTCTGCAGGAATTGATCAAGCCAGCTCCTGTCGTCGGTGTTGGTGAAGCCCACCAGGCAGGTGCAGCTTAAAGAAGATGGGCCATGGCATGATGTGGGGCTCATGCACTGAGGGCGCCTCTGAATAGTTTATACTGCGAGAGGCGCCTTATAAATTACTAGATAAGATACGATACGATGTGACAGGATACCCTTGGCAGTATAAAACAAGGGTGAACAAACCTAATCTGGTAACTAGATGGAGAAATTCCTTTAGCCTTAAGTAAAATATAGTAGTGGTTAACTGTGTTGAAGGGAAAAGAGACTAGCATAATGTGACATATCTACTCTGTTATTAGTTTGGGCTTGGGAGGATGGTTGATAAGCCTTTCGAGTGTTCATTTCAGTGGCAAGAGACCTGTTTGTTGGTCAGTGGCCACTTTTGCCATGGATAAGGGACATCTAGATCTTTTCTGGGGGGGGGGCCAATTTTGTAATTATGTTTGGGTGCTATATTGTAATAGAGCAGTATAGTTCAAGTTGTATGTGTAGACTTCATTAATTTCATCAAGTTGGTGTTGATGTCTTCCTCATCCAGCTGGAATAGTTCCCCTGCCAGGTGGGCCTCATGATATACAGGGTATAGATGTGAATTCCTGAGGACTGCATCTTGACTCACTGGCCATGGATTGCGGCATGATCCTGGGATGCGGCAATCTTTGGCATATTTCTAGTGTGTTAGTCCGTTCCTGGATTTTACCTGTGAGAAATTGGAATCTGCTAGGTTAGGTTGAAATGAAAAGAGGAGCACACAACAATATAAAACCAACATGACAGAGGTAGGTGAACCAGCATCCACTTGGGTAATACTTGTGAGTAGCATCGTGCGTGGAGTCAATTTTTCCCTCAGTACCAGCATTTTGTGCTGTGCACCAGAGTAGATAAATTAATATTCAAATTCTGTATAAAGTTGGCTCTACCAATCTGCTATTGTGTTTATGTAGGCCAAGAATGAATCATGTGCCTTTATGCAGTAATAATATAGGTATGTTTACAGGTAGAGCTGTGAGTAAACATAACATAAGACATGACATCAGCTTGTTATATATTGTTACGAGTATTGGACGTTTTACCTGTTTTTTGCAGATTCTTGTCACGCGATTTTTCACAGCTCGAAATCTCAACACTGAAGCTGAGATTGAGATTAAAAATGTAAGGATGCCTTTGATTTCGCTCTGGGACCTCCTTATAACTTGTCATCATATAACACTAATTCTATTCATTCAGTGTGGTCATTGATCAACATGGACTCCATATTTAATTCAGATTTACAAAATAGCTGCATTTTAATGCAGCATATTAATAGAGAATGCATGTATGTTTCTGTGTATGTATATACTTATGTATGTATAGATGTATGTATGTATGTTTGTATGTATCAGAACATTTACATAGTGCATTTCAAAAACCTGTGAAGGAAATATGTAAGTAGTGGTATATTACCAGGGTGGCATCCACTTCTCTCAACCAGGCAGGTGGCCGTCTAGTTCATAACCACCTGATCTTTCCACTGACAGTGTACACTGCACAGTACAAATACTCATTTCTGGCTGAAATGACTAGATGCCACTATTGAGACTTCTTGAAATATCCTATCCTGGCAGGGATTTTGACTTTTGAGCTATTGTTTGGCAGTCCAGCATCCTAAAAACTAGACTGCTAAACGTTGTTAACCTTTCTGAGATCTGTTTTAGCCATATAGGTTGCATAAGCTGGATTCGGGTCCGAGTCTGAATGTGAAAGTAACGCGAGAAGATGGTCTTAAGTACTATCAGCAGATGCAGTTTATACGGAGGATGGAGACGGCTTCAGCCAACCTGTACAAGGAGAAGGCCATTAGAGGATTCTGCCACCTATACACTGGACAGGTGAGAAGTAAGCACTATATAATTCTGTTTCAGGTATGGTATGTATGTATCAAAGTACTAGAGTATTTTGCACATACCTCACAATGATGATGCATGCATATAACTGTGCTTTTAGTGTGTTTTTAAGTGTGTTTTTAGACAGTTTGAATATGTTTGCTGAACAGACGCAGGTAACAGTGTGAGACTGCTCCAATAAGTAGATAAGAATTAAGAAGACAAGACAGGCTGAAAGTGGTGTACACAAGCATGTCACCTGCATAGCTCAACAAGCAGCAGAGTGCAACGATTGCTGACATGGTTGAATCAAGACTGAAACAGAGACTCGCCCTCCTTAGCAACCAGCCTCAAGATAAGCTTTGGCATCTTTAGCAAGCTGCCTCTTTTGCAACTACCCTCATCAGCAACCGTACTCCTTACAAGTATCCTTAGCAACAGTGCTCCTTAGTAACCATACACCTTAGCAAGGAGCCTACTTACCAAACTTCCTTCTTAGCAATCAGACTCAAAGTCACTAAGTCGGTCTCTGTCTCTGTAGCAACCAACCTCCTTAGCAGTGGCCCAGCTTACCAACCAATCTCCTTAGCAGCAAGTTACCTGATTAACCAACCTTTTTATCAATCAGAGTCAAGGTCATACTCAGTCTCTGTAGCAACCAGCTTGCTTTGCAACCAGCCTCAAGGTCTGCCTCAGTCTCTTTGGCCATGAAACCCATTAGCAACAAGCTTCCTTAGCAACCAGATTCAAGGTCAGCGTCAATCTCTACAACAACCAGGCTTCTTAGCAACCAGCCTCAGTAAATTATTCCTTAGCAACCGCACTCCTTAGCAACCATCTCAAGATCAATGTCAGCTGCCTCTTTAGCAACCACCCTCATTAGCAACCGCACTCCACCAGCCTCAAGGCCAGCCTCAGCATCTCTTTGCAACCAACCGCTTTGGCTACCAGCCTCTTTAGCAACCATGTCTCATTAATTAGCAACAAGCCTCCTGACAACAGCCTCTTTAGCAACCAGACTGAAAAGTCATTCTGAGCCTCTTCAGCAACCAAGGATTCTGGTTGCTAAGGAAGTTGGTTGCTAAGGAGCCTGAGGATGATCTTTGGTCTGGTCGCTGAAAGTATGGTTGCTAAGGAGGCTGGTTCTTTTAGAGGCTAAGGTGGACTTTGAGACTGGTTACTAAGGAGATTGGTTGCTCAGGAGGCTGGTTCTTTAAAAGGCTGAGGATGACTTTGGAGCTGGTTGTAAAGGACTATGTTTGCTAAGGAGGCTGGTTGATAAGGAAGCTGATTGCTGAGGAGGCTGGTTGTTAAGTAAAGCAGTTGCTAAGGAGTGCAGTTGCTAGGGAGTCTGTAACTGTGAGAAAACCACTGACTTTAAGGTCTATTATCTCCCAACCGTCCCACATTTGTATAAATTGCTTATGGGAAACTTGCAGCCCATTTATTGCTTTAATTTATGGTGCACTTATTTACTTAGAAAGACCACTGGTTTTCAAACATCAGTTTCAATGAGCACACCTATAATGTCGCAATTTTGTGCCTCTGGTACGGAAAGCAATGTTATCAGTTATCGCTAATCTGCAACTGTGCCATGCAAAGGATTAACACACATCTGGAGAATCCTTGCTCCTCGGAGACAACAAGTGTCAATGACCTTCCCAAGCCATTCGGCCTGAAGCAACACATTGCTGAGACTACACTTATCCTTGGAGGCTGGCTGGATGTCATCGTCATGATGGATGACTGCATCATCTGAAAAGTGGTTATTGAACATCCTGTCATCTGAGACCACAGTCTCCTATGCTGCACTCTTCACCAACTTCACACTCAGCCTATTTACGTTTTGTGGTACATACACGGCTAGAAAAATCTGGACCGGACAGCCTTTCGAACCAGCCTACAGGCTGGTTCCCTGTGGGTATCTCTGAGGCTTGGCTAGGTGCTCTTCATAATCATAACCATAATCTCAAAATTTCTACAGTGCCGAAAAAGCGAAGTCGCAGGAACCAGCTTATTCACAGGTGCAGAACTAAGTGCCATGTATGAATCTTTGACACACAATTTAGTATATAACCTGCTGTAAGTCCGATCTGTGAAGGTTTGTCAGAGACTGCTCGCCACCTGGTTCAGTTGTGAGTGCCATGCCCTTTGTTGCAATGTGAGACGATCATGTTGATGGATTCTAAACTTATGGACTGATCTGTATATTGGCCTGATTACAGCTTGGTTTTGTTGTGCCATCGGTTGATGCCTTGTGCATTAGACACCGGCGCAATAGAAGTTACTAATTACAATTACTTGAGCATAGGGAGTAACCGGTTATTGGCTCGGAAACCGATAAGCACCGATAACTACTTCAAATCCCATTATCGGAAAATCCGATAATTCAGTCACCGATAAAAAGTTCGAAAAATCGTAATTTTTAAGGGGTGCGCTTCCTGAGAAAGCTAATGAAAGGGGTGCGCTTCCTTGAAATGTGCTTAAAATTAATCTAAAATTCTAAATTGATACATTTTCAGAAATAAGTTTGCTGTGGTTTTTCATGGACCGAAATTGTCTGCAACTTCAGCAAGGCTATCGCAAAATACATAACGAAATGCCACAAATTTTTAATATATCTGTATATAATATACATTTTAACATAACCATCATATTGTGATAACTTCACTCACAAGCTCAACAAATATTTGCGATTATCGGTATCGGTATCGGAATCACCAATAAAATGTGCTAAATTATCGGTATCAGTTATCGGAAGAAAAGTGCTTATCGGTTACTCCCTACTTGAGCAGACCTACAAGGATGGAATTATAATAGTCAAAGTGAATCACAAGAAATAAATGTAGAAGGGTCTCTGTGGCACTAACCAACAGATTGCACCAAATGCCAGTCAAGAATTCACTACTATGTTGCTTCTTTGTCAATATTTGAGCACACTTGGCATGTGCTTAACCAGCTGTACGGCATCTTTGTCAGGTTCAACCACAGCCAACTGGAAGTCATCTATGACTGTTCTACCGCATCTTCTGTATAGACTATAGAAGAATCGCATGCAAGACCAATTGCTACCTAGCTGTGTGTGGTTGAATGTCGTCAGTGTACTGGTATACCCATGCTCCAGAGCAATGATGATTGTAGCACAGCTGTGTACAGGATTGTATTTCAAAACTTATAAAGTGCCTCTACCCAGTGCCCAACAATCAGAGGGCTGCCAGTGCAAAAGTCCTCGGGAATAAAGGTAAGTTTTAAGACAATGAAAAGCTGTGGCATAAAGGAGGAAGTGGATTCCGCAATGAAGGGCCAATAATTGCAAAGGATCGAGACTGAGCCATCACAAGGGAGACGGTCGATTAGTCTGGCAGCTGCGTTAAGAACAGATTGTAGAGGGGAGAGACAGACTTTGGGGAGGCCAATAAAGAGGGAGTTACAGTAATCAATGCGAGAGCAGATGAAGGCATGGACAGTGGAGTAAAGACTGGAAAGGAGACAGATCTTCGGGTAGCTTTGAGATGTCGGAGATGGTAGTAGCACAAGCGGGTGAGATTAGAGATATGGTCAGAGAAGGAAAGGGAACTATCAAGAATTGCACCCGGGTTACAGACAGGACAGATGTAGAGAAGGTATAAGAAGGAAAGCTTTGAGATAAGAGAGGGTAGTCAACCTTGGCCAATTGTTGATGAGTGCCAAACCAAATCAGTTGGGTCTTTGAAGGGTTTAAAGAAAGCCAGTTTGAGGACAGCCATGCGTGAAGAGCATGAGAGAGAGCATCAATGCAAGCAATAAGGGAGAGCTGAGCAGATGAAGCCCATGAATGTAGACCTGGGGGTCATCAGCATAGAGGTGGCCAGTTTTTAAATGTGTTACAAAGATGGAGAAAATATCAGCTGCATAAAGCAAGTAAAGGAGTGGGCCAAGTACTGATCCCTGGGGATACCAAACGTGACAGAAACCCAGTGTGTTCTGGAATCACCCAAGATTATCATTTATGTGCGATCTGTGAGGTAGGACCGGAACCAAAGAAGAGAGGAGCCCCTAAGACCACATGAGGACTCAAGACGTTGCAAGAGGATCTGATGGTCAACCATGTCACAGGCAGCAGAGACTGCAACTAGTGCAAGCAACGAGATCTGGGATCGGTCAGTCACAGTGTAGATATCAGAGAGGAGAGATAAGAGGACAGTTTCAGTAGAGTAACTTTGTCTGAAGCCAGATTGACAGGAGGGAAGAAGGCCAGATTTGTTCAAGATATGGGAGAAATTGCAGAGACCATTTAGATCCAATGGTCTTGGATAGAAAGGAGTATGTGCAGTAGCAGCCCAAGTACTGACATAACATAACATAAATGAGAACTTATAGAGCACAACATCAAGAAAAACTCACCAGTAGCACTCTCAGCCCAACAAGGAGGACTCTAGTTTAAACAGAGTAGACTTCAAGCATAATTTTGGCTGATTGGCCACTACTCGTGAATGGTCAGTGAACAGTGCATCAAGTGGTAGTCAGCAAACAGTGCATCAAGTGGCATAGTGTAGAGTATGAGGGTGAAAGCAAAGAATGAGTCCAAAAGCCGGTTTTGAGGTAAATCCCTTAATGTGGACAGATCGAGTGCAAAGACGCAAGTGAGAAGCAAAACCAAGTCGGAGCAGGAGAGGAAGCAGCGTGACAATCCGTGACATGTTCAGAATGATTAGCCTGTACAGAACCATCTCAATAGAGTTACTCTTTCTGAAGCCTGATTGTAGCACAAGCATAAGATTACTTAGATTCTAGGTAACATACAATGTGCTAAACTCCCATCTCTTTCAGCTTGCTTAACCCTTTCCGTCCCTTACGACGTATGCCGTACGTCATGATTTGGACAGCCGCGCTACGTTATGACATACGGCGTACGTCCGATAGTATATGGACGCCTGCATGATGCAGTTAGAGTTGTAGACCTAGTGGCCTACTGTGTTAGCTTGATAGGGCGTGCTTACTGTTTGTGTGCTGACACTTATTGAATGAAGAAATGATGAGAAATTATATTCAAAACATAATAATCTATGCTGACAAAAGGGTCGTGGTCATTGGATATTCATGGTTGATATTACAGTGTCGACGCACGATGTCGCGTAAAAAGTTTAGTAAAGAAGTACTTAAGAACAACTTGAAAGACGCCGTAGAAATGCCCAGATACATTTATACACCTGCGAGGACAGGTGTCCTTCCTGCAACCCAAAAGAGGTCCATCCTCATTCCGGTGATCAAGGCAGAAGGATTTGACGTGACTGAGCCAACCACTTTTAGGCCTATAGTGGCTCGCCTCTTGGCCACTTTCCTAAACATGCTTCTGTCTCTGCCTATATGCGTGATATCCTTCACTGGCTCCCTATTTCTCAGTGTATCCTACTGAGTTGCTGCACTTGTTTGGCACTGCCTTCTAGGCTGTGCTCCATCCTATCTGTTCTTTGTCGACCTGTCTCTGACCTTGCAGCCCGTTGAACTCTCTGCTCGGCGGTGGGGGGGGGGGCTTTTGGTCGTGTGTGCTCGCACTGCTATTAGACAGCATCGGGCATTTTTGGTTGTAGGGCCTTCCATCTGACCTCCCTGTAGACCTGCATTTGCTGCCTTGGTTAAACTTGCCTGCTTTTTATAAGTCCCTGATATCACATTTCTTTTGCTGTGGCTGGGCTATGAGTGCCTCTGAGTAGGTCTCCTGAAGAGGCGCTATATAAATTCTCAGAATAAATGAATGAATGAATGAGTATAGCGAATGTTAATTCTTCTCCAAGATAATTGAGAAGATTGTTGCAGTGCAACTCGTGTACTACAGGGACACAAATAGCCCTCTCCCCATTTCCCAGTCAGATTTCCGCCTACGTGCACTGTCAGGCAGTCCGAGCTGTTTGAGGTAATGACCCGGGCCATTGGGACACTACAGGCCTGGATGTCTGCAAACCGCCTGAGGCTCAATCCAGCTAAGACTTGGCTTATCTGGCTTGGCACTCACCATCAGCTCTCTGAAATAGATTTGTACTCGCTTGCCTTGAAATTCCCACACCTTGCCTTCCTGACCTCGATCCAGGACTTGCGAGTCATCGTGAACCAGGAACTTACATTCACACAGCATACAAAAATAGGCTTCAATCCATCTTAGGCAGGTTGATCCGACTGGGGTACCTTCCTGGTAACTGTCCCATTTTGACTAGCTTTGCCAGCAGGCTGACAATGGTCTCTTCTCAGCATTTCTGAAAAACCGAGGCCATGTTTTACACAAGGTGCTACCACCTAGAAAACCCACCGCTTGTTCTCTCTGACCATGTTCTCATGACAGGGTCCTAAGCCCTGGTTGCATTCCCAGGTTCGGCTGAGTCTGTATATGTGGGATGTCCTTCACTGGCTCCCTTTACCTGCAGCTTATTTGAATTCCAGCCCTTCAAGAGGTTGGAAAGAAACCTATTTGCCGTTGTTCTTACCCACCACACATGCCCAAGGACAGTGGAGGCTGACCTGCATTAACTTAATTTTTGATTGCACAGTGCACACAGCTCAGAATAGAGATATGTTGTGGAAATGGCAAAGCTCCAGAGAGAAGCAGGCCACAGAAGATGATGATGATGAGCAGTGATGGGGTCTCAAGACCGCGGTCTTGGTCTCGAGATCGTCTCGAGACCGAAAACATGCGGTCTTGGTCTCGGTCTTGGTCTTGAATGTGCCGGTCTTGGTCTTGGTCTTAAAGGTGCGGTCTTGGTCTTGGTCTTGGTCTTGAGCGTCTGGTCTCGGTCATTTGCCTTTGGTCTCGACCTTGGGTGCAGAGGCGGCCTCTGACAGCTTTGTGCAATAGGCTCTATAGGCAAGCAGCAAGGACAAAAATGCCGCTCCTTACTAAAAACACATTTCCATTTAATTTCTTATTAACTAATTATATTATTTTATTTTGACGGAATTTGCCGCCCCTTGAGAAATGCCGCTCTAGGCAGCCACCTATAGCTATATCGCCTATAGGCCTACCTAAAGCCAACACAGCTTGGGTGGGATCGAGAGTGGAGTATGGAGTATTTGTTAAATGTTGTTGTCGATATTTGCTGGTCTTTGCGATCGTTAGATTTTTTGCATCACATCAACATCTGCACCTGTTGAGAGGGTGTTTAACTGTAGTGGACTCTTCATGAGACCTCGCAGGGCACAACTTGGGGGACAAAACCTTGTGTTATTTAAATTAGTTCTTATAAAATGTAATAAACATCTGATTTGAATGATGGGATTCTGTTACACTTAAATCAAGAATGGCGTTTACGGTATTGGTTTTGAGGCTTAGGTCTTGGTCTTGGACCACAAGGTCTTCGTCTCGGTCTTGGTCTTGGACCATACGGTCTTGGTCTCGGTCTTGGTCTTGAACCATGTGGTCTTGGTCTCGGTCTTGGTCTTGGACCATGCGGTCTTGGTGTCGGTCTTGGTCTTGGACCATGCGGTCTTGGTCTCGGTCTTGGTCTCGGTCTTGGTCTTAGGTTTTTGGTCTTGTGCACAACACTGATGATGAGAGCAGCTAGCAAGCCTGCCTGTACTTTGGCAAACTACTCTGAGTGTACATGGAGTCAAGTAATCAGAAGAAACTAGTAATGTCAGCTGCCTACATGTATGTATCTAGATGCCAAATTTAGCTCTTTGAAGTTAGTTTAGAAAGCACTGTGCTCGCTAGCCTAAGTAGTTCTAAAGTTCATTAAGAGCAACAAGTTTTCTGGTAGCAGAAAAGATGCTCAAATAACTGGAAATGTGCATTTTACCTTCACTTTACAAGAGTAGCATTGTATAATTCCCAAGTACATTGGTGTACTTACTGTACTTCCATGATATGGTGCACTGTTGGTCTTGTAGGAGGCTTGCTGTGTTGGAATGACGGCTGCCATTCGACATGAAGATCCAGTAATTACATCCTACCGAGCACATGCATGGGTTTACATGAAGGGTGTCTCTGTATTTGGTGTCTTGGCTGAACTCGTGGGTTAGTAGTCATATTTTGTGATACGCTTTTAAAATCGTTTAGTGCAACGGGTTTTGGTCATTTTAAATTAGCAGTTATATTCCTGGGTCTAATGGTACATGAAGTTATTCGTGGTGTTTGGTGTCTTGGCTGAACTTGTTGAGTAGAAGCTAGTTTGCACTGCATAAAACTAAAACCAGAAGTTGGGCTGTGTATTTGGATTTAAATTCTGATAATTAAATTAACTTCTAAGTATTTTTTAAAATTAGGTTAAAGAATATGACTTGCTGGATATTGGCTGCTAATTTAGCACTTCACCAACAGAAGCGATGTGGCGCACAACTTTTGAGCCAGTAGCGCACGACTTTTTCCCGTAGCGCACGATTTTTTCCCGTGGCACATTCGCATGTGAACCCCAGAAAGGTTTTTTGCATGTAATACACGTCAAAACTTTACATTTAGTATTTTCCATTAAAAATTGCGCTATGAAACTCGAAGTGGCTGAAATACGCGATCTGTTCTATATTTAGCTATTTAATGATATCCGGTTCAGCCTGAAGTGTCGTTCTTTTCGCGTCTTTTTTTGTTGAGTCAGCTCGAGTTTTAATTTAAACTTTACAGTTATAGTTAAGCTGTATAAATGTCAAAGCGTAAGTTTGATGGAGAATGTTCTAGTTCTTCAAATAGGACAACAGTAAGTTTTAAAGAAGAATGGTTGACTGACTATTTAGTTGATACCGCTATGCCGAGTGCTTCGAGTGTGCAGAAGAATGTGTGCCTTGGTGATATTTTTAATTACCATGAAGACGAGGGTGTAGTCTGTACAATTTGCGTAAAAGGCGGAGCGGGAGGAAAGTGGACTACAAGCAAAAAAGGGTCTCAGTGGAAAATAGACTATCTGAAGCGTCATTTAAATCATAAAACCCACGTGGACAGCGTTACGAAGCTTCAGAACCAGAGCAGAGGACTTTTGAAAAGCCTGCTAACTGAGTCATCTGAATGTCGCGAAAACAGAAAGGAATTTGCACTACGATCGAAAGCCACTCCCAACGAGGTAAAGATTCTAATTGACAATGTTCTTCTTGCAGTAAACATGCACTCGTCAGTGCTTTCCATGCAGGAAATTCACAATCACATGGAAAAATATGTGAAAATTCCTGAAAGTTGGAGGAGTAAGAACTATGCATTTGAGTTTGTTGAATGCATGAACAATGTAATTAAATCCGAAGTTCTTGCTAAAATAAGGCAATCTGCTTTCCATACACTCATAGTTGATGAAAGTGTAGATATTTCAGTGTCAAAAATGCTGATATTATACATGAAATTTAGGAACATAGGGGATTTCAATTACACCACTGCTTTTGTTGGAATTGTCAAGTTAACAGCCTGTGATAGTGCTACAATACATGCAGCAATCAAGCAGTTTTATTTGGACAACATTTGGAAATGAATCAAATGGTGATGTTCACATCTGACGGTGCATCAGTCATGCTTGGAAAACGTAAAGGCGTGGCTGCTGTTTTACATCAGTCAATTCCTCACCTTTTTGAACAACACTGTGTAGCACATCGAGAAGATCTTGGGATACATGACGCTTGGAAACAGATACCATTAATGAAAGAGATAGAAGTGCTAATTCGTACTGTTTACACGCTATTCAGCAGATCGAGTGTGCGAAAAGTCAAATTTCAGGTACTAGCTAATGAAGTTGACTGTGATGCAGTTTCTTTCCAACCATTAAATGAGGTCAGATGGCTGTCTAGGCACTTTGCTGTAAGTGCACTGATAAAGAACTATGATATTTTGCTGGAATTTTGCCAGGAACAAGTTAATGAAGACAATGATCCGATACACAAATACTGCCTAGAAAAAAAGAGACCAGATTACCATGTGACATTGGCAATATTAAATGATGTTTTATGTGAATTAGCTGAATGCTGCAAAATTCTACAAAGAAGCTTATGCCTTTCAATTTGCCAGAGCTAAAATCAACAAGCTTCGTTTGCAATATCTTCGAGAATCCATACATTACAGTGACATGGTCAAAGAGTTACTTGCATCATTTGAATCACCTGTTAATACAGCTTCAATTCTTTGTTTCATTCAGCAAACATGTGATCACATGGAAAGAAGATTTCCTGAACATGAGTTAGAAGATTGGTCAGTTTTTGATAAAGACTGTTTTACATCTCTGACCAATCAGAATAACTTTTCCTTTGGACATTAACAGCTCAGCAGATTAGCTAAACATTCCAGCACTTTATTAAATAAAGATGAAGCTTCTTTCAGGAAAGAATTCTGTGCACAGTATATAGATTTTGAAGTTGATTACTTGTGAGAAAATAAAAACTGGTGTTGTACAAACATTCATGGATTTAATCACAATTTTACAACAACATGAGCAGTTTAGTGAACTTCATTTATTATTGGATATTTGTGGTACTTTCCAAGCATCAAGTGCAGACTGTGAAAGAGGTGGGGGTGGGGACAAAACATGCGGGGATGGTGTGGGATGGGGAGGATTTACTTGTTGTGGGGAGGGGATGGGGATGAGATTCTCTCCCCTCGTTACTCTCTAGTGATGACATTAGTGAGGTCAGCCATATACAATATGTACAGTAGCAACCCTAGTACTGAATCCTATGGTACACCAAATAGAACTGGTGAGCAAGCAATACAGTCTAAGCCCATGGTCACCTTCATCATTCATTCATCCAGGAATGATTTGAGCCTGTCCAGAGGTCAACCGCTGATTCCATGTGAGGTGCTGAGATGCTGGACCAATATATCATGATTGACTATGTCGAATGCCACACTTAAATCAAGGAAAGCGAGCACTGTGACACATCCAGAGTCGATTGCAGCACAGGTAACCAGCACATTTAAGCCTATGAACAAGACTCCCTAGGTGGGATTTCTCCTCTGTGCTCGCAAACCCCACCATGCAGGGGAGGCATACATCATGTGGGCAACAATGGTGGCTCAAGTTATCTCAAGGAGCACTTCAGTGGAGGTCCCGTGCGCTTTTAGAGTTCATAGGGCATAGATGGAGCAGATCCAGAGGTGTTAATATGGTAAGTTATTGTGAGTTTTTCGCTTATGATAACTCCTAGGACTGGATGTTGATCGAGAGACATCGGTAATAGATGATTTGGTTGAGAGGGAACACTCATTGTGTTGAACGATAGCCATTTCTCACATTTTAGTAGAGTTGATCTGTAGATTTCTCCGTGGGTGTCGGGCCTGGCAAAGAGGGTCTCATTCTTGGGAAGCCAGTGCCTCGTACTCCACGTCAAAAACCGCCTACAGGACCCAATCCATTGTCGCCATTCAGGGAAAGGTGGGTTTCTCCAGAACCAGACTGAGATGCTAAGTCAGTCCCTTTTCGTGGTTCTAGAAAGCCACCAGTGCAAGCGGTTAAGGAGGAGTTGACAGCTTGTTGATTACGGTCGATGAAATCTCGAGGAACGGAGGCGAGGGTTGGCACGTCGTCGGTGAGGGATTGATCACCATCGAGTTATCACGTTATCACGCAGGGTGCGTAGAAATACGCCTGCCGCATCGGGATTAGGTCGGTGCGTTGGTTTACTCGTCCGTCCGTTGCTAGACGTCACTCTGAAGCATGGCAGATGGAGTCGGGTGGAGGGAAGGAGGAGGAGGTGTGGGTTATCGCAGTCGAGTGGGAAACAGGGCAGCATCGTAAGATGGCGTCGCTGTTGGGTGACTCGGTCTTGACCCAGACTCTTCGGAAATCAATGAAAGACGTTGCTCTGTGCAAGACCAATGAAGCCTGAAAGGATGAAGGAGGAAGTAGCACGACGCGCGGTGAGGGAGGTGATCATGTTGGAGATGAAGCACTGAACGCGTAAAGATACGGCGTGGTCTCGGAAGATTCAGTTGCGTCAGCTGGTTTCTTTGTCTGATGTCTGTTTAGTTTGGCGGATGAATGGGTTTCACGCTTAGGTCTAGCATCGGAGTTAACCCAAAGGCACTACTCAGCCCAGGCTAGACGCAGTGAAACGGACTTGTTCTCTCGTGGTGGAAGATCATCGTCCAGACGCTTGAGGGGAGGGGGTAGTTGGGACGGCGTCGTCTGGATTTCTTTGTCTGCGGTGCTTCCGGTTGGGCGCAGGGGCTTTGGTTTCTGCTTCCATGGTTGACTCTTCTCTGGCAGTGTAGTTCCAACTGCGACTGCGACATCAGGGTTGTGCTTCTGATTCCGTCTTCAGTTCCGGTCCAGAGTGTTTGATTTTTCAAAAACCGGGGTTTTTATGCAAGGTTCCGCAACAGTTTGGCGTCAGGCTGGCACAATCCAATCGTTAATTCTCTTATTGGTAGTATTTCCTTCAGAGGCCTGGGTTTCGTCAGCGACTGTTCTTTCCTTCCTTCCTATTGCTGTCTATCGCTGCCAGCCAAGGTGCGGGGTTTGACAGGCACCTGTCGCTGGCAGATCCTCCTTCTGGTAGTGATATTTTACTTCAGAAAATAATCTTTGTTTTACTTCTATTTCAGTTCAGATGTCCTCAATTTCTGTTCTATTTAAGTTTTCGTCCTTAAAATAATTTCAGTTATCGTTACAGTTATACTTAATGGAAATCATTTTCCGTTCTAATTTTACTTAACGTTAACGAAAATATCACTGCCCTCTGGTCAAAGTTGACCCTGTCGATCTTTTCGGTGAGGGTATCTTTCTGGGTCTCCGATTGGTTGGCAGGCGGTCGGTAGTTACCCTCTTCATCGGCTAATTAGAATAGCATGTGACTGCGTAAGGTCGTTTCCCTGTTCTGCCAAATTTCGGGTGATGGGTTTTGAATGCCTATGCCTGATTGAGAGGCGCGTATCGCCATTCGCCTCAATTTAACTCTAAATTTACATTTTAACTATTTAATAAAAAATGCCTTATTTAATCCTTACATAGTGATAATTTTATAAATTCTTCACAGATCCGTAGGTTATTTTCTTTGGCCCATTTATTGATGTTTAAGAGCTAAAGGAGGTGTTTGGATCCAGTGAAGAGATAGGAGTCATCAGCATACTCAGAGAGTGTCAGTTTTGAGGATGAACAGGGTGAGGTTCAGATGTTCCCACTATAAATTTTATTTATTTATTTATTCGGGATATTTCTATAGCGCCTCTTGAAGTCAACTACTACTCAGAGGCGCTCCCGACTACAGCATTTGATACTGTGCCGGAATTTTCATGCCGAAGCGCCACGAGCAATTGCGAGTGAAGGACTTGCCCAAGGTCCGTACGTAGCGGCTAGAGTGGGATTCAAACCTGCAACCCTCCGGTCACAAGGCGCCGAACTTACCACTGATCCACCATGCCCCACAATCATGGTGGGCCAAAAACCAACCCTTGAATAAAGCTGGCCTTTATGGCAATAGTAGCTGATATGACTCCATTGAAATTGGTAGAATGTTTCCTGTTGTGAAGGTAGTTGACGAGCCAGTTATAGATAGAGTCAGGTCTCCCCCGTCGGAAAAATTATAGCGTTTTAGTATAGTGACTGAATGGATTAACTACCATAGACTATCTTAAAAATTATGCGCTATAACAGTTATAAAATATTCTCCCTAAACTGCATGTTGAGCTAGCGCTGTGCGAGTTATATTACTGTGCTGATATTACAATGCTGTCTGTGTATATTCGTTTATTCCTAAATAGGAATTATCAAGCAATTACTGCACAGTTTATAAACGGTTGTCTAATATTTAACTTTTATATTAAAGGTAAAATCATAATTTCTCATATTATGTTTATTGATTTGTGCATTTTGGTGATGTTTTATCCTGTGAAACATCTGTTTTATCATTCACTTGTAACTTTCGGTGGCTTGTCAAGCTGACTGTTCTATTTTGATAATACATGGTAATAATAAACGATTATTACTACTGATGTCGAACTTCATGTTTTATCGATTTCGAGGACGTCCATTGCATAGAGTTTGATTGTGTAATATTAAATTTATATAACACATCCACGAATATACCATGCATCTAGAGTACATCATTTGTAAAACTTCGTATAGCCCGCGGGTTATATCCGCGAAAATACGGTAATTGGTTGACGAAATCGGTCATTGCCCGCACTGTCCCCAACAATGCAATATTATATATATATTGTAGCGAACCACCCCTTGTATATCCAGCTGACCTCTTAGCAAAAGTACCAGGATTGCGAGTGGTAGGCCGAAGTAAGGGGGGCTACAAAGAATCTCTTTATTTGAGGGGTTCGGCCTCCGTGGTCTACCAGAGGACTTACTTATTCATCAGCACTTCTAGCAATGACTGGAAATCTTGACGAAAGAAAACGCTGAAGACTTTGATGCAATTTGAAGTTGAAATTATCTTCAAACACAACTCAGTTTCAAAGTTACATACCGTAAAGAAATTGACAATCAACTGAAAAGATGTCGTAGTGTTGCAGAGTTCAACAATTTTCTCGACTTTCGTAATTCTCGACAGTTTAACTGAAGTTCCGCAGTTCGAAATTAAACTTGTAATGTTTTTAATCTTAATCTTATTTCGTTGTAAGATCAAACTATCTCTAAAACTTTCTCAATGTAACTCTTAACAATATCTCACTGACTTCGTCAAAACTTCAACTAATGCCACTAATAACTACTCAATTCATCACTAACACTCTGAAACTGCACTGAAAACTGCTCACAATGCACTCACAATCTCAAAGCTGCACACGCAATGAAAACTGCTCACAATCTGAAGCTCTCTTTTCAATCATAACACAATGAAAACTGAAGCCCTTATATATACTTAATTGAGGGGGAGGTGTCCTAGGACCATGTCCTAGGACAGTGGTTTTCAACCTTTTGGTAGTGACGGAACCCTACACAAACGCTCATTGGCTCACGGAACCCAGCTAATTTCACCCATCCAATATTGCTAGAAATAAATGCAATTGCAACTTCTAATGTTGAGATAATAGGCCCTATTTAGATTTTTAGAATTTTGAACTTTTAATATCAGTTATTTGCACATGTGCTGCTCGTGCAGGCTATAATATCACATTACAAGTAGGCTATATACTTTAGCACTTAAGTGTAGTGCACAAAAACACTGAACAACAGCATAGGGGCCTATTTATTGTATTTCGCTAGCAACTATATCCGACAGATGGATAGAATATTAAAGTATTCTGCAACCATGTTATAGAAACGCTGTGCTGCAAGTAACTTTCATCAAGTTAGTGTAAAATTTGTGCCTGATGGCTTTAGCGTAACAGTTTAATTCTCGGACGAATCACAGACACACCCCTAATAGTTCGCCCTCAACAGAGAAGAGTTGTTCTCGCTTTTTGTTTTTTTGTGTGTGGTATAGTCATGGCAGAAAATCCGAACTCGCTTAGGTAACTGTACAGTGTAGTCGAAACTGTCTATTAGAATTCGCAACTCTATCTGAGCAAGAGATGGATATTCCTGTTCAACTAATATCCAAAAAGAATCCAAGTCTAGCTCTGTATGTTGAGCATTCCATCATTCCATCATTCAGCGAGGTTTTCTCTTTCAAAGTGAACTGATCCAAAGATTAGGCTACTTAATTCCTACAAATTGGTTTCAATAACCCAGTCGTAGACCTACTGCTCAACAGGTACCGGTGCTGATGGAAAATAGTTATTGAATGGACAGAGCGTCCAAATGGTTAAAAACAAATAGTAAAATGTTCTGGTAGCCTACTTTGTCTGAATGCCATTTGGAAACTATCTAGAGAATTCCCATTTGACGCATATTATGCCTCTTCCAACTTATAAGTCATGAGTAGACTTGTATATATATATGTATGGGTTTGAAGGTAATATAACGACATATAAAATGCAACATTCACGTAACAATGTTAATTATTTTAACATAGAATTGTGTCAAGCAAGAATGGCTGAAAGCTATGAAGAATTCTACTCATTGCAAATTCTTTTGTGAATAATTATTCCGTTGGTGTTTTAAAATTTTATTTTGAACTGCCGCGGAACCTCTGGCCGGCGCCCGCGGAACCCTTGGGTTCCGCGGAACCCCGGTTGAAAACCACTGTCCTAGGACCATGTCCGGGGGGCTACGTCCTAGCAACCACACCTTAGCAACTGGGTTCATAGAGTGCGTGACGTCACTCCATTATTCACGCGCGCCGTACAGCTCAGCCGCACGCACGCAGCGGGTCAAATTTCTTACACCATTCATTTGAAGATTTATATAGCGCCCCTTCAAGGGAACTACTCGGAGGCGCTCCCGACACCAGCACGTTCATATAAGACAGTTTTAAGATTTGCAAGAAATAGGCCAGGGGTGACCCCAGCGCACATGCGGAGCTCTAAGGGAAGTCTATTCCAGACTACCGGGCCCACCACTGAAAAAGCTCGACTTTGCATAGTCGTGGAACGAGCATGTGGAACTAAAAGTATCCCTTTTCCCGCTGAGCGGAGGGAATGTCGACCTTGGGCACCTGAAACTGTGCAGCAAAGCTCTCGAAATGTATATATATATATATATATATATATATATATATATATATTGTGTCAAGGTTATTTATCAATATATATATATATATTGTGCCAAAGTTATTTATCAATTCATCTCAGGAGCATGGGTAGTTATAAAAAGACTAGCTGTAAACCCGTGAAAAATCACGGTATATAAAAACAATTATTATTGCAGTGATAACAATAACGTCATATTATAGGCCTATAGCCATCATCAAGACAATCGTCAAGACAACCGTCGCCAAGGCGGCAGTATAGTGACGTCACAATAGTGTTTGTTTACGGGACAGACAGACGTACAACGGTTATTATGTAAGTTGATGAGTCTTAAATTGCTGGCAATATTAATAAGACAGAGCTGATGATAGTCAATTCCTATTATGTATGGTATTGTATGGTATGGTATGGTATCTGAGAATTTATAAAGCGCCTCTCACAGTGTGAACTATTCAGAGGCGCTTTCAGCGTGTGAGCCTCACGGAAACAGAAAAGTCTTTAAGCGACGAACAACATAGAGGGAGAACCTAGTAAGTAGGGTCTCACGGAGTACCAAGGGAAGAGAGTTCCATAGGGATGGTCCCACGACAGCGAAAGAGCGAGACTGAGCCATAGCAGACCTCACCTGGGGAACAAACAGATCAAGCCGATTCAGAGAACGTAGGGGTCGATGAGAAGAAGCAGAGAGAGGTTTGCGCATCAGGTCACAGAGGTAGGCTGGAGCTAAACCCTGTTGCGCCTTAGAGACAAGTGTTATGATCTTGAAGTGGATACGAGCAGAGATAGGAAGCCAGTGCAAAACATCAGTCATGTAAGTAGAGATGGACGAGAATCGAGAACGATGAGCAATGAGGTGAGCAGCCGTGTTAAGTACTGATTGAAGAGCAATGAGACGGACTTTCGGAAGGCCTACCAGTAAAGAATTGCAATAATCAATGCGGCAACAGATGAATGCATGGATAATGGTAGTAAAAACTGCAGGAGAGACGGATCGACGGATAGCTCGCAGTCTTCTCAAGTGGTAGTAGCAAGTGCGAGTAAGTAAGGAGAGGTGAGAAGCAAAGGTCAGTGAACTGTCTAAGGTGACCCCCAGGTCGCGGACATTCGTAGAGTATGAGAAGTTCGGAAAGTGAGCTGACAGAAGTGAGAAATCAAGTTTAGATAATTGCTGCTTTGTACCAAACCAAATGAGTTGGGTTTTCGAAGCGTTTAGGTTCAACCGATTAGAGAACATCCAAGAGCGAAGATCTTGAGAAAGAGAGTCAATGGTTCGAACAAGAAGAAGTTGGTCAGCTGGGGGACCATGGACATAAGTTTGCACATCATCAGCATAGAGATGGCCAGATACAAGGTGCTTAGAGAAGAGAGAGCGAATGCCAGAGGTAAAAAGAATGTAAAGGATAGGACCAAGAACAGAACCCTGGGGGACACCAAAGTTAATCCCAACCCAGGGCGTTCTTGAGGTACTTATTCATGATCACCCTTTGCGTCCGGTCAGTAAGGTAGGATTGGAACCAGCAGAGAGGGGGACCAGATAAGCCACATGAGATTTGAAGACGGCAAAGAAGAATCTCATGATCGACCATGTCAAAGGCTGACGATACATCAAAGAGAGCTAGAAGAGTAAGGCAGGACTTATCCATCGCCAAGTAGATGTCAGACAGGAGGGATAGGAGGACAGTTTCAGTGGAATGGGCTGCTCTAAATCCAGATTGACAAGATCATGGCAGAAGGCGAGACTGTTTAAGATAGGGAAGAAATTGTATAGCAACTAAGCGCTCCAGTGTTTTAGACAGAAAGGTGAGGTTAGCAATCGGGCGATAGTTTGAACAAACATTAGGGTCAAGGTTAGGCTTTTTTAGAGTAGGAAGAACTAGGGCCCGCTTTTGTGATGCCGGAAGGGACCCTTCAATAAGGGACCAATTGAAAGCATAGACCAAAAATGGGGCTATAGCATCTAAAACAGTAACAATAACGAATGGTGGGAGGGGGTCAAGTTCACATGATTTATGGTTTGAGGAATTTATGACTCGACGAAGTTCATCCTCCAAGATGGGCCGAGAGCCATCAAAGGAGGCGTCAGTGGAGGAGAATATTGGTGGTGGAACGTCAGCAGTGGAAGCCCGAAGTGTCTCAAGTTTGTCCATCTGTGAACGAAGGAAGTCATCCGCCGAGAAGGTCGGAGATGTAGCTTTGTTGGAGGTATGGCCCAGTAAACCCGATATGGTAGCCCATAGACGCTTTGGGTTCTTTTCGTTCTTAGGTACTAAGTTCTCCCAATAGTGGGCTTCTTTCGAGCGGTAAAGGCGATGAAGAACACGAAGTTGAGCAACCCAAGCACGCTTGTCGATTGAATCTTTCGTACGACGAAAACAGCGTTCATGACAGCGAGCACGACGACGAGATTGACGACACTCTGCGTCAAACCACGGCGCAAGAGGACGGACTCGAGTTCGGATCTTTCTCTGTGGTAGCATCTGGTCCAATAGTTTGATCACAGTGGAGGTATAGAGGTCGAATAGTAAACTAGTGTATCAATGCTGCACATGGTTACCTCAAGATTTTCTGTGGTAAAATGGAACTACAGCTGGTATGAGGAAGCCTTTAAATTTGTCCTGGTTGGATTCAAAGTGAGTGGAATGCAGAAGTGAGCAAGGTAGTTTAATGCTAGACCATGGAGTATCATGTATACATGGACAACAACTGTACTAGGACAGTAATCATTGCCTTTATTTTTTGGTCTTTGTGCATTGCATTTAAAGCAGTTATATGTTGTTTATATTCTTGTTAGGTCGTGTTGGAGGATGTTCAAAGGGCAAAGGAGGCTCCATGCACATGTATGGACCACATTTCTATGGTGGAAATGGAATTGTTGGAGCACAGGTTATTCCATTATAATGGTAGTCATGAATTTGTATAGTGCATCTTCAAGAGAAACTTCTCAATTGAACCTGATAACACAAGGCAAAGCTCGAACAGAATGGGTTTCAAGTGCTTACAGATAAGAGGCAGAGATAGACAAAATAGCTCATTAATAGGTTAATAGGCAACCTATTCCACAATGAAGCTGCTTTGTGGGACTGTGTAAGTTTGGGCTGGCAGGACAACTAGGCTACCTTGCATAGCAGAGCAAAAAGATCTGTGGCCAGCTATGGATGGGGCCAAGGCATAGTTCTCTTGGTTGAGATTGTGCACAGCATGCAAGACAATTATTTATTTATTTATTATTGTTTATTAAAAAAATTTTTAACGCATGCAAAGTCACACAGAAATGCGTATCTGAGGTGCAGTTAGTCAATCGCCAGATGAAGAGCAATTAGATATCCAGATGTTTGAAAGCCAGTGAGAAGTAGTGAGTGTTGAGGCATTTCTTGAAAGAAGAAGAGGTCGAACAACGGATTAATATTGATAGTCGGTTCCATTCCTTGGAGCTGAAACACGAAGTGCATGAGAACCCATGGCAGTGCTACATCTAGGCTCAACCAAAAGACCCATTACCAAAGATCGCAGACTGCGGATGTAAGGTGGGAGTAGTGGTAGGAGTGCACATTGTGAGGGTTTTACTAGGGCGTTCAATAAGTTTTGAGCCTAACGTATTTAAACGGTTCCACGATAAATGGTTCAAGACAAATGGTTCACTAACTTTCACGATCTTCCAGCTTCTAGTTTGAGCTATATTTTCATCGATCATCCAGCTTCTAGTTTGAATTTTACTATGTTTTCATCGTAAATAATATGAAATAATTTCAGCTAAAACCCGGGTATATGAAAATAGAGCTCAAACTAGAAGTTGGATAGCCAATGAAACTATAGCTCAAACTAGAAGCTGGATGACGATGAAATTAGAGCTCAAACTAGAAGTTGGATGAGCGATGAAAATAGAGCTCAAACTAGAAGCTGGATTTTCAATGAATATATAACTGATACCAGAAGCTGGATTCTCGATGACAACATTGCTGAAACTAGAAGCTGGAAGATCATGAACCATTTATCAGTTAACCATTTGTCCGTGAACCATTTGTCGTGACACCATTTAAACAAAAGGTACATTATTGACCACACATTTATTTTTCAACATAGTCACCACCTTGGTCCATGCAGTTTGTAACGATATTTTCAATGCCAGTAAAATAGAATAGTTCTGACTGCCCCATCAACCACTCTTCTGTCGCATACTTCTAGCAGAACACAAATATTTCAAATTGACTGTTTCATGTAGTTAGATTAGGGAGCCTTTGGTGCAATATAATTTCTTTTTTGCACAAGAGATTGCCACTATCTGTATCATGGCCCTCAGACTGTACTCTAGCAATTGGCTTCCCACCATAATCCAAAATGGCACTGACCCGATTTGGAGGCCTGGGTGAGTCGCCTCTGAAGAGGCCGGGCCCAAAAGATGTGGTTGCCATTGTCTCGAATCTAGTTCAGCCGAATACAAAGTTCAGATTTGCACACATTTAATATATCATTTGAAGCAATGTATAGGTTGTATATATGCAAAATATACAATGGCGGGTAAAACTGCTTGCAGATGGCTCCTGCTTGGTGAGACAATCCTTTGTTCTAAGAGATGTGTCTGGCAATACTGCAGAGCTCATCTGGCAGAGCTCATCTGGCACTGCTGCACAATGGTGATAGAACAAGACCAAGTTTCAAATGTAGGAAGGGTGTTCTATATGAAAAGTGTGGCTATTATTAATTCATTCATTTTGAAGATTTATTTAGCGCCCCTTTGTGGTATCTACTTGGGAGTGCTCCCGATCCAGCGCCGGCTAAAGAAGAAGTCTTGAGATTAAAGTAAAACATATAAGAAAGAACCCTAGGAGTCGAGTAATGACAAAGGAATGGATGAGGGTGGCAGTAGAACTAGGAGTAAGGGTATGGGAGACAACACACAAGCACAGAGCCAGAGGAAGCCCATTCCAGACCAAAGGGCCAGCAACAAAAAGGGCATGATTGCTGCCTAATAGAGGTTCGAGCATAGGAGACAAGAAGCTCACCCTGAACAGAGGAGTGGAGAGTGGCAACCCACACGTCCAGGGCTGAGCAACAGATCTCCCTTCGATATGCAGGGGCCTAGCCCAAAAGGCAATGCCACACAAGGGCAGAGACCCTGAAAATGATTTCACTGCTGGAGAGGGAGCCAGTTAAGGACATCATATATAACATATAACCAGAAACATGGCCAAACCTTGTGATGCATCCAACCAGACGCACCGCTGAATGAAGAACCCGCTCCAGGCATCTATCCGTCCCACCGGGAGACCAATGTAAAACGAGCAGCAGTAGTCGAGTCGAGTAATGACAAAGGAATGGATGAGGGTGGCAGTAGAACTAGGAGTAAGGGTATGGGAGACAACACATAACTGGCACAGCTGGTAATAGCAGTTACGACAAGTTCATGGATGTGCCGGGCAAAGGTGAGTTCCTGATCCAACATGACATCAAGGTCCCGGACAGTAGTTGAGAAAGCTAGAAGGAGGAACTTGGTGGTGAGAGCATCCAGGTCAAGCTTAGCATGCTGTTGGCGTGTATCCAGGTAGATGAATTGAGTCCTGGATGGGTTCAGCCTTAAGCGGTTTGACGACATCCAGGCCATAGAGCGTTCATAGCCTGCAACAACAGCACCTGAAGCCGGACAGTGCAGGTAGGCCTGGGCGTCTTCCACATATGACTGACTCGTGACAGCATGGGCAGCAAGAAGGGAGCCTAAGTCAACTGTGTAGATAATACAGAGAAGAGGGCCCAGAACAGATACTTGCAGTAGTCCGAACAGGGCAGGAACCCAGTGGGACCTAGTGGACCCGTGGACCACACAGAATGAGCACTCGTACAAAAAAGAGCCTAGCCAGCCAAGGAAGTTACCAGAGAGACCCAAAGAAATAGAGAATCGCCTGAGAAGAATATCAGTCAGGTTTTAGGGCTCACCACTCCACTGAAACTGCCCTCCTTTCTTTGCTTTCTGAAATTTATTCAGCTGTTGATAGGTTCGAACTCACTCTTCTGGCGCTATATGATGTCTCCTCAGCCTTTGACATGGTTGACCACACCATTCTTCTACAGCGCCTTGAGACCTCTTGCGGTCTGAAGGGCCCCCCTCTCCAGTGGTTCCGGTCATACCTGTCTGATTGCACTCAGATGGTTATCTCTGGTGAATCTAGAACTCTGTGGGTCCCTATTAAACTGGGTGTTCCGCAGGGCTCTGTTCTAGGCCCTCTCCTCTTTATTTTGTACACGGCCGGTATCCCCTCTCTTCTCCCCATTCATGAGGCTTCAGGCCATGTCTTTGCTGACGATGTCCAGGCTTATGTTCATGGGCCTCCTTCCTCTCAACTTCTTCTTGCTCAGCGCATTGAAGCTCTTTCTCATGATCTCCGTACCTGGATGTCTTGCAATCGCCTCTCCCTCAACTCGTCCAAAACCCAATTTATCTGGTTTGGCACTCCTCAGCAACTTCAAAAACTCGACTTTGCTGTGCTGTCACAAAGGTTTCCGCTTTTCACTTTCTCGTCTAGCGTTCGTGATCTAGGAGTGATCCTTGACAATTCTCTCACCTTTACTGAACATATTTCCAAACTCACTCGCACTTCCTATTTTCACCTAAGGCGCCTTAAAGCTATCCGTTGCTCTCTCCAATTTTCACTTAAATTGTCCATGCATTTGTCTGCTCTAGACTTGACTACTGCAATTCCCTCCTCGTTGGTCTTCCCAAAGTCCGTCTTGCTCCTCTTCAGTCCGTTCTCAATGCTGCTGCTAGATTAATTGCCCGTCTTCCTCGATTCTCTCATATCACCACCTTTATGGCAGAAGAACTCCACTGGCTTCCGCTTTCTGCCCGCATCCAATTCAAGGTCCTCATCCTTGTCTCTAAGGCTCAACTTGGTTTCGCTTCAAAATATTTATGTGACTTAATTCATCGCCCTCACTCTGCTGCTTCTCTTCGTCCTCTTCGTTCCTCTGACCATTTGGACCTCCTTGTTTCCCATGTCAGCACTTCCCTGGCTCAATCTAGGTCTTTTGTTTCCATTGGCCCTGCTCTTTGGAATGAACTTCCTCCGTTTGTTCGTTGTAATTGTAACCGAAAACTTATATAGCGCCACTCAAATCAGCGGCGCTTTCAACCCGCATCAATGCCGGCACCGGCAAAAAGGAAAGTTTTCAGGCGTCTACGAAACTGGAGAGGGGAGAGGGCAAGAAGCTCTTGGCGGAGAAACAAGGGGAGACAGTTCCAAGCAGAGGGGCCAACATAGGCGAAACTTCTGGATTGTGCCGTGGAAGATCGCATGCGAGGGACAACCATAAGGCCGCGAGCCGAAGATCGCAAGGAAGCCCTCGCAGGCAAGGAAGAAACTGGGATGCAAAAATTCATTAGGTAAGACGGAGCAGAGGCAGTAAGGCAGTTGCGCATGAGAGAGGGTTTTAAACTGAATTCGCTGTTGAGCAGGGAGCCAGTGGAGGGAATCACGGATAAAGGCAGAAATGTGGGCAAACTTAGGAATGTCACCTATAAGCCGAGCAGCAGCATTAAGGATAGTCTGGAGTTTGTGCACATTGGAGGAGGAAAGGCCAATGTACACAGCATTGCCAAAGTCTACCCTAGTGCAGATCAGAGCATGGACCAGTGTAGTAACAGCATGAAATGAAAGAGACTTGCGGATGGAACGGAGCTGGCGTAGATGATAAAAGCAAGATCTGTATACAAGGTTAACTTGATCAGTAAAGGAGAGGGTAGGGTCAAGGACAATCCCCAAGTCACGAACAGAGCAGGAGAATTGAATGAGGGGAAACCTAAGATGTAGAGATTCAAAATCAATCTTGCTGAGTTGGAGGCGACCACCGAGCCAGATAAACTGAGTCTTGTCGGGGTTCAGCCGCAAGCGATTAGAGGAAAGCCAAGAATCCAGAGCAGAGGCTGCTGCTAAGATGCGTTCGACCATTTGGACAGCAGAAGAGGCTGGACCATGAATTAGAGACTGGGTGTCATCAGCATACTGATGAGACGAAACCCCATACTGCTGGAAAATCCCCCCAAGGTCCGAAGTGTATAGGATGAAGAGCAGAGGAGCAAGAACAGAGCCTTGGGGGAGACCATAGGAGGTAGTGACCCAAGGAGTACGATGTGATCCAAAGACCACAGATATGGACCTGTCAGAGAGGAAAGATCAGAACCATAAAAGGGCACTATCAGAGATACCGAAGGATATAGATAGCCGATTTAAGAGAATAGAGTGGTCTACCGTGTCAAAGGCTGCGCTGATATCATAGAGAGCTAACAGGGTGACATGACCACGGTCAAGAGCTTGGAAGACATCGGCTAGGAGCCGGACTAGTAGGGTTTCAGTTGAGTAGGATTTCCTAAACCCAGATTGAAATGGAGGCATGAGGGAATTAGATTCGAGGTAGTGGACCAATTGAAAAGCAACACACCGTTCCAGGAGCTTAGAAAGGAAGGAAAGGTTGGAGATGGGCCTAAAATTAGCTGGAGAATTAGGATCCAGACCTTGACGCTTAATGGAGGGAAAGACGACAGCCCGCTTGTGGGAGACAGGAACAGAACCCTGGGTCAGAGAGGAATTACAAAGTAATTGCAAAAACGGAACAAAGTCATCAATGAAACCCTTAAGTAAAAACGGAGGCAACAGGTCCAATTCACAAGACTTAGAGGGGGAGTCTAAAACTAGTTGACGGATAGTAGTTAACTGAAGAGGGTCCCAGGCTGATAGCGAAGAAGTCGTAGGTAGAAACGATGGAGGTGGAGCATTAGCTGTTGCTTGGCGTGTTGAGTCAATCTTAGTCTGAAGGAATTTCAGGAAATCGGTAGCCGTAAACGATGACTGAGTCGGAAGACGAGGAGTAGATGAACGACCAAGGACGTCAGAGAGCGCGGCCCAGAGACGGCGCGAATTCCCCTTCTCACGCTCGATCAGAGACTCCCAGTAAGCAGTCTCTCTGTCGTGAAACTCCTGCTGCATGTTCCGTAGGTGGTCAATCCAGATTAGACGGTCAGACGGATTGTGCGTGTGTCGAAATTTGCGCTCCAGACGTCTAACGTTCCGACGCAACGCGCGGCATTGGTGGTCGAGCCATGGTTGCAATGGCCTGGAGCGAACACGGTGATGACGAAGCGGCAGAAGGGAGTCAACGAGAGGGAGCAACGTGGCGTCGTAGAGAGCGAAGAGATCCTCGGTCGAGTAGTCAGATAATGACGAGAGGTCCCCGCATTCTCTCAGGTAACGTCTCTTCCTCTTTTACCTTTCTTAAAATTTGCTTTTTCTCTCGGGGTCTCTCACACTGGGAGCGCTTCTGAATGGCCCTCCCGCTAGAAGCGCTTTATAAATATCCGAATACGATACAATACAATACAATACATGGTCAATGGTATCAAAAGCGATGCTGACGTCAAGTAAGGCTAGAAGAGTAACCTGCGACCTGTCTATAGCCCATAAATATCTGAGAGGAGGCGGCAGTGTGGTATGCGGACGTTTGGTCAACGGACGGTTGGTCAACGGACGATTGGTCAAGCGGACTGTTCGTCAAGGGGACTGTTGATCAGAAATTTTAATTTTAGATATTGGAGATGTTTTTAAAATATGTCAGTTTTTTCATCAGTACAAACAACTGCACTGGCACAGATATACGATAACCCTTTGAAATCGACGACCCTAATTATCCCTATACATGCACAGCAATGAAGACTTTGCAAAGTGTAGCCCATACACAAATAAAACAAATATGGAGTGATATGATATACGTGAATAGAGATATAATTACATGACTAAGCATGACTTGCACATTTGTCTCACAATTAGGTACCTTCATGTTTTAACTATTTGACTACATTTGATATAAAAACTACAACATTAAAGTGTATTATTTGGAAGAATAACAGTGCCTATGACCTCATTAATTGCTTTATAAACTATAAACCTTATAACCCCATTGATTGCTTTTTAAACTATAAACTTTATAAAACGTCACCTGTTTATAAAATATTTCTTGAACAACCTCATTGATTGCTTTATAACGGACGAGTGGTCAACGGACGATTTTTGATCAACCGTCCTCTTGACGAAAGAACCCTTGATCAACAGTCCTCTTGATGAACAGTCCGTTTGACCAATCGTCCATTGACCAAACGTCCTAGAATCGGCAGTGTGATTCTTCATGCAGATTTTATTTTAGTTATAGTTACAGTTATAGTTAATGGTTTTTCATTTTAGTTATAGTTACAGTTATAGTTAGTATTAATTTTAGTAATAGTTACAGTTATAGTTACCAGAGTTTTATTTTAGTTAATTTTAGTTAGTACATAGTTATACTGGCCAAATGGCGCTCCGCGTGGTCCCTGTGGGGTCATCAATTAACTATGTCAAGAAACTTTAGACAGTTTTTGATCTCCCCCTTGTCAACAACTGTCAAACATTCAAGGACCCCCTAATAAAATTATGTGAAAGAAAATTACCCCACTCCAAAAAATTTCTATGACACTAACAAATGTAAAAAAAGTGAAATTGCCGAAAAACTCAGTGTTATTCAGATTTGAATTTGATACTTAATCTTAATCTTAATCTTGTTCTTTAATTAAGCACCTGCAAACACACTGCGTTGTACAGTAAACATACATATAATAGAAACGGCATCCACACATACATGTATATATAGTAGAAGCACACGATAACAGTTTTACAGGAGTCGAATATAACTATTTAAGCGGCAGCCACACGCTGCCAATTCATGGCCTACTAATCATTTAACCACTGCCATCTAGCGAGTGGAAGGCTGAGAAAACCTTACGGGGTCCTACTGGGTTCGATCTTGGTACCTTCAGCTCTTCACGCCAGTGTGTTATCCATTACTCTACGGACCCCCTCTAATAGCTAGGGTACATGTGGAATCACTGTGCCACAGATATTTAATGGATTTTTTCCATTTAAGAATGCAATCTCGTTTTCTTATAAATGTGTATTCAATTTGATTTTTATTATGAACATTTCTAATTTGCCTCAGGATAATTTGAACATGAACATGATAACTTTTTTATAATATTCCTTTTAACATAGAAAATTAAAATCAAAACAAGTTTCTCACTCTTTAACCCCTTGCCTGGGGAAGCCATATATATACGTCATAGCGTAGCCTTTCGGCAGCCGGGGAAGCCGTATATATATATATAATTTATATATATATATATATTAGGGTGTGTCTATAATTTGAAGTTTAAAATTTTATATCGGCCAGGTAATTTTGTGTTCCACCTTGGGAATCATTAACATTTGCCAAATTATATGAAAATTGTAATAGATTTAGAACTTGCGCAAAGCCCGGGAAGAATTGTCACTTAGAAAACAATGTGATACATTGTAAGTTTAAAAAATCGAAGCAATTTCAACACTTAAACATAAAAAATCAAGCAAAATCAAACGCAAAACCTTGAGTTCTTTGCCATTTATATTTATTTATTACCTTTTGTGCTTTTGGGAATTTATTTTAGATGGTACTCGACCATATTAAGAACAAAATTGCTACACTTCCTCATTTCGGACCAGGGTTTCATTGAAGAACTGCATGAAAGCCACTCCTTTCTCCGCCACATCGTTCGTCACTCTTAGGGTCCTATATGATGTATTTCGCCTCACTGTATGATTGTTCTGACTCCCATTGTTGCCGGTTTTGATAATGAATAGCGTCACCCAACAATCCAATCCAAGGATCAGAAAAAGTTTGGTGGTAGAAGTAGTGAAGAAATGGGTAGTGCTTTTGTAGGTGGATAATGTATTAGAGGAAGTCTCTGGGGGTTCGTAAAGAATTGATCCCTGATTGTTGTGCATGCTGTACGTAGAGTGTAGAGTGTAGACCATGCCCTGTTTTCGCCGACGGTGACTGAATCGTCAAAAGGTCGAGGCAAACCAAAGTCTCCGACAAATACCAAAGGTCTCAGGAAACTGCTCTTATGGCGACCTGTGAGACTTCCTTATCTGGGTAAAAATATGGATTGCCTTCAAGAATTGAAGATCGAATTGATGAACAGGTGAACCAGTAGGCCTACTTCATGTAGGTTGTGGTAACATACCATCCAACCCTCGCGGGGAAATGCCTCTGGGTACCTGAACTGCGTCTTTATCTTAAATGGCTGTGCGATACCTGGCCTGATCGTTTAACGGGCCAGAAGTCATGGAAGTGAATGAAGAGTTTCAATTCTGGAGACCTTGCAGAATGATGCAGTTGAAACATCTCATCTAGAACAATTTCAGAAACATAATGTCGACAGGCAAGGTTCAAGAGGTCCATTCCTGATTCAGTTTTCCAAATTGATGGAAAACGGTTGCAAGGCGCCGCCTTGCAACCCGTGTCAGCCTACTCGATGTTAAATGTGTCGAACACATGACCACGGTTCTGTCTTTCAAACCCCAACTTCTGATCTCGGCCAAACACCCATCTACCATGACAGCAGCAGTCCCAGACTGGAGTCTGGGAATGGCCAATAGCTTGCTCACATACTTACCAGATACCAGTAAATCTGGTATGATCTTGCCGAACCAGTGGATAGTTTGGGAACCTTTGGATCGAAACCTTGTCCTTTCTCACGCTGTATTTTCAAAAACTGCCGATTCCCTTCTGTCTAGCTTATGGTCATGGCATCTTGATGCGAACTATTAAAGAGATCCTGCAAGGAATCCTTGAAGCATCGCACTTTCCCTCTTCAGTTTCAGGCTTTCTCGAAATACATTTCTTGATGTTTTGCCACTCCTTACGAAGCTTATCCCAAACATTATTCCTATGCCTCGTTGGAATCCGTGCTCTTTTCGAAATTGAAAGCACCAGAGCGACGTTTCTTTCACCATGTCATCCACACTCTGATTCCTTTGTGTGCGAAAATTGAACAACACCCTGAGAGTTTCTCCTCGTGTAGGTACCCTTGGTAGTTAACCGAAGTAATCTTCGTTACTCCGAATCAACCAAATCTAAGTCTTTTTCTATTCAATTTTGACACCTCACATGCGCAATAACACATTAATTTAACATAATAATTAATAACTATAAGAAGAAGATCGAAAGCATGAAGAACAGACATCGTGCTATCAAAATTTTCTTCCATAATGAGGAAGGTCACCGGGTCCTAATTTCGGTCACCTTGCGCAAGTTCTAAATGCTCAGCTATCAAGTTATAATTTCGGATATAGAGTTTATATGTGAATAGGCATGATATTTCTAACTGGCCGTTAAAAAATCGTTGAGTTGAAAATATCACGTGTACCATAAAAACACCCTAATATATATATATATATATATATTATATATATATATATATATATATATATATATATATATATATATATACGTCATGCAAGTTATTGATTTTCACTGACCTGGGCATGCCGTATAAATATGTCGTACAAGACTAAATTGTTTTAGATTAGCTATACAGTGTTGCTAAAATTATTCTAGGTTAGGTATTCTAGGGTAGGACAAGGGTTACCCATTAGTAAAGGCCTTTTGTTGGCACTGTCTAGTGCAGTGTTTCTTAACCAGTGTTCGACCGAACCCCTGGGGTTCGGTGAGCCAGTGCCAGAGGTTCGGCAGAGGTCCTCTGAAATATATACATATTCAGGGTCAGTGAGTGTGAGTGAAAAATCATTTGCTATTTTATTTTCATTTCAACAAAGGACATATTAAGATGCAATTGGTAGTGTTGGTACGGTTAGTAAACTGTTAGTAGTTCATGTATTGTATTGAATGTATTAATATTGTATCACATTTTGGTACAATTTTTTATTTCCTTTTGTTCCCATTAGTTAAAAAGTTATTGTTAAACTTGAGGGGTTCGGTGAGTGGTCATGGATTTTTCTTGGGGTTCGGCTCCCTTGAAAAGGTTAAGAACCACTGGTCTAGTGTCCACAGCACTAGATTTCGTTTAGTAAATAAAACCATGGCATCCAGAGGTCGTAAGCGAAAATCAGCAGAAGTTTTGGCAGAGATATTCGCGGACGATAATTCTTTATTATAATTCTTTATATAATTCAAAATTAGATGAATCGGAATTTGAACTTGATAGTTTAGATAGAGATTACAACGCGAACAGTAGCAGAGGTAAGACTCAGAAAAACAGACAGAAAGTATGAATGTGCGGTAGTTGGTGCTGCTGACTGGTCTGTCTGGACAAAGAAGCCAGGTTACACCAGAGAACCCTTCAAATTCACCAACAGTCCAGAAATGAAATTTTCTTTCGATGAATCTTTTCAAGAACTCAGACTTTTTAAAACTTTTTTCACGTATTTACTCTTGATTTATTAGTAAAAACTGAAACTCATACTATTTTCTGACACTATTGATACTGATACTATTGAAACTGAAACTATTGTCTGATACTATTGATACTGATACTATTGATACTGATACTATTGAAACTGAAACTGATAATATTGTCTGATACTATTGATACTGATACTATTGAACTTAAACTGATAATATTGTCCATGCTATTGATACTTATACCATTGAAACTGAAACTGATACTATTGTCTGATACTAATGATATTGATACTACTGAAACTAATACTATTGTCTGAAACTATTGATTTAGTAGTATAACAGAATAGTTTCTGTTATCTTTCTATAGATGATCTAACTATCTTACTGCAGACTCTCTCTCTTGAAGTCTTTATTGTCCTTCAGTACGAATGTCTTCATTATCATTCTTTCGTATGTCTGTTTACCGATAGTTTCACTAGCAGATTATGATTCAATTACACAGACGATGATAATGCGACGACTACCAGTACTACTATTCTTACTCTTAAGAAGAATGCCTATAGTGTCTGCTTAACACTAGACATGTCAGCTAATACAGAATGCACAGCCTAAGCTGTTGGCGTTCCTGTCTGCACCACTGATCACTGAACGACCTTCTGACTGACTGTCTGACTGATCCTCCCCCTATCTACAGACTTACATATATGTAAGTCTGTAGATAGGGTCTTAAGATATATCTTAAGACCTGCAGAGCTCTTTGGTAAAGGTATACTTCTGATTGGTTCATCCCCTGTTGGACCTTACCTTAGATCTCTTAGATTGGCATTACCAGTTCACAAGGGAGGTTGGCCTGAGTTAAATCTACATAATTATTCTTGGCCAATGGGAGACTCATCCTGCGTGGGTGGTTCATCTTCCCAGAAACTTCCAGAGAATGTGCATATGTTGAATCATCTATCTTCTTGACTAGAAGTTGGACTGGTGGATGCAGTTAATCTTAATCTAGAGATGTCATCACAACATGCTATTTCTAGCCCTGTAGGAACCTCGATGTCTAGACACTTATCCGTACTTTTCAGTTTGAACTAATAAAGAAGATTATTATTATAATTACTTTACATATGTAAATGTAACTCTGTTATAGTAGTAAAAACTGAAAAAGTAGTTGTCACAATGAAGAACACTGAGTTTCTAATAAGTTAAAGACCATCATACAAAATTGTGTGTTTCAGCTAAATTAATTCCCAGGAGCTGGTTATTAATGCATAGGTTATTCCCCAGTTAAGGCATTAATGTAATGTAATATAAACATTTGTAAAGCGCTCCTCACAGCAGAGCTATTAAGAAGCGCTCTCAACGTGATAGGCTTGTGTAAAAAAAGGTCTTTAAGCATTTAAGTGAAGCTGGTGAAAACGCCCCAAGGATCTTGCTCCGGATCACAGAAGGGAGTTCTTTCTACAATGAAGGGCCAGCCAAAGCAAAGGCCCGATGCTGAGTTAATGAGGTTTGCGACCGAGGTACAAACAAGTGCAATCTGTCAGCAGAACGAAGGGGGCGAGAGGAGCTTGAAGAGATTGGTTTGGAGCTCATGGTTGACCATATCAAACGCTGAAGAGACATCGAAGAGTGCAAAAACAGACAGCTGAGACTTGTCAATAGCGGTGTATATTTTCGATAGTAGGGAGAGAAGAAGAGTCTGTAGAGTGATGACCCCTAAAGCATGATTAGGCAGGAGGCAGAAGTCCAGATTTTTCCAAATAAGGCACAAGTTGAGCATCAACAAGTCTCTCAAGGGTTTTAGACAGATACGATAGATTTGAGATAGGCTGATAGTTTTTGCTTGCATTAAAGTCAAGGTTGGGATTCTTCAGCCTAGGAAGTACTATGGCACGTTTTCGAGAGGAAGGAAGGTATCCCTCAGTTAAAAATGTAAACAAGAAAAGAAATAATGTCATCAAGCACATTTGCAATATAACGAAAGGTGGCAGTGGATCCAGTCCAATTAAATAGACCACTCATAAAGACTTTCCGAATCTATGGTTGCTTTTTGATTAAATTGCTGTTGACATAAAATTGTTTTGAACACCCCTTCCTCTTGTCAAGAATTGTCAAACTTTTCAAATCCCTCGCCCCATTTTGTTGATATAAGTAACGGACAACCCCCATGGGTCACTCTTCTACTTTTTATGCTAATGGACTGGAAGTACTCCTGAGTATGACTGTCTTGAAGGGGCGCTATATAAATGTTCCTCAATAATAATAATGATAATAATAATAACCATTAAACATACGCTTTTGACTGATTCGTAGGGTCTACTTGAAATTACTCCAGACAGCATTCCCACGCCTGTGTCCGCTCAAGATCTTTAGAGACATTTTGACTACAAGATTAATATGACTACTAATTTTGTAAATTTGTGCTAGTCAACTTGGGTGGCAATCGCTATAGAAACGTGTACACAGTAATTACATGTAATAAAATGAGCCCTTGGATATCTATATTTAGGCTATAAATATCAATGAATGAGCCACTACTACTGGGTTAATTCACAAATCCAAAATCCGGGCGAACGTAGGCTGTTGTAGCACATTTTCACGTTCTCATGTTTATCAATATTGCACTTTTGATTTCATTAACGAAAATAGCAATGAATTTTCGTTAGTGTTATTTTGTTATAGTTATAGTTAATGATATTTTTCAGTTACAGTTATCATTAACGAAATCATTTTTTGTTCGTTAACAAACATTTTAGCTATCGTTAATGTTAATGAGAATCGCACTGGAAGGTGGACTAAGAGGGTCTTGGTAAAGTGGCCTCTGCGAAAATCAGATTGGTAAACTGGGAGGAGGTTATTTGCCTTGAGGTATGCGGTAAGCTCTTGAGCAATAATCTTTCCAATAACTTCAGAGATAAACGAGATATTTGCAATTGACCTACAGTTACCTGGGTCAGCCATGTGAAGATTGCCACATTTCAGAGGTGGAACCAGTGTGGACTTTTTTGCGACGATGGAAGGATGCCTTCTTGTAGAGAACGTTTGCAAGAGATGATAAAAAAGGGGAGGAGTACGTCCACAAATTCCTGGACAAAGAACATTGGGAGGGGTCGAGCTTGCAAGATTTTGGTGCAGAGTCGAGGATGATTTGGTGTAGCTCAGCACCAGAGACCTTGCCAACAATGGACAGATGACTGTTTGTGGGGGAACTCTGGAGGGATCTGGCAGTATAATCTCGACAGAGGATCCCTTGGCGATGAAAGATTTCAAAAATGTTGTCGGCTATATAGGATGGAGCAATGGTTTTGCATCCAGTATGACCACGTCCAAGGAGGTTGTTGAAAGTAACCCACAGCCTTTTAGGCTCCCTGGCATGGAGGGCGATCTTTGATTTCCAGTACATTCATTCCTTCTCCCTATATTGCCTGTACATCCCGCGGACGTATTGCACCAGGCTGAGTGATCAGCGGGTGACTTGGTGCATCTTTAAAGTCTTTCAAGGCGGCAGGCCAGGCCGTGAAGAGAACAGCACTGCACATCGAACCAGGGCAAGAGGGTGGCGCGATGCACCATGGCTGGGTGAGACATGAGGAGGTCATCGACAATGTTGATCACGGCTGTTTCGTAGATGGTGAAAATTTCAGAGACTGGCAGCCCTGCCACTGTGAATGCGTCGGCGATGGCCAGGATGGTGAGCAGTGCCATTCTGAAGACCTCCCAATCCAAGTTCCTCCATCCACGGACCTGTGTGACGGCGTTGGTCGGTGTGTCTTGGTAGAGTATTATGTAAGAAATTATCTGGCAGTACTGAAACAACTTCTCCTGTTATAGTACATTTCAAATTATCAGTTTGTGTTTATAAATAACCGGTAAATCTGGACATGTGTAGCCCTTATAAACAGCAAGCAAAGTACCAAGTTATTCTAGTTTTAGTCTACCAGATATTTTGTCAGTATTTTAGGCAAATATTTATTTCACTTTGCTTAAAATTTATTCTTTTAATAGTATCTCTTCTTTACAGATATGTTATGTGGTTTCCCATTGTTGTGTTAAGCAATCTCCAACTGTTGCCATCCTCCGTTGCATGCTTCATACAATCTTGCGAATTTGGCTTGACCCTCGTATCTTGCGATCCCCAACTTTAGACTTTCAAAATTGTGTAAAAAATTTAACATATTGACAAGTCTTTACGGTAAGAACAAAGCGTTAGTTAGCAAACAGTGGTCAGATTACTATAAGAGTCGCTACTGGTGATATACCCCTAAGCCGCAATTTTTCTGGTTAACGGCTGGCTTGAGCAAATTTATGGCTGGTTTTTTGGCTAGCCATAAGAACTCGTAAACTACATTTTTCGGCTCAAAGTACATCCGGCAAAAAAATTACAGCTTGAAATAGTTCGTTCATAATGTGTATCGATAAAGTGTCCAGGCAGTTAATTACTTATTTAGACATTAGAAATGTAAAACAATGCTATGAACAATGATGAGTGGCACACAGAAAGTTATACAAAACAGAACAGTTGAAGTAAATCCGAACTTGTGAGCTAATTTACAAAAGTCATCACTCATTAGTTAGTAATTAGTATCCTCACTGACCTCAAGCCAGCGTGCAAACCTAATAATCACATCTCTGTGCATGTTGTAGCTGAACTTTTTCCGGCGGCTAGCCGTGAAATAACTCTCGGCGGTTTTTCGGCTAAGCCGCAAAATGTTAGGCAGTTTTTTAAGACAATTTGAAAATTTAGTGTGTTTTAAGACAATTTGAAAATTTTGCGGCTCAGCAACTAACGGTGGCGGCTTAGGGGACTAACTGGTGAGCTCCCACAGGCACTCAGAGCCAAACCAAAGGATTCCAATCCACAGCTGATAGTAGACACCATGTCCAGAGTTTTTGGACTGTAGCATCGAACAAGAGGAGCAATGACAGATGACAAGGCTTGCAACACACAAACCCAACACCAAGCAGTCCCTTACAGATGGCAAAAGACTGTATCTGGGCATCCCTATACTACAAGTTATTTGGAAGATGACATGATTACATGCTTTTGAGCTGCAGGAAGGAATCCTTCAGCAAATGATAAATTGTAGAGCTGCACAAGTTTAGCGGAGCAGATTGTTGAGAAATTTATGCAGGAGGAAGGGTGTTCACAGACGTGGAGTAGGGTCAGATGTGCACTTTTTGGCAGAGAAGATAGCAGAAGTGTATGACTATACACTTGGCAGAGGTGTTTTAAGTACCTCACAAACATGCTGGGCTGATGACTATCTTACTGATATAAATAAGTGTGTTTTAAGACAATTTGAAAGTATTTGCTGAATAGAGTTAAATGCAACAGAACGTGTGTGCAGAGGAAGACTGTTCCAAGAGGAAGATATTTACCATTCGCCATTTCAAACTGTAGTACCATTAAAACATAGATGGAGCTGAGCCATTTATCTGTTTTTCGACATCTAAAATTTTCTTAGTGATAGTTTTAGTGAAATGTGCTGTCATCTGTATTGGGGTGTCTATGATGTGCCAGACACCACTTCAAAGTCCAAAATTGCAATTAAAAATTAATATTTTATTGTATAGTTGTATGTTATGTTATGTTAACTTTGATATCTCCATATCGCTTTTCCAAAAATTTCAAAGGTAGGTAAATATTATCCACCAAAACTCATGAAAACAATAAATAAAGTACAAAAGAGCCATGGTCAGCTTCCATGCACTAACTAGGTTTGTTCTGCTTAGCTTCAATTTAGTACCTTTCTCATTGTCTTAACAGTGTCAAGCCCTACTGTACCTTCTAAACTATTTGTATTGTATCTAGAAATTTATAAAGCGCCTCTCACAAAATAACTATTCAGAGGCGCTCTCAGCACAGCAGTCTTGTTGTCAAGACCTTAAGCCTCAAGACCAAGACTTTGAACCTCGAGACCAAGACCAAGACTTTGAACCTCGAGACCAAGACCGAGACCAAGACTTTGAACCTCGAGACCAAGACCAAGACTTTGAACCTCAAGACCAAGACCAAGACCCCAAAAATCGCACTCAGGTCCTTGCTAAAAAAAATTGTCAAGTCGGAATGCTCGCTATTTTAATGAAAACACGAGTCTTTTGTTTTGTTCAAGCGAATTAACTTTAAATGCAGACTGCAGAAAAGTCCAAATTCGTATTTACAAAAGTTTTTCATGCAAATGTTATTCCAAATGCCTATTGTCTTTTATAAAAACCAAATCAATCAGAATTTTCTGACCAAGACGTGCCTTGTGGGGCCTCATAAAAATTCTGCCATGTGAAAAAATACGTTCTACAGGTGCTGAAGTTGCTGGCACACACAGTAGCTTTTCAAGCACTGGATGTAAAAGTACAGACCGTGAGTCTTTTTGAAATCCGCCCATGGTTTATCATAAAGTCGAATACAGCATAACTGTTGCTGCTGCCGATGGGTTTTCCCGACCAACAAAAAGACTTTTATCCGTCCATAGATATTGGTCTATGACGCAAGCAGGCTTGATAAATTTTTAAATTCTTGAGTTTGTTAAATGACTGTTCATATTGATGGCTGAGTCTGACCAAGATCAAGACTTTGAACCTCAAGACCAAGACTTTGAACCTCAAGACCAAGACTTTTGGTGTCAAGACCAAGACCAAGACTTTTAAAAACGAACTTGAGTGCACTCGAGACCAAGACCTTGGTCTCGAGGACAACAAGACTGCAGCACAGAAGCCCCGGGGAAACAAAAATGCCTTTATGGAACATGAGACCAATGAGGAAAAGCCAGTCATTAGTTTTGCCCTGATCAGAAGGGGAAGGTAATTCCAAATCGTTGGACCCCCTACAGCAAACGCCCGGTTCTGGGCCAAGGCAGTTTCAGCCCTGGAAATAAGAAGATCAAGCTGATTCACAGAGTGCAATGGGCGAGAAGAAGATGCAGATAGCGGCTTTCACAGATAGTTCGAGAGATATTTCGGGGCAATACCCTGCTGAGATTTAGAGACAAGGAGGAGGATCTTATAACGGATGTGCACGGCAACAGGGAGCCAGCGCAGGACATCAAGTAGGTAGAGATATGGGCAAAGCGGTGGAGTCTAGAGATGAGCCTAGCAGAAGCATTTAGAACAGATTGAAGGGGAGAGATGCTGCTTAGGGAGACCCATGAGGAGCAAGCTGCAGTAGTTCAAGAGTGAGCAGACAAATGCGTGAACTATGGTGGTAGAGACAGAAGGTGAGTCAATATCTTATGGCCCTGAGATGCCTCAGTTGAAAGAAGCAGGAGCGAGTCAGGTTGTAGATATAATCTGTGAACGTGCTGCCTAGTCCCAAACCATATCAGTTGAGTCTTAGCAGTGTTGAGGCAGAGATGGTTAGTCGACATCCAGTAGTGAAGGTCAGAGACAAGATGGTCAATGGAGTGAACAAGGGAGAGTTGATCAGTTGACAGACCATTTACAAAAGCCATTATCTGCATAAAGATGGCCATTTGCCCCGTGTTTAGTAAATAGAGATGGGATATCAGCAGTGAAGAGGATGTATAGGATAGATCCTTTTGTTACCAGCTTGCTATGAATGTATAATTGTATGCACTTTACATTGTAATTATTGGTTTCAATAAACGAGTTTGTCATTGTCCTTGGACCGAGCACAGAGCCCTGGGGAACGCCAAATTCGACCTCTGTCCACTGAGTCCTGGTTTCACCAAGAACAACCAACTGTGAGTGATCAGAGAGGTATGTTTTAAACCAAAGAAGAGGAACAACAGAGAGGCCACGGGACAGTTCCAGTCGCTGAAGGAGGATCTCATGGTCAACCATGTCAAACGCAGATGAGACATCAAAAAGTGCCAGAGAGACGAGAGTTATCAATAGCTATATAAATATCAAACAGCAGGGATAAGAGAGCAGTTTCAGTGGAATGGTGGCCTCTGAATCCAGATTGGGCGGCCGGCTGAAGCCCAGCTTGCTCAAAATAGGGGAGTAGCTGAAGTGAAACTAGTCTTTCAAGGGTCTTTGAAAGAAAGATGGGAGATATTTTGACAGGCATTTTGGTGAAGGTTTTGCTTTTTCAAAGTCCGGAAAACAATAGCTCATTTTTCGGAAGCAGGTAGATCAGTGTTTTTTAAACTTTCGGATGCTGCGAACCGGTCATTGCTTTACCAGCCTTACAGTGAACCGGTGCTTTCAACATCAGCTGACATGTTATATTAAAAATTAGATTTCATATAATATTGTCACTTTTAATAACAACTATATTGTTGTTACTGTTGCCAATTGAAACCGTTTACTATACATTTTCGCGAATAAGTTGAAAAATTATGAATATTTAAGGACTATTTCACGGACTGGTGACCAGAGCACCACTACCTTAAGAATCGCTGAGGTAGATAACCCTCAGAAAGCGACCTGTTAAATATGTAAACTAGAAATGGAGCTAAATCATCTAATAAGTTCACCAAAATAAAAGGGGGGAAGAGGGTCCAGTTCGCATGATTTTTGTTTGATGATACAATTGCTATATTGCTGTTACCAATAGGGACCTGCGAAGCTTCGATATTCGAGTCGAAAACGAAGCGGGCGGCGGTATTCGATTCGATTCGAAAATGATGTCATGATTCTAAAAATTTCAAATATTTTTCGGAAAAATGATTAGCCCTTTGTTGTAAACTAATTGTTTTAATTGTCAACTGCGCGTGGATTGGTTGTTGAATTTCTGCGTGCAACGCGGCACACGATGACAGCAAACCCTCAGCAACAGTGAATTGAAAAGGAAATTTCGTGAAGTAGGCCTACCTCTGATTTAGTTCTATAAACTGTACATTTCTCAGGATTCTTACCCTTCACATAGATTTCATGCCCTGAAAATGGTTGCACTGTTTCCAAGCACCTATATTCGCGAATTCGTGAACAGTTCTTCTCAGGGATGAAAGTAACAAAATGCAAAAACGGATGCAGACTAACAGATGACAATCTCTCTAATGAACTTCGAATTGACACTTCGAACATTAAAGCAAACTCCGGATTTGTGTGGTGGGATGAAGTGTCAGATCTCACCTTAATCATTATTATATATTAACTAGTGTATTTGCCCGTCATATTATGACGTCATATTATAGGGCTATATGATTGTATCGTTGGTTATCGCCGTCGTCAAGACAAACGGTTTATGTTTCACAATAGAACAGAACCCGTTTGTGACGTAGCGTCCCCCGACAGGGGACACTATATGGATATTATATGTATAGATATTGCACATCTAGCAAATGAATGCATTGTACAGACTTTCAGTTTTATGTATGTTTAAAACTGAAGAAACATATTTTATTTTTTATTGTAGTGTAGAGTAGGGTGACCACATTTCTTTTCTGCCATTCCGGGACACCACAGTACTTCCAATCTCAGTCAAATTAAGTTAAGAGCTGGGCTCATTAGGAATATATATATATATATATATAACGCTTAATTTTGGTGTAAAATCTTATAAATATATTTGGTGTAAGATTTTACACCAAAATTAAGCGTTTTATATGTATTTGTTTTGTTTATAATTATTAGAAAGTAAAGAAGTAAAATATATATATATATATATAACGCTTAATTTTGGTGTAAAATCTTATAAATATATTTGGTGTAAGATTTTACACGTTTTATATGTTGTATACGTTTTATATGTATTTGTTTTAATTAGAAAGAAAACGAGCCAAAACAGTACAAATTGGTTAATTTGCTGCTCAAACTCAAAATCAAAATTCCTTAAAATTAATCAAGATTCAAGCCTAGATAGTAAAGACTTGATAAAGTGACTACGGGGACAAGTTTTAGCCGATGATGTACAACAAGCCACTTCCTCTTCCCGATCTTTCTCTGTTAAAGCCTTCTGCAGTCACTGCTCGCAACCCCTCCCTCTCCTGTGGTGTCCCTCAAGGCTCCGTCTTGGGTCCAATCCTCTTTATCCTGTATACCGCACCTTGAAGCCATCTCATAAAATCCTCATCTGTTGACCACCATCTCTATGCAGACGACACCCAACTCTACATATCCTTCTCCCCAATGTCTTTCCACCTCCACCACACAATTACTCAACGTGATTAACCTAATCTCACAGTGGATGTCATCCAATCTCCTCTGCCTTAAACCTTCCAAAACAGAATTCATCATCATAGACCTTTCGACTAACTTATCGTCTCTCACCTTGACTCACTCCCCGTCCGAAATCTTGTATTACTTTTGATCCACAGCTCTCCTCTAACCATATCTCCAACCTCTCGTGCTCCTGCTTCATCCAAACTCGTGACCTCTGACGCATCCGGCCCATGTTCTACTTTAAAACTATCTCCACCACTGCTACCTCCATTGTTCATTCAAAGCTCGATTACTGCAATTCCCTCTTCCTCAACCTTGAATCCACTCAAATCAAGCGTCTGCAATTTATCCAAAACTCACTGCCTAGGGCTGTCACTAGAAAGCCCAAACATCATCATAAAATTATCACTCCCATCCTCAAATCACTCCATTGGCTAAAAAAATCCCGGAGCGAATCCACTTCAGAGTCCTATCACTAACCTACAACCCCTACAATATTCCTAGCCTAATTACCTTCTCTTCACCATTCAGGAAACCCGCTCCACCAGATCCTCCTCCTATCTCAGTCTTTCTCGACCCATAGTCACTAGGCCTACTCATCTTAAGTTCTCCAACCGAGCCATATCCAACACAGCACCACGCCTTTGGAGCGATCTCCCCTCTGAACTTCGCAGATTCTCGGTTCCCCCATCATCATTGCAACCCGTCCTCCATCCTCCTCATCGTATTCTTCTATCTATCACCCTCGGGCTTTTACTCAAAAGTGAAGTCTCACCTTTTCAAGTACTCTTCCCTGACTCTTCTGATCCTCCGCCTTCAAATTCTTCTCGCCATATAAACGACACCTGCCTTACCAGCGATTCTACCTCTCTCTGGAAACTGGACTCGTACCTCCTTTAGACAACTCTCTGGAAAAGTCCCTCTGATTTGACATAGCGCTTGTGAAAAGACTGGTGCCCTGCGCTTGGCCTTCAAGTGGCGCTTTGGAAGTGTGGAGTTCACGATTACGATTAGATGTCGTAAACATATCAGCTTCTAGTGGAGACCCTTAGTTAGCCATACTCTTAAGACTAGGCCTACATTGTGCCACGGATTTGTAAATGTTGTGCGATGCTGCATATTTGTTGATGTTATTTTTCTTTATACTTTCTAATTTTTACTTCTTTACTTTCTAGTAATTATTGGAATATTAAAATAGCGAATCCTATGTAATTAATTATAGAAAAATTCATTCCGGGACGTTTCATTGTCCCGGAAAAGATGTGTCCGGGACGCGGGACATTTTTTCAAATTCCGGGACTGTCCCGGACAATCCGGGACGTGTGGTCACCCTAGTGTAGAGCTGTATAGGCATTAGGATAATTATGTTTTCATCATAACAATTATTTTCATTTATTTTAAACTTGAAGTTTAACTGAAATTAATATTTTCTCATTTTCTGCGGCAAATTAATCTGCAAAAAATAGCCTGCGATTGGCATATGGCCCCAGAGCTGCCCTTAAAATCTTAGGGCGGCCCTCTTTTAAAAGAGGTTGCCCATGCCTGGCTTAGATGAATGTACACCAAAGTGTGGCTATGCAATTGGTACAATAAACCAATGACAGGAATTGGTCTCGAGTGCACTAGAGTTCGTTTTTAAAAGTCTTGGTCTTGGTCTTGGTCTTGAGACCAAAAGTCTTGGTCTTGGTCTTGAGGTTCAAAGTCTTGGTCTTGGTCTTGAGGTTCAAAGTCTTGGTCTTGGTCTCGCAAGACGAAGACCGGCTGTCAATATGAGCAGTCAGTTAACAAAACTCGAGAATTTAAAAATTGATCAATCCTGTTAGCATCATAGCCTATGACAAATACCTACGGATGGATGCATGTCTTGTTGGTCAGGAAAACACATCGGCAGCAGCAACTAACTTATGCTTTATCTGGAAGCGCTGCCGAGACTTTTTCTGAAGCCAGACGGTCTGATAAACCATGGGAGGATTTCAAAAAAGCTCACAATTTGTACATTTACATACAGTGCTTGAAAAGCTACTGTGTGTGCCAGCGACTTCAGCACCTATATAAAGTGTTTTTTCACATGGCAGAATTTTTATGAGGCCCCACAAGCTACGTCTTGGTCAGAAAATTCTGAGCAAATTGGTTTTTATAAAATACAAAAGGCATTTGGAATAACATTTTGCATGAAGGACTTTTGTAAATACGAATTCGGAATTCTCTGCAGTCTGCATTTAATTTGCTTTAATAAAATAAAAGACTCATGGTTTCATTAATTAAAATAGCGAGTAGTCCGACTTGACAATTTTTTTGTAAGGAAAAGAAGTCTTGGACTGAATGTGATTTTTTGAGTCTTGGTCTCGGTCTTTGTCTTGAGGTTCAAAGTCTTGGTCTTGGTCTCGAGGTTCAAAGTCTTGGTCTTGGTCTTGGTCTTGGTCTTGAGGTTCAAAGTCTTTGTCTTGGTCTTGGTCTCGAGGTTCAAAGTCTTGGTCTTGGTCTTGATCTTGAGGTTTAAGGTCTTGACAACAAGACTGACTTACCTTCTGTCATATGTTATATACATGTATGTGTTGATCTGAAGGTTCCGCTGGGTGCGGGAATTGCCTTTGCCCTTAAGTACCAGGGATCTGACAACATCTGTGTGGTCATCTATGGTGATGGAGCAGCCAATCAGGGACAGCTTTTCGAAGCTTTCAACATCTCCAAACTGTGGGACTTGCCAGCTCTGTTTGTGTGTGAGAACAATGGATTTGGAATGGGTACAAGCTCAGACCGCTCTTCAGCCAACACAGACTACTATACCCGTGGAGATTACATCCCAGGGTTGTGGGTGAGTTCAAATATAGTGTATGATTTCTCGCAGCATTTATACAGAAGCAGAGACCTTGCAGAAGGCTAGAAACAAGATTCCTATGTATTCGAAGGCTAATCTGGCAGTGCAAAGTGCCTGAGTGGATACTCCATGCTTGGCTATAGGCTGTCTTTATATGCATTTGTGTCTTTGTGAATATGTCTCTATTTATCTTTGCCTGCTTGGTCTTGCTACTTCAGCACCCTCCAATCTGGTATGCCAATGGCCTGTCTGCATGCATGGGTTTGTCAGACAACAAACTTCTGTTAATGTTTTCCATCAATCTTTTGCCACCACAACCCTATATATGCATTGTATTTTCAATTTAATGGTTCTGAGAACTCTACAGAGTTGTATAGTTATAGCCTTCTGCAAGGTCTCTGCTCTTCAAACCTCATTCTAAATCCTCCATCCTCCCTTGATGACCTCCTTTCTTCCTACAACACCACCTTGCCTCTCCATGCTGCTTGACAAATATGCTCCTACTGTTACCAAATCGGGCTCTCACTCTAACAACCCTTAGTTAATTCCTATCTCCAGAAAGACTTTCAAGTCTTTCCGTTTATGCCTTGAACGCACTTACAAATGAACCTGCGATTCTCAACTGCCCTGTGCCCTGAAAGCTGCCATGAGTAATTGCCACCACCTTCTGGCTACAGTTAAAAAGTGGTTTTACTCCTCATTATTTCATTCCCACTCCTTGAAATTTGTCTTCTTGGGAAAACCATAAACCAAATCCTCCCATCAGAATTCCTCCAGTTCACTTCCGAACTCTTCCATCTTCTTCAATAGCTGAATCGTTCTGCTCTTTCTTCTCGGGCAAATTACTACTCTTTGTCTCTCTCTTCAATCACTCCTTTCCGAAACCACCATCGATTCGCCTGCAGTTACTCCCTCCTCTGCTCATGAGTCTCCACCTTACCTCGGTCATCATTTCTGTCTTCCAACCATCATCTGGGACTGAAATATCCCATATGGTACATTACAATCTCTTCCAAGCAAGCAGTGGAAACTGGATCCTATAGTACCTCATAACTGAAAGATTGTGTGTCTATCCTTGTTCCCTTCATTACCAAAATAATCAATCTCTCTTTATCTACTGGCAATTTCCACCTCCTTTTCAAACACTCTTTAGTCACTCCACACCTCAAGAAACCATCACTTCATAAAGAAATCATTTCTAACTATCGACCTGTCTCTAACCTGTCATTCATCTCTAAACTAGCTGAATGTTCAGTCCTGTCTCAGATCAACTTCCAACTCGCTCCTTAACCCACACCAATCTGGTTTAACTCATCTGAAACCCTACTCATTTCCCTCTACAATGAACTTGTTTCTGCCATCTCTCATCAACAAGTCTCTTGTCTCTGCCTCCTTGATATTTCTGCAACCTGCGATACCATTGTCACAACATCTTACTCCAAAGATTGTCAACCTGGTTCTGTTTTACTGACACTACTCTCTTCTGGATTCAATCCTATTTCTCTTCCCATTATTTCTCCATTGAAACATCGGAAACCTCATCCCACCTGTGGTGTTCCACAGGGTTCTGTTCTTGGGCCCCTTTTGTTCATTCTCTACACTACTCCACTCATCTCACTCATCAAAGCATACTCCATCAGTCGTCACCTATATGCTGACGACACCCAACTATTCATCTCTTTCTCTCCAAACAGCTTCTCCCACTCTATAGATCATCTTCTCCATGTGGTTACACAAATCTCTTCCTGGATGACATCAAATCTCCTGTGCTTGATTCCATCTAAAACTGAATTCATTCTTATAGGCCTGCATGACCAACTCAAAAAATTCCAGATTCCTCTATTCAACCTTGACTCTGCATCCATCCACACATTCACTGCCAATTCTCCTGTCCACAATCTAGGTGTGATCTATGACCATCTCTTCTCCGAACACATCACCCGTCTTTCCCACTCCTACTTCATGCATGTCGCAGAATCTGCCCTTTGCTCTGCTGAAAAACTGCATCTACAATCACTATAGTTCTATAGTTCAGGCTAAAGTAGACTACTGTAACTCGCTGTTTCTGAACATAGACATCACTGAAATAAACCGCCTCCAAGCTATTCAGAATGTCATCACCCGTGCTGTGACTAAAACCCCCAAACGCCACCACATCACTCCTGTCCTTGAATCACTCCAATGGCTCAAAATACCCGAACTAATAGAATATAAAGTCATATCATTCACATACAATCCTCCAAGCCCTCCTATTTCCACCAGCTGTTCATGGTCCAACCACTCAACCTGCTCCTCTTCTGCCCTAACACTTCTCTGCCCTTCCATCACCTTGTCGCTAAAATTTGTGAATCGCCCCATAACCATAGCTGTTCTGCCTCTCTGGAACAAACTCCCACCAGTATTACGACAAATATCCTATGAACTTACCAAAACCTCACCTCTCCACAGGTCTTTGACAAAACTGAAAACACTGCTCTTTCACAAATCCTATCCTGACTCCTCCTTTTCCCCTTACCTCCCTCACTGTTTCAACTCTAAACACCACCCAGCTTAGTTTGTCTGCTTGCCTGACACTTTGAATCTTGACCTGGAACCGATTTTACCCCCGCCTGTTGACAGGTCCACTGACAGAAATTCCGGGCCCCTAGGCAGAGCAGTCAAGGGCCTCTAAACTATCTTTAGGCTTTATGAGAGAGTAAAAAAACAAATTGAAATAATAAAAGTGTGGGTGCGACCGTACATAATTAGGTTTATGTATACAATTATGATTTTATATTCAGTTGTTAATTTTAAATTTATGGTAATCAAAAAGCAACGTTTCTGTGTTCAGCTGCAGCAAAATTGTTTATAAATTGATTGCAGGCCTGGCCCGGACCCCTAAAAATTTGCTCTGCCCCTGGGCATTTCCCCCCTCTCAGCAGGCCTGCCCATTTATTATTTTTTGACTAAGCACCTGTGAATTTGCTGGTTCCTGCAACTTCTCTTTTTTGGGTGCGGTAAAAATTTTGAGAGTACGTTTATGATTACAATCACCCATGCACAAATAGTCAAACATGTAAAGCACGTATGCTGTTGGAAATATATGGCCATTGTTAGCAGATACTTACTATAAAATAACCTTTTCTTATAATTAAATTTTATGCACTTTTTAAACAAAATTTTCCAACATTTTGTGGTTTTATGGTAGTTTTAGTAATTTTTAAATAAAGATTAAAACCTTTGCTGTTAGTTTTGATTTTACAATTATAAGTACTTGGATGACATAGCTGAAAGGATCCAAGGATAATATACCCACTGATAGAACTTCATTAATAATAACACTTTAATCAGTTCAGCACTTTTATATACGATCTATGCCAGTGGTTCCCAAACTATGGTCCGCGGACCGGTGCCGGTCCGCGAGCCCTCAGTTGCCAGTCCGCGAAGTGAGTCAGGAAAAACTACGTTTTCTCGATTGGGTGTCGCTTCGAACTATCTTCAAAAACACGATTGCCTCATAAATTAAGATTTGTTCTGGAAGTGAATGTATTTCAGCTATTGTAAACTAAAACTGCCGAATAAATAGTTTCTGGACGAATTGCTGACAGGTCAAATAGATGTTGTTTACCTTTACTAGAAATTTTGATCGTAACATTTGGGTTTTTGACCGGCAATTAGAAACCGGATGTGACGTATCTCTTTCGTCTTTAATAATTTGGTCACTGCTTTCGTCAATAGACGCGTCTACTTTTAGGTTTGATATTGTAAGTACAAAATATTATAAATTTGAAAATTACAAGAATAAAATATAATAAATATATTAATGAAAAGCATTAGCATGAATTATTTATATTTTTTAAACAAAATGCAAAGTTTTGATTCCTATTGGACCAGTGAATACGATATCATTTCGTATCACATTAATTTAATTGCTTGCAACTTATTTTATAATTAGAACTGTGGTTAAATTTGTGACATTTTCCAAACAATATCCGCTCCTTTCAATGTAACTTTATAATTTGTACCAAATTCCAAGATTTGTTTTAGCCTAATTCTGGTTTTTTAAATCTTATAATTAATACATCTTTAGTGACTGAGAAAAAAATAAAGCTAATAAATTGGGTATCGGTCCTGCTGCAATGGGAAAATTCCTGCCGGTCCGTCGCATTGAAAGTGAATTCCTGCCGGTCCGTCACACTGAGAAGTTTGGGAACCGCTGATCTATGCTACTTGCAACTCTCATGTAAAAAACGTGACTTATGGTTAGAAAAGTATGGTAAATCACATCTTTTTAGATTTGTTACTGTAGATATGTTTATTAAAATTGTTATTTCTGCTGGTTTTAAGCCTTAAACCACCGCATACTTTCCTCTTACTTCACTTGGAATAGGCTGTGCCTGGCCTTCGAGTGATGCTTTAGAAGTTTGGAGATTATTATTGCTTGTTTACGTTCTACTTCTTGTGTAATATATCATATATGGTTATTTATAAAGCGCTGCTCACAGTATAGACTATTCAGAGGCACTCCCAGCATGACAGCCCTGAGGAAAAGTATGAGTAAGAGGAAAAGTGGGGTTAATGCACCCCCGACGCCAAATACTTTTTTGTTGCAATATACTTCCAAACGTCACAACTCACTGAGAAACAGTGAAACTTTCACTCAAACCGTGACATATATTGAAAAATTGTCTATGTTGCATCACCTAAAAATCTATTCTAGCAGTGTCTACATGTAGTCAACTATAGTGCAGTTCAGCAGTCCCTGCTAGTGTGATAGTTTTCAAAGCAATTGGTGATATGCACAATGCTGGGCCACCATCACAACCAGCACAAAAGTATTTGGTTTCCACGCGTTTACGAGACTGTCCTTTCACCCATAGCTTCCCTTTTCCTCGGTGAGATTTACAGACAACACAGTCACGTCTCGGATTTTTCTTGCTTGCAGTTGGTGGGATTGGGGCTGGCCAGTGCTTGGATTCGCGGAACTCCAGGCGAAGCAGGTTTGAGCTGTCTGAACTGAAACGTCCTGGTCGAGCTGGTCTTTTTACTGCTACTAGGTTCAACTGACTCCATTGAAACACTCGATAACTAACACACAACTGAGCATCAAACTTCTACGTTGCTAATTCACACCTGCTCACAATAAACAACTGCGACAACAATGCGAGCAAAAGAACAGTTCAGTCTGCATGCTGAATGCCAGCGTACAGCCACAGCCCGCTTGCCCAGCTGACCACACCATAGGCCAGGTCGACGCTGCATGGGTCGTTAGGGGCAGCACATATACATCAGTCAGCACAGACAGTCACAGAAGTTTGTTACCGACTATAGGCGGTACCGGCGTTCAACAAATATGTGTTTACATTGTAAATTCTTACATACATACATACAGTGTAAGAATTGTAGAAAAAGACTAGGGGGTTAGACTTTGATGAGTTTGATCTATGTGGAGTTGAATATTTTATCCGTATTTTGCAAACTGAGGAAATTCAAAACTGCAATAGAAAGCTTAAACTCCTTAAACTGATGACATCACCAAATTTATTAGTATACAATTCACATGGTCACAAATCTTGTAATAAACCAGAGTATTTACTTCATTAGTAACCCCCAGTGAATTGTGACAGAAAATGCTAAAATATATGCACTATATAATCACGCTAGCACAACTGAAGGGGTTAGAAACAACTCCTCTGGGATGTGCATAGGCCAGGTCGACGCTGCATGGGTCGTTAGGGGCAGCACATATACATCAGTCAGCACAGACAGTCACAGAAGTTTGTTACCGACTATAGGCGGTACCGGCGTTCAACAAACTGTGGGATCCTTAGAAGGACTAGGGGTTGAACCCCTCTGGCAATTCTCACCCTGCATACTTAGACAGCTATTCATTTCATCCAATGAAAATACTATCATTTTGATACTATCATTAATTTCTCACTGCACCTGGCTTGATTATTTGTTATTTGCTGGTTGTTCTCCCTGCATTGCTCTCTCCCATCTTGGGGCTGACCTTCTGTGTACCCGTAGGCTACTGTTGCTCTAGGTTTAATAAGTAATAGGATGCTCTTTAAATGATTCACTGCATTGTTCATTATCATTGTCTCTATTATCTATGCCCTACATCCCCAGCCATCTTCGTATGTCATTGCCAGAACAAACTGCATGATTTTTTTTGGGCTTTCCTTTTACGGTATCTAAGCTGTTGTTGCTTTAGGTTAAATTATTGACATGATGCTTATGAAGTCATTTGCTGCATTGGCCATTATCACCATCCTTATTTTTGGCACACTCTCATACACTCATGCTTTCCCTCTCCCCAGCCATCTGCTCATGTCCTGCCAGAAAAACTTGTCTGTATTATTTTGTCATTCCTTTCATTGCATCCATACTAAATACATGCTTGTTTCTAACATGATCTGATTCTCTCTATACTTGCATCTCAGGCTAAAACTTACCTAAATCACTTACTCAGCACTTGGAATAGGCTGTGCCTGGCCTTCGAGTGATGCTTTAGAAGTTTGGAGATTATTATTGCTTGTTTACGTTCTACTTCTTTTGTAATATATCATATATGGTTATTTATAAAGCGCTGCTCACAGTATAGACTATTCAGAGGCACTCCCAGCATGACAGCCCTGAGGAAAAGAAAGGTCTTCAGGCAGTGGAGAGAGAGAAAAGGGCAAGATTCAAAACAATAGTTTGCTAAGGAGTGAGGGGGCAAGTCTTTCCACAAGGAATTTTGAGTGGCATTGAAAAAACCCGGCCTCTGCTGTCTTAAAACTATCAACTTTTGCCACGTAAATGTTCTTTCCATCAAGAACAAATCCCCTCTTTTAAAAATTACCTATTGGATCACCCGGTGGATATTCTTCCTGTCAACAAAACTTGGCTCCAACCAAGATGCTAAAATATATGCACAATTACAGTTACACTTTCGGCCAACATCTTTGGAGCTTATGACCGTAGACAGGTTACACTTCTTGCCTTCTGTGATGCTTTTGAAATTGCAGAACACTCTATCCTTTGGGAGTGTCTGGAGAAATCCCCCTTTTGGCATTACGGATATTGCCCTTCTTTGTGATCAATCCTTCCTCGGACCACTCCCACTGTGTTGTCTTTAGGCAAACATGCTCTGCCTGGTCCTGTATTCCTTTTGGCCTTCCTCAAGGGTCTGCCCTGGTCTCTCTCCTATACATCCTGTACACTGCCTACCTGGGACGATTCTCCTGTCAGTATGCAGGCAACACCCAGGTCTTTGATCACAGCCTGGCAGATGCTGTAGAGAGGTTGTGAGGATTCCTGATGCAACATCTGCCCTTAATCTCTGGATGTCCTCCAACCGCTTCTGATTAATCTGTAATAAGACCCAGTTCATTTGGCTTGGTGGTCGCACTCAGCTTGCTAAGATCGATACCTTGTCAGAGATTTCTAGACATTCTTTTCTGTTCTGATATCTTAGAGTTGTCCTAGTCTGGGATCTGTCCTTGACTGATCATGTTAACAGTATCTACCACTTATGCTTTTACTATCTCTTTCAGCTCCACACTATTCACCGCTTGCTTTCCTTTCATGCTGTCACTACTTTAATTCACGCCCTTATCTGCACCAGGGTGACTTTGGTAACACCATTTTGCTGGACTTTCACTAGCTAATATTTAAAAGTTTCAGTCTGTTCTTAATGCCGCTGCTCGTCTTATTGGAGGTATCCCCAGGTTTGGCCGTATAGCTTCCTTTATGCAGGATACTTTGCACAGTCTACCCATTCAGCAGCGCATTAAGTTTAAGATCCTGACCCTTATGGGTAATTGTCTTGTTGGCTCTAATCGATCATATCTTAGACAGACTTAGAGACTTCTGCATTTCGGTCTTCTCGGTCCCAGGTCATGGCACCCTTCGGTTGGCTGCCCATGGATTCCTGATTGTCGCTAATACATGTACTCAGCCCAGAAGCTTTGCTTATGTTGGACCCACCAGCTGGTATCGCCTTTCGTGAGAGCCTCGGCTTGAGCTCCTCAGTTTGTCCCTTCCACATGACAATAATTTTGATGGTTCGTATTGGGAGCCACTGATGAGTTGTTTTCTTGAAGTAACATTTATAAATGTCAGATTACAATTTATTACAGTCTAACACACCTTCCTTCATTTCTGATGGTAATTCATCCATCCCCTCTTTCTCTCTGTCTCTATGTCTATCTCTCTCTGTCTCTCCCCTTCTCTCTCCCTCTCTCTGTCTCTGTCAAGTCTGTCTCTGTCCGTCTGTCTCTGTTTATCTCTCTCTCCAGAGAGAGGAGGCAGAGCAGTTGCTAAAGTGGATTTCGTTGAAGGTTAAAAAGCTTGGAAGGTAGAGGATCAGATGGATCAGGGTAGGAATTCTTAAACAGGTTCATGAGAGTGGAAAGCCTGTGAGGTGATAAGTAGAGGAGCCTGAGGAAAATAACAGTAGGCCAGTGGCGGTATTATCCTTAATACTTGTTCGTAGAGCATGCTAGTGAAGATACTTGTAACAATAAGATTTCCATTAGTAGCTGGTTGTAAAAAGACTGATCAGGTTTGTCAAACAGATACAGTGGCTTATTTGTAAGTATTCCCATGTTGCAGTAATGAAGTCGACATGGTGAGCGAACTTGAGGGAGGTTCGTCTGAGGTATTACAAAAATGTTCTACTACCATTACAATTACACTTGCATCCAACTGATATTCATATAAAGAACTCTCTTCTGAGAGATTCTGAAGAGGCGCTATATGAATATTCTTTTACAAATTTAATTATATCTGATTGATTGCCATGTAGAGAATTCAATTTTGGCAGTGCAGTGTTACAATTGGAGCTTATGATTTCTCATGAGTTTAATGTTAATTTGAATTTTTTTTTATCATAGGTTGATGGTATGAATGTGTTGGCTGTGAGAGAAGGTACAAGGTGGGCCTCTGAGTTTGTGCGATCAGGTAAAGGTCCCCTTGTTTTGGAGTGTGCTACCTACAGGTACCATGGACACAGCATGAGTGACCCAGGAACCAGGTCAGTCAGTTCACAACCTTTGATTTTTCTTTCTCATCATTCTTTGAATTTAAAGAGATATCAATAATGACCATTGCCTAAATTAAAGACTGCCCATTGATGATAAAATCTTTTATTATTATTATTATTATTATTATTATTATTATTATTATTATTATTATTATTATTATTATTATTATTATTATTATTATTATTATTATTATTATTATTATTATTATTATTATTAAGGAACATTTATATAGCGCCCCTTCAAGTCTGTCTACTCAGGAGCCAGCCACAGCTAAAGAGGTATTTGTCCTGGTGTCTAGATATATACAGATGTTGTTGTTTATATGACATGGTAGTGGTTGTTTTGTAAAAGAGCATGCTGGTATGAACCTTTCCTGAGATCTTTTCATTGTGATCTTCAGTCTGCTAGCTCTGGGCTTAATTCTCCCTGTAGCGAGCTATTTGGTAGTGAATGTTCCGAAACAAGTCAGACATCAAAATTTAACAATTATCTTTAATTTCTTGTTGGTCCATGTTTCCTTAAAATCAGTATTATTATTATTATTATTATTATTATTATTATTATTATTATTATTATTATTATTATTATTATTATTATTATTATTATTATTATTATTATTATTATTATTATTATTATTATTATTATTCTTTAATTGAAACACCAAAAGCAAACCCCACAATGGTGAGCAAGATGAGAGAAAAATATAAAACATAGAAGTAATGAGAAGATAATAAAATTTGTAAAAAAAGCAAAAATAGTTAAAAGAGTTGAAAAATAGAACTAATTATGCTACATGATGCCTACATCAAAAGCATCATAAAATGACATAGAAACTGAATAGTCAAAAGTCTATAGCTAAATGGAAGTCTAAGGTACACAAAAGGAGACAGTCATTTTTGTTTATGGCAAACAAAATTAGGAGAGAGAATTTTAAAAGAAATAGAAAAGTTTTACTAATTAAATGACATAAAAAGCATCCTAATAATAAAGGTTTTCCTAACAAGATTATCAGAGTGGTGTAAAGTTAGATTATGACCTCTTGGGTGTAACCTGTATCCTGTCAATTTAATTTGAGGCAATAAATTATGAAGGACATGGCCATTAAGCTCCTTATGGCAGAGAAGAGGCAGGTATAAGCTTGTAGACAGAGTTGGGCATAAGAAGGGTTATCTTCAGGAAGGTAATGTCCTTTAATCTTCTAATGGTATAAACGGTCACTTTGAGTAGTAAACCCCACCAAGCAGAGGAAGTATTCTAGAGAGGATAGTTGCTGTAACCACATCATATAGGCTAGGCCCTTGTAGGCCTTGAGCTACTAAGGTGCGAAGAGCATATATTCATATAGCCAGCATATATTCATATATAGCCAGACTACAAATACTGTTGAGATGATAGGAAATGTTTAGAGTGATGAAAATATATCGTTTTAGTGCCGATATTATTGCCGTCGATGAGCAGTGAAAACATTTCATAGTAAAAATAAAAATCAAACTAGAAGCTGGAAGATTGATAAAAATATAGCTCAAACTAGAAGCTGGATGATCGATGAAAATGTAACTGAAACTAGAAGTTGGATGAATGATGACTTATTGTATTATTGTTCTGTTCTCAGCCATACTTGAAGCGAGGGTTGGCCGCATCATGCACAATCCTTCTCCATTGTTGTCTGTTCCCAACCTTTCTTAACAGTTGCTCAACTGAGAGTTCAGTCCATGTCCTGATGTTATCCATCCAGTTCATTTTTTGTCTTCCACGAGAACAAGAGCCTGGCATTGTGCCCTGGATGATCTCCTTCTCTAAACATCTGTCTTCTTTCCTCATGATGTGTCCGTAGTATGCCATATTATTACCTATTGTATTATAACGTATCAATGTAAATAATTTCAGATGCTAAAAGCCAAGATTTGGTAATCTTTTATGAACTGAACAGTGACGAACTTCTTCAACATCCAGCAGTAGATTTCAAGAGTCGTGTATTTTTCACTATTGAAGACACAGCTATGGGCACAGCTTAAGAGTCCTCTTGAGGGGCAGCATTATAGTTTCTGCACAATCTGCAACATTTAGTTTTCTTTGAAAATGAGGTCACTAACACTTCATACCCATGACTGCCACAGGCATGGGCGGCGATCCCGGGGATCGAGGGGGACAAGACCCCACCTTTGGGGGGTCCATAGAGTAGTGGTAACATCACTGGCGTGAAGAGCAAGAGGTAGTGGGATTGCTTCCCGCAACCTCCCCAAATTTAGGTCCACTCAGCCTTTCATTCGCGAGATGGCGCGTTGTTAAAATGAGATGTAGAACGTGATGGGCACCTTGCATGGCTGCCGTGTACAGTTAAATTCGACTCCTGTAATAACTTGTGATCATCCGTTCATACTGATTTGTAATCATACTGCGTTATTGTCAGTTTGAAGATATTAACGAAGATTATTATTATTATTATTTAACAGTGTTGATTCCATAACTTTATTTTATTATAATTTTCTTATTCTTTGATGTCTATTGGTCCTTTGTCGTCCAGGTTATGGGGGCCGTTGTGCATAACGTCTCAAACCAGCTTTATTTACATGGTATACTTTATTCTATTATAATTTTCTTATTCTTTGATATCTAAGGGGTTTTACCGTTTTGTATATAATTATATAATTTTCGAATATTCAAATATATTTTGTCCATGCCATTTTGTCCATACCATTTTCTCCTTGACATTTTGTCGGTTTGACATTTTGTCCGTGACATTTTGTCCTTCACATTTTGTCTGATGACATTTTGTCAGGTTACCACGGCCTGTCAGTATATTGAAGGCAATGATTTCTGTTCTACCTGTGTCCCCTAGTAACACAGCTTTAAAACGAGTACACAATGACAGTACAATGTGGGTTGAAAGATCATGCAGTCAGAAAAGGTACTGGCCTTCCACCCTCATGTCGAAGCTGAGAAAGGAAGTTACTAACACTTCCTTATGACTGCAGTCTCTCTAACTATAAGAGATAGCAGATAAGACAACATACATGATACTTTTACAGCTATCGTACTCGAGAGCAGATTCAGGAAGTGCGAGCAAAACGAGATCCTATCACCCACTTCCGTGATGACCTTGTTGATCATCAACTAGCTACAGCTGATGAACTCAAGGTTAGTCAGTGTAGTTATTGTGGACTGGTTGTAACAATTCTCCTTGTATTTGCTTTCATCTTTTTCATCGTTTGCTTTACATATGTATGCAAGTTAGTTGTGATAGCTCTGTTGACAGTGACAGCACATGTGGGGTGCAAGGGGGTGCGGTTGCACTTTGGCTACCTGGAATATTTTTTTGGCAAGTCAGTTATTGATTTGTGTGGTATACTATTTACGTGACTTACTTAAGCAATGACGTAGTAGTGTTTCACATAGTGCTTCCTGTGGTCACCGTGGTGTTTCATTTGGAGTTATTACGTAATTTGTTGCTAGAAATTTCAATGAAACTTTAATATCATAATTCAGTGAACTGTAAATCTTCACTATTCATGTGAGCTTCAATGTATTTCTTAGTTTTGAAATTGACTTAGATCATTTTGAGCTTAATTTTTAGAAATAATGATTGCGCTTGATTATATTGATAATGTGGTATTGACACTCCACTAGCAGTATGGCATCGCTGTGAGCGATAATATGGGTGACGTTTGCTTTTCTACAGAAACTAAGTCGATTAAGAAAAATCACACAAACGCTCATAGCGGATTGCTGTCGTAAACTCGAATGTTATCGAAGTAACTAGGCTTCCGCAGGGCCACCGACAGAAATTCCGGGCCCCTAGGCATAGCAGTCAAGGGCCCCTAAACTATCATTAGGCTTTATGAGAAAAGTTGATTGCGGGCCCGGCCCGGGCCCCTAAAAATAGCAGGAAAATCGCCGGGGTTTTACCGGGGTTTTACCCTGGGCATTTTCCCCCCTTGCCCTCCCCTCTCGGCGGGCCTGGGCTTCCGTCTGTAACAGTATTGATTGACTTATTGAGTTGGCTTCCCTTCTAGGCTAGCTAGCCTAAGTTATCTTACACTATGTTGTGATCATAAACACGATAGAATAAAAAAATACAGCAACTCGACTAGATTAGCCTAGGCCTATGTTTAACAAATTTGTTTAGTGTTTTCGAGTCTGAAAACAGTTTTGACTTGAATTTGAAGGCTATACTTTTTTTATAGCCACTGTTACAAAAAAAAAAAAAAAAAGAGAGGAAGAAATGGAGTTGCAATCATGTGTGATAAGACAAGTACAAATGCGATAATGGGTTATGATACGGTGAGCGATAGAATCTTGAGTGTAAGATTTAGAGGAGAAAAGGTAAACACAACTATTATCCAACATCGATAGCAACTGAAGAAGAACACGATAGTTTCTATAATGATTTGCAGAGTACAATGGATAGAACTCCGAAAGGAGATGTACTGATAACAATGGGGGACTTTAACGCGAAAGTGGGGCAATGCAAAGGAGATGATAGAGGAACAATGGGTATTAATGGACTGGGTGAACAGAATGAAGCTGGGGAAAGACTTGTTGAATTCTGCAAAGGGAATGACTTGAGAATCATGAATACATGTTTTGAACATCCAAAGAGAAGACTGTACACATGGACGGCACCGAATGGGAAATATAGGAATCAGATTGATTACATTTTGGTAAATAAAAGATGGAACAGTACGATAACAGATGTGAGAACTAGACCAGGAGCGGATTGTGGTACCGACCATGAGCTACTGGTAGCAACACTGAAAACGAAATTAAAAAAGCTGAAGAAAGGAGATCGAATGACTAGATACGACTGCAAGGGCATTACACCGGAATACAGGATGGAAATAAAGAATCGATTTGAAGTACTTGAGAGAGATGAGATAGAGGCAGAAGATGATTCGAACAATACATGGGAGAGAATGAAGAAAACCATAGTTGAAGTTGCTGAGAAACATATCCCAAAGAAGAAGAAAATCACAACTACAACTTGGTTGTCGAGTGAAGCTGTGGGCATGGCAGTGGACAGGAAGGCTGCAAAGAAAGCAGGCGACAAAGATAAGGTAAGGGCACTGAATAGTGCCTTCCAAAAGCAAGCACGGGAAGATAAAGAAAAACATTTAAATGAAATGTGCAAAGAAATGGAAGATGAAGGAAGGAAAGGGAGAACTAAAGAATTGTTTTCAAGAGTAAAGGAAATAACGGGAAAATTCACACCTAGAATGGGCTCAATGAAGACAGGAGATGGAAACGTAATATGCGATGAAGAGAAGATGAAGAAAAGATGGAAAGAATACACAGAAGAGTTATATAGTATAGATAAACGAGTCAAAAAAGAGCAAATTGATGTTACAGGGTATGAAAAGGAACCGGAGGTTATGGAAGCAGAAGTAGAATGGGCAATAAAACAACTCAAGGATAACAAGGCGCCGGGTCATGATGGAATACCTATAGAACTGATAAAAGCAGGGGACGATGCAATGATAGAAACAATAACAAAATTATGCAATCAAATATGGGCAACTGGAGAATGGCCGAATGATTGGAAGAAGTCGATCTTCATACCGATATTCAAGAAAGGCGACGCGAGGGGATGTGAAAATTACAGGACGATAGCAATAATATCACACACTAGTAAAATATTACTGAAAATAATCCACAAAAGAATGGAAAGCACAATAGAGAGGGAACTTCCGGTGAACCAGGCTGGTTTCAGGAAATCTCGAGGAACTAGAGACCATATTGCCAACCTAAGGTGGATAATGGAACGGCAAAGGGAGTATGGACAAGAGGTGCACATCTGCTTCATTGATTATAGTAAGGCATTTGACTGCATTAACCACCATTTAATGTGGAAAACCCTACTTGAGATGGGAATTCCGAAACACGTGATATGGCTATTAAGGGGAATATATGAAGATCAGATAGCGGTGATAAGAACAGAATACGGAGACACTGATCAATTCAATATCAAGAAAGGGGTGAGACAGGGATGCATTTTGTCTCCATTCCTGTTTAACTTATATGCTGAAAGAATAATGAGAATGGTGGAAATGGAAGGGGCAAAAGAGGGAGTTAAAATTGTGGGAAGGACATTGAACAATCTTAGATATGCGGATGATACAACAATAATGGCAAAAAGAAAAGATGAGCTGATAGAATTAATAAGAAGGGTAAGGAGAGAAAGTGAAAAAGCTGGCTTATACTTCAACATAAAGAAGACAAAAGTCATGACAACAGCAGAATGGGATACTTTTGAGATTGACGGAGAAGAAATAGAGGTGGTAGAAAGCTTCACTTTCCTGGGATCATTGGTTGAAAAAGAAGGAAAATGTGAAACAGAAATAAAACGAAGGATTGCGATTGGGAAAGCTGCAATGATTGGACTGGAAAAGATATGGAAGGACAAGCATGTGAGCATGGATACAAAAAAAAGGCTCGTGAGAGCCCTAGTCTTTCCAACGGTTCTGTATGGTTGTGAGTCGTGGACAATGACAAAGAACATCGAGAAAAAGGTCAACGCATGTGAAATGTGGATATGGAGAAAAATGTTGAGAATATCATGGACAGAGAAAAGGACGAACGAATCAATACGAGTGGAGATTGGTGTCGAGAATGAAGAGTCATTAAAACAAAAAGCGACAAGATTGAAGCTTGGATTCTTTGGTCATGTTATGCGATCTGATGGGCTAGAAAAGGAAATGATGTTGGCTTGTGGTGAGGGGAAAAAAAGACGGGGACGACCAAGGAAGAAATGGATGGATGAGATTCACGATGTAACTGGCATGAATCTGGAAGCACTAAGGGACCTGACTTCGAATAGGAAGCAATGGAGAATGTGTGTCGTGGCGATCGCTAGAGCTCCAGGAGTTGACAGCACAAGGTGACAAGGTTACAAATAGAACAAAGCCGCTATTAACACAATTTCACATTGTCACATTTTCAGGATGAAACGCAACTGATGCAAGTTTTCCTTCTTTATTCACGTAATCCACATTAAAGTAATAAAACATATTAATGATTTAAATTTACTTCAACTTTCAAGTTTCAAGAAAAATATGTAAATTGCTAATGCTAAAAGTACTTAAGTGCACAGTACATAGTGACACTAGTAGTGGGTCTGCATCAACTGCTACTGTGCTCTATACTAGGCTACTAATGGCTAAGACTACTACTAACTACGTGTACTATCATACACAACACAGACAAAATTTCACTACACTATTAGACAGGCCTGCTTCCTCACGAGGGGCGGGGGCGGCATACTGCTGCTTCACACCACCTTTGAAAAATCCACGCACCACCACTGTTTGTTGGATAGGTTATACAATGCTAGGTTAGAGTTAGTGTATATGTAAGATTGTAGATAACATAATATTTAGCCAGCATCAATGTATATAAATTAGGGCTGCACCGAATATTCGCTTCGTATTCGCTTCGGGGCCGAATAGTGGGCCAAATAGCTATTCGGTATTCGGCCGAATAGTAGCAGTCGGACCGAATACGAATAGTGGTCACGTGACATCTGTTTCTGCATATGCGGCTGCTATAGCGAGTGGAGTGAACGTTAAGTAAGTGACAATTTCTAAGTGTAGTTAAATTAGTTCCATTCCTAGTTTACACAGATTGGCAGAAGGATGCAAAAATTACATGTAGTTTACTGTTTACTTTTAGTTTATGTATTAAATTTACCGAACTGAAACTTTTGCTTACATTTTAAATATTGAATGTTGACGGTAGACCTATTTTGTACACTATTCGTATTTGTATTCGTATTCGGCCGAATAGTTGGTCCAATTATTCGTATTCGGCCGAATAGTGATAATCACTATTCGGTACAGCCCTAATATAAATACCAGCATCAGAGGGTTTAAAATGTTAAGCTTTTGGGAAACTGTCTTCTGTGCTTCAGAAACAAGACTCAAAAGCAGTGGACCTCAGCTAAAGAAATTTTGAATTAACAGTTGGCTCAAGGTCGTTTGGTTCGGACAGATGATCTTACAAAGCGCTATAAGGATAATAATATATATTGTGGAGTCCAGTTTCAGGGAAAGGATAACTCCAGAACATTGCACTTTTCTGTTGATCTGCTAACAATTGCATGGCCCAAACGCCATGACCATTGTTCATGCCAATCGGCCAGTCCTAATCTCAAAACTTCTAACGCGCCACTCGAAGGCCAAGCGCTGGGCACCAGCCTATTCACGAGCACAATCATAATAACATCATACCTATCTTCATACCCACCTATCTTCCATCTCAATAATTTCCACCGTTCAGTCTGTTTCTGTTTCATTCAACAGAATTCGGACTTCATGCTGTTCATAATGAAATCATATGCTCTGTGGATGAGGGCAAAGTGACAAATCATATGCTCTGTGGATGAGGGCAAAGTGACAGCACTTGTTCTTCTTGACTGATCTGCTGCTTTTGATACTGTGAACCATTCTCTTATGCATCATCTCTAGTACTGGTATAGTGTTTCTGGTCCTGCACTTAATTGGTTCAGTACTTATCTCAGTGTTTCCCAAACTTTTTTGGCCTTGTCATCTTTTCATATATTGGCAGAACCCCAACCTGAACTAAACGTATTGAGGCATACGTAGCGCCTGAGAAGCAAACTAATATAGGCCTAACTAAACACACATCCATATAGGGGGTTTATAAAAACAATTTATTTTCTCTTATATCAAATGTTGAAGTGTACAGTTTTAAGACCAAGACTTATGGAGCACAATATTGGGAGTTCATGAAGTTGTAGTATGTGTAATGAGTTTGTTTTTTGTCGTGCCAAATTTTTTATATTTGGTTTAATGCTAGAAAGCTGGATTCTAGATGTCAGGTGCAACATTTAGTCAATTTCTATATTTGGTTTTCATTGCAGTATAGCCTACTATGAGAATCCAGTTTCTCACCTCACAATATATTTGTACTTGCCTCTAATATGTTTCAGAAAACTAACCGTTAGCGTATACTGACCTTTAATTTGTTTCGGAAAACTGACTGGTAGCGTGTACCCATCTCTAATTTTACCACTACAGCCCTGACACTAACTGCACATTTCGCAACAGTGGGGTATTCTTTAATTGGCCTTCTCCAGAAACCGATCAATGAAAGTGAAAGTCTGCTTCATATATTGCGAGTCCGACGTTGTCTCAATAAGAAATTCATTATCTTTATTAGAAAAGTTTGCTGGTTTTCGGCTATACTTTGAATGGGTTTCGAATCCAATTAATATCACCCTTCATGGGAGGAAAGTACTTAACCAAATTCGCTTCTGTGTCATGAATATGACCTGCAATTTTTGAACGAATGTTTTGGTTGAGAACACAATACTTTTCAACTAAAAACTCGTATGAGGTTGGAAAACAGTCCACATTACTATAGTAACTATGCTTGGAATGTTTATTCCAATTAAATTTCTCAATGAAAATTCTTTTAATTTACAACTTTTCTCGGAACCCTTGTGTTCACCCCGCGGAACCCTTGGGTTCCGCGGAAGCCACTTTGGAAAACGCTGACTTATCTAATGCACTCGGTCAGTATATTTAAATGGCCATTATTCATCTAGTGTTTTGTTGACAAGTGTGTATGTATGTATCTGGCTATTAGTAATGTGCCTTTTAAGGACCTCACAAAGGCACTTAACATAGTAATCTACACAGATGCATCTTAAGATGGCTTGAAAATGTTTCTTGAGCTCTCTGTGACTAAATAGTTCATAAATTTATGCTAGACTGTTCTAGGAGGATGGTCCATTGCCTGAGAAATCACTGTGTGTCCACATCATCATATGGAAGCTCGGGACCATCGGGTCTCCACAGTTTGCTGAACACAACGACCATCGACTAAGTTGATTGGAAACAGGAATGTGGTAGTCTGATATAGTCAGTTGCCGCACTGATTATCGAAGGTTTTCCCATGAGGAGGATTTTGAAGGTAATCTTGTCCTAGACTGGAAGCCAGTATAGCATGTCTTGCATGAAGCTCAAACATGCAAGAATTTTTGACAGGTTAGGTACTCTTTGGGCAGTGCAGTTGAGGATGGTGCTCAACGCTGCGGCCAGGCTCATCTGCAACAGGAGGAAATGCGATCACGTCACGCCGCTCCTGTGCGATGTTCGGCACTGGCTGCCTGTCCCATTCCTTATCGAGTTCAAGCTCTGTCTGCTTGTTTACAAATCACTCCATGGGGCAGCTCCCAAGTATCTGCGTGACTTCTGCACCGAGACTTATTCCTCTGCATCCGGGCTGCAACTTAGATCGCTTGAGAAGACCGATCTTTGCGTACGGAGGATGAGGACCCGCTTCAGCGACCGCGCTTTCTCAGTTGCCGGTCCCAGATGCTGGAACAGTCTTCCACCCGTCATCAGACTGGTCGACTCAGTAGACTCGTTCAAATCGAAGCTTAAATCTTACCTGTTTGCTAAGGCTTATTCCGCCTGTGTGGAGTTGTAAGGCGCCCTTGTACCGGAATGGCCACATTACGCCATGTAAATTGTCATTATTATTATTATTATTATTATTATTATGGACTGAAGCTTTGGTATCTGGAATTTCGGCAGGCTTGCGAAGACAGAGTTGCAATAGTCCAGGGAAGTCAGAGTGAAGGAGTGGATGGGAGTTGCTGAGGTGTCAAATGATAAGTTTCGTCGTATGACTCTAATCTGACGCACTGATGAAAACAGGACCTACAGAGGAGGCTGACATAGGTCTTCATGCAGAAACACTTCAAGGTCCCAGACAACACGCTTCACTTCCCAGTCTGGAAATGCCGCCGCTATTGCTTCCCTGTCGATCCTTGCTAGTTCCTTTCTTGTGCTCAGACATATAAATTCTGTCTTCCCTGAGTTAAAGTCTGAGCCAATTTTAAGACATCCAGTTCTGAACTTGCATAAATATTGCCTGCATCTTGGACACACAAGGCAGTGTGTTAGACAGGCTAAGTACAGCTGAACTGATCATCACACTGATGAACCCGGGTCAAAAAAGTGGAAATAATCTAGGTAAGATCAGCCATATACAGGATGAACAGGAGCAGACTGAGGCATGAGAATACCAAACTTAAAATTGGCTCAGACTGATCGCCCGCGTCCTCCATCATCGTCGGACACTGTCTCTCGTGGTGGGGGCATTATTATATACTATCGTGATCATCTACGTGTTAAGACGATCGCCCTCTCCTCCAGACAGATCCGGGGATGGCGACGTCTGGATCGTGAGAAGTTCGCGGCTGCCATCCTGGCTGTTCCAGCCTTTCAAGACCTAACTCGGTTCCGGGATGAGCCTGCGGAGCTTCTCTTCGACATCTACCAACGTGAGATGACTTCTATCATCGACCGCCTACTCCCTCTACGTCGGGCAAGGATCCGTACTCGTCCTCTATCTCCCTGGTTCGATTCGGAGTGCCACTCCTTACGTCGTCAAGCTCGTCGTTTGGAGCGCGTGTTTCGCCGCAGTGGGCTCATGGTTGACAGAGCTGCCTGGGTGAAATTCGTTCGCACAATGCATCGTAGCTACAGGGACAAGGAGGGTCAATACTGGGAAAGCAAAATCAAGACCAGCTCCGGAGACCCGAGACGATTATGGTCCACCTTCAAGGACTTGTTAGGGAGCACAGGAGCTTCCTCCTCGACGGCTCCTCCTCCGTTCTCGGCCGACGAATATGCCAACTTCTACGCCACTAAGATCGATGCTGTTCGTCGGGACACCGCTGACTCTCCTCCGCCCTCGTTCTCCTCGACTGAGTTTTCTTTGTCCACCCTTGCTCCAGTCACTGAGTCTGAGCTTCGCCGCCTCATTCTTGCCTCGCCTGCCAAGTCGTCGGAATTGGATCCTCTTCCGACCTTTCTCATCCAGGAGCAAGTTGAAACTCTCCTTCTGTACCTGACGATTCTTTGTAACTCTTCTCTACGTGATGGTGTCTTGCCGGCTTCACAGAAACGTTCCATCATCTTGCCTACCCTGAAACAGATAGGCTTGGATCCCTCTAGCCCTTCGAATTTTAGGCCAATATCGAATGTTAGTTTCATATCTAAACTAATTGAGAAACTTGTAGCTTCTCAGCTACTGAGCTACCTAGACTCCAACAATCTTCTACCCTGCCGTCAGTCGGGTTTCCGTAAGGGACACTCTACTGAGACCCTCCTTCTTAGTCTTCTTAATGATGTTTATAGTGCCATTGATCGCTCTCAACTTACTCTTCTTGCACTTTACGATGTTAGTGCAGCCTTCGACACGGTAGATCATGATCTTCTACTGCGTCGCCTTTCTACCTCCTTTGGTATCTCCAACCTACCTCTACAGTGGCTTTCGTCATACCTATCTGACCGCACTTCGTCTACTGTCTTCCACTCCTCGCGTTCCCCTTGGATTCCTGTACCTGTTGGCCTCCCCCAGGGTTCTGTGCTTGGCCCTCTTCTTTATATCCTCTTTACTGCTGACCTCGAATCTGTTCTTGCTGCTAGTGCTCTTTCTAGCCATTCTTACGCTGATGATCTCCAGTCCTATCTGCATTGCTCTGCACGGGATGCTCTGAGTGCTGTTCGCTTGATGTCTCGTGCAACTGACACTCTATCTGCCTGGCTTTCTTCCAATCGCCTGAGACTTAATCCTCTTAAAACCCAGTACATATGGCTGGGTACTCGCCAGCAGTTAGCAAAACTTGACCTGACCCTTTTGGCTGCTGAATTTCCTCTAATATCATTTTCTACCTCTGTCCGGAACCTTGGTGTCATTCTTGACCAGGAACTAACCTTTACTAAGCACCTCTCTTCTCTGTCTCGCTCCTGTTTCTACCATCTCCGCCAGCTCAGGGTTGTTGCTCGCTCTCTCTCAGCCTCTGCTGCTTCAACTCTTATCCATGCCTTTGTTTGCTCTCGTTTAGATTATTGCTCTTCTCTATACACCGGTCTTCCTCAAACCCGCCTGTCCTTCCTTGAGAGGGTCCTGCGGTCTGCGGCGCGCCTTGTTGGCTCCATACCCCGCTATGGTAGTGTATCCTCCTACATGCATCATACTCTTCATTGGCTTCCCATCCGGCAGCGTATCCTGTATCGGCTTTGCTCTCTCGCCTGGCAATGTGTTTTGGGCATGGCTCCTTCCTACCTATGCTCTGTTTTCACTCTCTTTTCTTCGCTTACGGGTCGCTCAGCCCTCCGTTCCTCTTCTCGGGGCGACTTTATAGTCCCGTATGCCCGCACTGCTACTATGCAGCGCCGAGCATTCTCTGTCGCTGGTCCAACTGCGTGGAATGACTTACCACCTCTCCTTCGCCTGTCTCCTCGTACTCACCCGTCTTCTTTTTACGCTCTATTGAAGACTTTTCTCTTTGATCAGGCCTGGCTCGGGAGTGCCTCTGAGTAGAGCCCTTGAAGAGGCGCTATATAAATTCCATGATAGAAACTTAACAGATGTCGAAATGTGAGTTGTCCAAGCTGATGGTAACCTCATTTCGGAAAGAGTGAAGCCACTCAAACCGGCCCTCAACTCCGTATGGGATATTAAGTCTGATCTGCAGGATTTCATGATCACTGCACTGGCGTAAACTTGTCCACAATATTGGGGGGCGGGGACGGATTTGGTTATTCATTCTACACTTGTTGCATTGTGTGTACAGTCCATCTCAATTATTGGGGGGGGGTTGGCACGTGCCCCGACTGCCCCCAGAGTCTACGCCTATGATCCACTGCATGAAATGCTGCATTTGCGTCCAGGAGTCCAAGCAGTATGAGCTGTTCGATACCAATGGTGACATCAGAAGAACTGTCTCGGTCGAATGGCCTTTTCTAAAACCAGTTTGTAGCTTTGGCATTAGGTTGCAGGATTCCAAATAAAACAAAAGCTGCTGCGCAACTACTTTCTCAAGTCAAGTAAACCTGGATGGAGCTGATCTTAGGAGTGCAACTGTGTAGCAGATTGTTGCCTTGTCTCAACAGCGACCAAGACATCCAAGTTATGACTGTTGCTAGCTTCAGCCACGAAAGTTTATTTGTTACCAAGACTTCTGATGTTCCACTTGCCACATCGCAAGTCAGCCTGAGGTTTACGGTCACCATCTGTAGTGTGGGTTGACAATTCTGGTTGATTGCCTCACTGTTCCCATGACTGTCAGATCTAACGAAAACAAAGTCTTCCTCACAGCAGTCTTGTTGTCAAGACCTTAAACCTCAAGACCAAGACCAAGACTTTGAACCTCGAGACTAAGACCAAGACTTTGGACCTCGAGGCCAAGATCAAGACTTTGAACCTCAAGACCAAGACCAAGACTTTGAACCTCAAGACCAAGACCGAGACCAAGACCAAAAAAATCACATTCAGTCCGAGACTTCTTTTCCTTACAAAAAATTGTCAAGTCGGACTACTCGCTGTTTTAATTAAAACGTGAGTCTTTTATTTTATTCAGGCAAATTAACTTTAAATGCAGACTGCAGAGAATTCCGAATTCGTATTTACCAAAGTCCTTCATTCAAAATGTTATTATAAAAACCAATTCGCTCAGAATTTGACCAAGATGTGCCTTGTGGGGCCTCATAAAAATTCCACCATGTGAAAAAATACTTTCCACAGGTGCTGAAGTCGCTGGCACACACAGTAGCTTTTCAAGCACTGGATGTAAATTTACAAATCGTGAGCCTTTTTGAAATCCTCCCGTGGTTTATCAGTCCATCTGGCTTCAGAAACAAGTATCGGCAGGGCTTCCAGATACAGCATAACTTAGTTGCTGCTGCCGATGGGTTTTCCTGAGCAACAAGACTGGTATCCGTCCATAGGTATTTGTCGTAGGCTATGATGCAAACAGGCTTGATACATTTTTTAATTCTTGAATTTTGTTAAATGACTGTTCATATTGACAGCCGGTCTTGGTCTTGGTCTTGGTCTTGCGAGACCAAGACCAAGACTTTGAACCTCAAGACCAAGACTTTGGTTTCAAGACCAAGACCAAGACTTTCAAAAATGAACTCGAGTGCACTCGAGACCAAGACCTTGGTCTCGAGGACAACAAGTATCCTCACAGGCACACAGCTTTGCAATCACCACAGTCAAACTGTGTTAGGTCATCAGATGTGTATAACTGCCTGGATGGAACAGGCTGACTTGACACTCCCATCATCATGCAAATTCACAGAATTTCTTTATAAAATAAACAGAATTCTCAGAGATATTTCCAGAAATTATGAAATATTGGCAGAAGTTTGTTGCACAAAAATGCTTGCAAGTCCAGGTTGAAAAAACCAATGGAAACAAAGTTAAAGCTTAATTCGCACTGAGTTCACCATGTTCAGTGTTTACATGCTGAGCTTCAAACTGGAAGATAACATGTGGTGTTCTAGAGCAGCGGTTCCCAAACTTCTTTGGGTCGCGACCCACTTGTGAATATCTTGGCAGTCTCGGCACCCACTGTGTAAAATTAAGCATTGTGTACTAAAATTTGCTTCGTAAATTGGTACCGAAATATGCGGATTTACGTACAGCGCTCAGAAATTTAAAGCATTAAAAGGAAACTTAGGTAAAAACAGTTCACAATTTATTGTTTTTCAGCTAATTAAAGCCCAATCATAGTCAAAAGTTGTTGCTGCAAACAAATAAATGTTTATCGAAAAAATTTGGCGACCCACTTGCCAGAGCTTCGCGACCCACTTTTGGGTCACGACCCACAGTTTGGGAAACGCTGTTCTAGAGGATTCCTTGCTTGGTCAACTTTTGTTTATGGTACATTATCCACCACCCCACTATGAAAACTCGAAAATAATTCACTGGGATACATTTCCATGCTTATTTCATCATTAAATAGTGCCATGATGGGAGCAGAACTGAACCACATCTCCCAGTGGGCTACCACATGCAACTTAAAACTAATCACAAGAAACCATGTGAGCAAAAGCTGTCATAGCCAGTGCCATACCTGGACTAACCAGGTCCCCAATTTGACATTATTGGGAGTTACTGTATCAGGCTCTTTTAATTTTGATTCCCACACTGATCGTATATCCTTCCATGCCCTACGTATCCTTGTGGTACGTGGCCTTACCTGTCCTCAGCTCCACGATATTTTATGTGCCACCACCTTGGCCAGGATGCTGTGTGCTTCCCCGCCTGGTGGGGCTTTGCTGGGCGCCAGGCGACTAATCTATCCAAGCGATGATACGTAGACTGATCATTACCTCTCCAAGGACTGCCCAACATTTGAACAACTCTGCTATAGCGCCAACACTCACCTCTTTGGGGCTGTCCTACGAACCTGGGCCACGTCCTGCACCAACTACTACCTCCAACCAAACCCATCTACTACTCCCTTTGTCCCTGTGCCCATGATCTCCCCAGGTGTTGTTTTCAAACCTGCTATGTATCTCACTGGCTATGTAAATGGTCTATGTAATTCATGTTACATGTACATGCATGACATTCACAGATTGAGGCAATATGTACTCATCTCTGACAAATGTTTTGGTCTCTAATTCAGTTCTTGTTGGTACCAATTAGTCTGACATGCTGAAACTGCAAAGAGTTCAGAACACTTTGGCTAGAACCATAACTAATGCATCATTTGTAATTGTTTTTTATTGTAAGTGCTTATTTATGTAGTGCCTCTTAAATAAACTCATCACAGATGCTCCCAACCTGACCATACAAGAGTATGAGCAAAATAACATGGTCATCATAGAAAGTAAAAGAAGCTAATTTCACAATTGCACAGATCTGTTCCAGATAAGGAGGTCAACCACCGCGAAGCCTCATGTCCCACTGTGGCAGTACGTGATGGAGGTATAATCATTTTTTTTAACAGTTGGATTGGCCCAATCGTTTACATGACTGTGCATTGGCTCTCGTGGATACCGGATCTCATAATTTGATGGTTGCACGCCCACAAAGCATTTGTGCCTTCCCGGAGGGAAGTCACGTAGCTGGTATCCAGGCCGAGTTGACCCACCGGGCAATGCGCCTCCAGTTTGGCGAGCAATCGAGACCAGGGACTCTCTCGCGTAATGTCACCTTGCGGCCGACCGCGTTGAACGGACCTCCGTACTTGGTCCGATGCGGGTATGGTCTTTTCATGAATGCAGCGCCTAGGCTGTATCAGCGTCCGGCGTCCTCGGACCCCTCACTGTCGACCAGGTGAAGTGTCGGAACATGTTACTGGTGTAAGTCAACACCCGGCACGACATAAGGGTTTCGTCAGCTGGACCTACCCCCAACTTGCGAAGGAGGCCCGACGAGGCATGGTGGAGTGCTCCTCACCAGTTCAGGGCCACTGCCCCAAACACTAACGGCGCCCCCGGAAAGACATTAGCCACCCATTCGATGACGTCAAATCGTGCATAGTAGCAGTCCTTCTCCTCATGTGGACCGCTCACATCATTACAGTCCGAGGTAATGGTGACATCAACGACATAGGCAACACCGTCCATCAGGGTCACCAAGTCAGGCTTGCGCCTCCAGCTCCGGTAGGTATAACCGGCTCATGGATCACCGAGTGACCCTTTGACTTGATCTTTTTGTATATAAGATCAAGCACCGAATTATGCCTAGCACACCGGAGACGGTGGGTCCTTGCACAGCTTTGGGAGATGTGAGCCAGGGTGCCTTGAGCACTGCACCCGGCGTCACACCATACTGGACCCGTACGCCGCCCGCGAGAGGTTAGCTCCGCAGACAGCAACAGGTTCCCCCTCACTTTGACTGCCTGGATGAAGTCACCCCCCGAAAGGAGGGATGACCCATCGGTCACCCAGGAGTTTACGTGAGGGGTTTGTCCCTGCTGCTTGTGGCCCCGACCATCCACTGATGTGTGGAGCTGGGTTGCCAGTAGGTCACTCACGTCCTTGCTATTGCTCAACTCTCGACCGGCCACCTTTGCCGTCTTTGCACACTTCCTCCTCGCTCCCAGGAAGAGTTGGCTTGCAGCCACGCTCTGCATTACCGGATCACCGGACTCCTCCACCTTGGCCATGCGATGGGCCTTGAGTGGAGGTAAAGTGTAACGCAGGCGCGGCACTTCCAGCCCACCATCTGACGCCTTGGCATGGAAGTACCAGGTGGGAGTATCGTATGGCAGCCGCAACCATTTGCGTATTGCCACTCTCACCAACCGATCTAGGTACTCCAAGGATTTGGCAGTCATCTCCCCGAGGACAAGTCCGTGGTACATTTTTGGCAATAAATGACAGCGCAATAGGAACATGCGCTGCTGGGGCTTCAATGGAGCATGTGTTAACCGGTCCAGTCCCACACTAAGGACGTCCCCATGGGCCCTCCTCAGACCGAGTGGTCCGGCCTGCAGTCCCTGCTATTTGTACGTCTGCGCGATGTTGAGGGATTTGACTGACTCGCCGCCGATGGTCAGAAGCGGCGAGGGATTCACCACCCAGCATTTAGCCTTCCCATCAATGTCAATCCTGAGAGAGGCACTCTTAGCCAGGTTCAGTCGAAGTCCACCCAATCCCAACGCGCATTGTACTCTGTCCACTTGTTCCTGCAAGCCATCTGCAGTGGAGGCGATCGAGACAAGGTCATCAGCAAAAGCCAAACACCAGACCATGACCTCCTTCAGGAAGTAGCCGATGGTCGGGTTCATCCCCGCCAAGACCTCGTCAATTACGCAGTTGAACAGGATGGCTGACAGGGGATCGCCTTGACGTACGCCACGGCCACATCTGATAGGGTCGCTTCTTCGGCCACCTACTTTGAGGACGGTCGATGTGTTGGCGTACATCTTCGAAACGTACTGCACCAGCGGCGATGGCACGCCCAGCCACCTGAGTGACCTAGCCAATGTGCCTGGCCTTAGCCACGTCTAAGAAGGCCAGGCACACCGGTTTCCTCTGCCGCTGGCCCCCCCTTATGATGTTATCCAAGAGAAAGACATTGTCAGCACATCCGTCAACTGGTAAGAACGCCTTCTGCCTCGGATCCAGTGGAACCTTCGCAGTTAGACGAGCGGCCACGATCTTATGAAAGACCCTCGTCACACATGAGGCCATGGTGATAGGCCTATAGTTTGCTGGATCCTGTATATCTCCGCCCTTGGGAATCAGAATGGTCTCCCCATCTGAGAACTTCTTGAGGATGTACCCCAGCAGAAGCCACAGATTGTAGAAGCTGGCCAGCTCCAGTAGGGGGACCAACTTCATTTCCCCAAGAGTTTCTCCATCAGGACCCGGCGCACTATCCTCCGAGTCTGCAATCGCTTTGGCCACCTCCTCGGTTACAGGATCCGCAAGCGACCAGTACTCCCGAGCCTTTCATCAACCTCGGATTCTGCGGAGCAGATCGATCTCCAAAATTGCTCCTGATCTTCCAAGGTCAATGTCGCTTCCTTCTGCTCCCACGTCTCCTCAAGAACCATCTCAGCGCACTTCTTACGGTCCCACCGGAAGGCTTTCTGAACCTTAGCACATGCCATTATTCTGGCAAGACGTTTTTTGGGGTTCAGCCTCCGCCTGTGCCCAAGCTTGCCCTCTGACTTGCCAGGTGGCTTGCCAGGGCCAGGGGGCCTGTAACCTATGGGACCTTTTCGAAGATTGCTTCCGACGGTCCTCGAGTGTAACTTGAGGAAGATGGTTAATTGCTCTGCGTATCGGTCAAGAATTGTCCTCGCAATAGCAGTTTCAGTATCCGTCTCGTTTTGGGCCCTGTCAACAGCTTCGTGGAGCATCTCTATCTGTGGATCTCTGTCCTGCCGGACCTCTCGGAGGTCGCTGAGGTCCTCCCCTATGGTAGAGAGAACCACTCACCTCCGGTTCCAGCGAGGACAGTCTTCTGTGGAGGACCCACTCGACGAGTCATCGGACTCGGTTTGGCATTTAAGCGCTTGGGCGCGGGCTACAAGGTGCTCAACTTGATCCTTGTAGTCTTGCTTTTTCCTGAGTCCTTTGATCGCGTAGTGAGTCCTATCTTTAAAGATCTGCACCATTCGGCTGTTAATCAGGGCTGGTTTCACCCCGGAGACGAGAAAGTCAGCCTCGAGCCTGGCCATACGATCTCGCTCTTCCGGGGGCAATCGAGCTTTGACCCTCTGCAACACTTGGTACTCCACGGGGTGGGCCCTTCGCTGATGAAGAGGCAGTCCCGCCGCCCCTCCTCTATGGCATTTGGGACACATCCCTAGCCCAGGTACTGCACCCGCCACCCTCTTGGCATTTGAGTCAGGTGCTGCAGTGGCAGCACCTCTTCGCAGGACGAGGTTTGTGGCTGACACTGAATACATAGCTCTCTAAGGTAGGATGAAGCACAATAGGCCAGGCAGTTATGCATCAGCACAAGGATCTTAAACTCAATGCGTCTACACATGGGCAACCAGTGCAGCTCTTCCTGCATATAGTTATATATAGGGCATAACCGGAAATCGCCTCGGGTGTTTGCCTCTGCCGAATATCCTGTTTTTCGGCACTATTTGGAAGTATTCGCCTCGGCAAATGTTGTACACACAAATAGTTGCAAATAAAATTTTGAAACTTAATCATCTAGCATATTCATTCTGAAGAAGAAAAATACAAAAAACACCAACACCGGAAGTCCACAATGGAGATCAAGTCCATTTAATTGATTATTTATTTTTAAAATTCAAAATGTATTAGTCAGTTATTACAAGTAAAAAAAATTATTTCTATAATTTTTTATTACATGAAAATGTGAAGCTTCGCATATGGAACAACTGTTACTCGGTTCATACCCGGATCCGGCAAATAGTACATCAATATACTCGGATTCGGTACTCAGTGGAAAATGTCGACCCGGTTATGCCCTAGTTATATATATGACCAAACTTTGGAATCCCATAAACTAGAAAAGCTGGAGCAATCAAAACAGATTGAAATTGATTAATCCAAAGACAAAAATATGAACGTTTAATCTCCGTGCTTAGATCATTTTACTTTGTGTTCAGCAAAGAATTTGTTTCAAATTGGGGCTTATAGTTTATAAACATTGAACTTTGGCCAACCACAATTCTTAAATCAGCTCTTATTCGCCAGATGTATCATTATTCAACAAAATCATCTGATCATCTTTCTCTGGTCATACCTAGAACTAGAACTGTTCTTGGTGAATGAACTTTTCAGGTGTTGGACTGAGATTTTGGAACTCTCTTCCTGTATTTGTCTGTTTTGCTCAGACGCTTATGTATTTTCATTCTCAACTTAAGACTTACCTTTTTCAGATTGCTTATTCACCATAGGCTGCCTTTGTCTTAGCATACTGATCTTCTGAATATTGGCCTGGTTAACCCTTTATAGGCTAGAGGCAATATATTTGCCGTTACATGCGGTATACTAAACAACTAATGTACAATATTTTGCCGCTAACCTAATGCATGTGGATTCACAAGATGTCACTACCAGATACTGTTAACACAAAAAAAATCAAAACAGGGTACCAGATTACAGTTATTTGGTGTGTGTCATGCGATGTCTAGTGTGGTATGAACAGCTAGTGGCAAGTATGTTGCCACGTCATGTGTAGCCCAAACAGCGAGTATATATACCAGTGGCATATATATTGCCACCACTAACTTTACTGATTTCAATTCAACAATACTATACGCTTGATTACTCTCTCTTACCTATACATAATATGTATTTATATTAACTGTGCCTGCCCTGGGCGCTTCTCGCTGTTAAAGGGTTAAGGTGCCTTGTACATTAGACACTGGAGCAACAGAAGTTACTGCTAAGTAATTACATATAAAAGTAGCTTAATTCTGATGCTGGCTTAGGTGGGCTAGTATAGAATTAAGGGTTAATAGAGTATAGTTTGTCTTGTAAATGTTTTAGGAAATTTTTTTGCTGTTTGGGCAATAATTATTGTATTTATACAATTGGAGAGAGCTAATTTTTACAAACTGATTATAATCAACCACCTGTTTTACAGTCTGCTAATGTGAATTGATACAAAGTGTTCGGGCAGAAGAGAAACTGTTTGGCATCATGCTGGTACAGTGTCAGGTGTAGCGGTTTTTTTTTATCTCATCATGCTTCGCTGATAGGAATTTCTTACATTACATTGAGTGCAGACATCAACTTAATCATCAAACACAATTGATGATGGTCTATTTTCTCAGTAGTCCTTCTCGTTCTCTTCTTCATAACTAATAGTTATTTTCTTAATTTGACTTAGCAGCAAGTCCACAGACTTATCAACTTTTCACGCCTAAATCAAAAGATGGGGGGTCCATAGAGTAGTGGTAACATCACTGGCGTGAAGAGCAAGAGGTAGCGAGATCGCTTCCCTCAACCCCCCCAAATTTAGGTCCACTCAACCTTTCATTCGCGAGATGGCGCGTTGTTAAAATGAGATGTAGGACGTGATGGGCGCCTTGCATGGCTGCCGTGTACAGTTAAATTCGACTCCTGTAATAACTTGTGATCGTCCGTTCATACTGATTTGTAATCATACTGCGTTATTGTCAGTTTGAAGATATTAAACGAAGAGTATTATTATTATTATTTATTTAAATTTGCTAATTACAACTAGCAAATAAAGAGGCCATTCAGTTTTTCTCCTTGAACATCACTTGCTGACGTGACAGTTTGTTTCAAAGATCGCATTTGATGAATTCTGCCACAGTTACCATGACAACCAGTCAAACTTCCACTTGCATAATTAACCAGTTATCTGCCTTTTGGTTTCACATTTATACTATTAACTTTCAGGCGTTAGCATCGCTAAATTATCTCTAAGTATCTTGAAATTAACTAGCTTATATGTCATGTCATGTCAATCCGCCGTCGTTGCTTCGCGACGGTTGGCTGCATGAATGGACTATCACTGCCCAGCGTTGTCTGTCTTTTGCGACTTTTAATAAACCAGCTCCTGAAAGGCGAGTCCAAGTTATGATGTTGTCGAACCAACAGATTCTTGGTCTCCCGCGTCCACGAACTCCCTCCACCAGACCCGTCATCACACTACTCTCGATGCTATCCTGTGGTTGTCGCATAACATGTCCAAAGTACCGTAATTTTCGAGATTTGATATGACCCAGTAACTCGCTCTTTATCCTCGCCCATTTGTAAACTTGTTCGGTGGTCACCATTTCTGTCCATGAAATTCGAAGTAATTTCCTGATACATTTGTTCTCAAAAGCCTGGATGTATCTTTCTTCTTTCTTCTTTAGTGTCCAGGCCTCGCAACCGTATGTTGCCACCATCAATGATAATGATAAACAGTATAATAAAACAACATATTAAAATTGATAATGATAAACAAGACATTTGATATTAGTAGCCACTACACCAGGAGTTTACCTTTGTGGCTAGGAATTGAATCCCGGGCATTGTGACATGTAGACTGACATGTAGACAAGTTAGGCTTAAAATAACAGGGCCAAAAATCCTTGACCAGTAAAGCAGTACAAAATTGAGCACAGTTCTGGCCCAGTAGACTTCTTGATATATGAGCAGTGTGTGTCATTCTAGATTGATTTACATGACTGATCGCCTGGCTGAGCGACTACTTGGTTGGTTGGTTGGTTTTGGTTGGTTGGTTTTGGTTGGTTGGTTTTGGTTGGTTGGTTGGTTTTGGTTGGTTGGTTGGTTGGTTTTGGTTGGTTGGTTGGTTTTGGTTGGTTGGTTGGTTGGTTTTGGTTGGTTGGTTGGGAGTTGTTCACAAAGGAAGTCTGCAAACAAAGAACCTACTTTTGCCCACATTTGTCTGCATTTGGCATTACCCATTCCCTCCTCCTTTGCCAACGTCCACAGTCCAGTGCTGAATGAACAAGAAAATACCAGTAACATGAATAGTATCTGTGATCATCGTTCTTAATCACCTACTTTAACTCTACTTTCTCTATTCTACCTCTACCTATAGGTAACTTTGCTATGGCTGTCAATTCACATTAACACAGTCTGGTAACTTTTCAAATATTTCTTCTTTCAATTCAACACACAAGAAAACCAATTATACATATCAATTGTCCCTTTAAGGTAGCTCAACACATATCAACTCTCTCTGTCTTCCACCCAAAACTAAAATTCAAATACCCCTTATTTAGCAACTTCTTTCACGCACCACATGTAGGACTATATTATAGTCACATATCAGCAAATTCTTTTTGTGCACCATATGTAGGACTATATCTATATTAATAAAGCGAGAATTCTGTGTGTGTGTGTGTGTGTGTGTGTGTGTGTCCCTCTGTCTGTCTGTTTGACCGGGCTTAACTTCTACAATTTTCCACCTTTTCACTCGAAACCTTCACTACTGCGTCGGCCTCGGCTTCGGACACCCAGTGGAGGGGTTCGCGTCCTCCGTTTTCACCCCTACCATGGTGAAAATGCCCCAAAACTCTACCCACCCGACCGTCAATCACACGCAAGCTTGCCTATTCCACTGCGAAGCGGTTCTATTTATGGCGCCGGTATTCCCCAACGTCATTAATAACGCGCGTAACGACACTGCGGTTCTATTTATGGCGCCGGTATTCCCCAACGTCATTAATAATGCGCATAAGTTGTTTACTTTCGCACAAAATTTAATGACGATCGATTCGAAGTATATTCATCGTTTTACAGCAAACTTTAACACATGTATGTTCAAAGACAAAGATCTAAATTATTTACAGTATATGAAACAACCAGTCTGCTTTACTAAGGGCGAGGCCGACTACAGACCGGCAGTGAGGGCTAGATTTCTGGCGTTTTCTTTAACACGCCAACGCCCGGTTCACCCACCCTCTTCGACTGCGAAGCAGTCAGTCCACGGGAGACTGCAGTCTCCCTCACAGGTCGCCAGATGCCACAAGGGCCTCCAAGACTGCGAAGCAGTCGCCGCCAGAGGGCGACTGCGAAGCAGTCAGTCTACGGCAGAGGTCGCTAGACGCCAGAAGGCGTATACTACAACACTGCGAAGCAGTCTCCGCTGTACGCCAGAAGGTGTCTACAAGACTGCGAAGCAGTCTCCCCCACAGGTGGCCAGACCCCACAAGGGCCTCCAAGACTGCGAAGCAGTCGCCGCCAGAGGGCGACAGCGAAGCAGTCACTCCACGGCAGAGGTCGCTAGACGCCAGAAGGCGTCTACAAGACTGCAAAGCAGTCTCCACCAGAGGTCGCCAGACGCCACAAGGGCTTCCAAGACTGCGAAGCAGTCGCTGCCAGAGGGCGACTGCGAAGCAGTCAGTCCACGGCAGAGGTCGCTAGACGCCAGAAGGCGTCTACAAGACTGCGAAGCAGTCTCCGCCAGACGCCACAAGGCCTCCAAAACTGCTAAACAGTCGCCGCCAGAGGGCGACTGCAAAGCAGTCAGTCCACGGCAGAGGTCGCTAGATGCCAGAAGGCGTCTACAAGACTGCGAAGCAGTCTCCGCCACAGGTCGCCAGACGCCACACGGGCCTCCAAGACTGCGAAGCAGTCGCCGCCAGAGGGCGACTGCCAAGATTGCCAAGCAGTCGTTGTTGTTGTTGTTGGCGTTGGCGGTGGTGGGTGGCGGCGGCGGCGGCGGTGGTGGTGGTGGTGGTGGTGGTGGTGGTGGTGGTGGTGGTGGTGGTGGTGGTGGTGGTGGTGGTGGTGGTGGTGGTGGTGTGAAACTTATAATCCCGGGCAACGCTGGGTAATCCAGCTAGTTACTGTATATAGTTACACCTCCATGACTATGTAATTAAATATGCAAGGCTTATGACTTCAAACCTGTACGAACAAGCTTATACACACACCCTATTTATACATAATACTGCTGTCAATTATATGGCCAGACACAAATATTAATTAAGCTAATTAACATAGATGCTAACAGCTAACTCCATATCAATGTCACTGTACTCAAAAAAACACGTTCACAATATAATTGTTAGACGACTAGTTCTGTCTTATTTTCAAAGTCGCAGTACAGTTTACTCTCATAATAATTATACATGTATGCTCTACTATGTTACCTGCTAGCGATATGCTCTTTGATACAGTGGTGTAGTCCTAAAAAATGAAGTGGGGGAACGCCTGTGGAAATTGAAGTAGCAACTGTAGCAAAAAGTGCAATCTTGCAAGAATTTTGCATAGTGTGAGCGAAAAAAGTGCGGGAACGGCGTTCCCCCGCGTTCCCGCCCCACTACACCACTGCTTTGATACAAGATAGAGACACTAGTATATGATAGAAACTCCTCACAGATGCTCCCTACCTAACAAACTGAAACCACAATTGATCAGAATGGACTTCAAGCGCTTGTGGAAAAGGTACAAAGATAGGTTGAGGAGTTTCTGTTACAAGTTGTTAGGCAACTTATTCCAGAAAGATGGGTCGCCACAGCCAAACTTTTATGCTGGACTGTGGAAGTTCTAGCCATTGGAACAACCAAGTGACTTTGTGCAGCAGAGCAGAGAAATCTGTGACAAGGGATGGAAGAGACACAAAGCTCCTTAACACTTTGAGTGTGTACTAAAAGTGACTGGAAACCGATGCAGCTCGTTCGTTGTTAGGGTTAAGATAGAGTTTAAGCTGCTCAACAATTATGCATAAATAGCAAGATCTTAAATCCAGTTAGCTTTTGCATAGGTAACCGGTGCATTTCCTCTTACTTAAAACTAGATATCCTGGGTTTGGTTATATATATATATATATATATATATATATATATATATATATATATATATATGTACAAGTTTAGATGCAGATGTCTCCATTAGGCATAACTGTCTTCTCTTATCCACACTTGGACGAACCTCCATTTGCAGACATTCTTAATATACTTGGTTGGAGGGTTGGTTGGCTGAATCGCTAATTGATTGATTGATTGTTTATCTTAGGTAATTGATAACGAGTGTAAGAAGGAGGTTGACGAGGCATTGGCCAAAGCCAAAGCTGATCAGGAACCTCCAGTCAGCGAAATCTACACCCACATCTACAAACAAGGAACACCAGGAGTACAAATTCGTGGCTGTGATGCATTTTCCTTCTATTCCTCCACTCCATAAGCAGAACATGATGATGACTGGCTGTCCGAATTAGAGAAGTTCTGTTTTAATGTTTTTTCCTGTTGTCAACTTCTTTGTTGATTGCCGGTGGCATTATCTATCGGGTATGGTAGGGGAGATGTGGCTCGCTCCAGCAGTCAACCGAAACTTCCGCAAGGCTATCGCATGAGGCGCTAATTAAACAAACTTGTTTACTTACCTCATTTTCTTTTCCAGTGACAGGCGTACAATTTACTTCTGTTGTTAGATTGTGACATTAATATTATGATGTTTGATCAACAACAAGTTCCGCAAGATTGCGACATTAATATTATAAATTTAACAAAACATTTTCAAAAACTGATATAATTTTTGACTCAAGGTGTGAGGTGATAAATAAAACAAACTTCTTTACTGACCTAATTTTCGTTTCTGGTGACAAGCATACAATTTACTTCTCCGTTAGATTGTGACATTAATATTATAATTTTTTATCAACATTAACTTCAGCAAGATTGCGACATTAATATTATACAATTTTTGAAAATGTTTTCAAAAGTAAGTTTGCTGAAACAAACTCGTTTACTTCAATTCAGGTGGCAAGTGACGCTTATCAAGCATACAACTTCTGCCGTTTGATTCCAACATTAATATTATAAATTATACCGGCATGCCTCTATTTGGTACCAGCATAAGCTGGAAATTAAATGGAGTCAAGTAATTTGATGCACTGGACATGGATGTCTTCCATTGTGGCTCAAATGTGAAAGAGCCTTCTCTATGTTCCACTTGGATACGCTTTATATTCAGCTTATACACACATACACGTGTGTATAAATTTTAAATTTATTCCGGATATTTCTATAGCGCCTCTCGAAGTCAACTACTACTCAGAGGCGCTCCCGACTACAGCATTTGATACTGTGCCGGAATTTTCACGCCGAAGCATTAAACCAACAAGGTGTATGCTTTTACACATGGAATCCATTCACCAGACACAAAAATCCAAACATGCAGCCTTTTGATTACAGATCCAGAGTTCCAACTGCATAGACCATGCAATTATCAGTCCTGAAGCTTTGCTTATGCTGGACCAACCAGCTGGAACACATTTATCAAGAGCTGTGGTTTGAGCTCTCAGTTTGTCCCTTCTACAGTTTCGTAAGGACCTGAAGTCTGTATTATTTGACAATGGTTTCACTGGTTGCTTTTTACAGGGAGTGCCACTGATGAGTTTTTTGCAGTAGCGCTTTATAAATGTCAGATTACTATTGCAGGTGTATCATTTGTATATTAAACAACAAATACATAGCTGTGAGAATTCTTGAAAGTGGTTTTGTTTGTAATCAGCCCTCTAGTGGTGCCGTCATGGCTGGATGTTGTGCATGCAGTTTCACCTCTCTTAATAGATTCCAACCAAAGTATTGATTTGATGCTCTGGGTTGAGCCCAGTTGCCTTGTAGCGAGTCTTGCTATTGAATTGCATTTGACATGGTTGCGCATCAGCTGTAAAGAAAAAGGCAACTGAGGTTGGCAATTACAGTATTGAAATCAGACTACAGCAATGAAGTTGTTAAAAGTAAAGCTAGTTATTAAATGTAATTAGAACTTTGTATAGCTCTGCTATGAGAGAGAGATCAGATTTCTGTGTTAAATGTGTATAAAGAACACATTCTTCAGTTAGCATATTGTCTTGATGAGTGCTTGTTTCAGCCGAAACGCATTGGAACGGTGTTCTGGCACCTTTTTTCAGCTACTAAAAAATTATATCTTTATTTTAATAATAAAAACAACAATTTAGTTAATTTAATTTCAGTGTTGTGAACTGTTTTCGGTGCTTATCGAGACCCCTTCCTATCCAAATCCCAATTTTCTCAGGATATTAGCCCTTCCATAATTGTTCAGTTCCGGAACCTACTGTTCAGTTTCGGAACCTTTATTTCTAGAAAAAAGCACTGGTCTTGACAAAATAAACTCCCAAAAGACACAGATGGTAATCAACAACCTACGTGGCTGCTGACAACACAGTGTAAAATAGAATAAAGATTTTTCACAAAATATAAATTGAGGTTCACATGCAAATTCCAGAAATGTAAGAGTTATCAATATACTTATAAAACATAAGGAGGTCAGGCTTGACTCCTTAGGAAAAATCCAGGTTCTGAATTCAATTGGAATGCTGTGAATTTTGAGATCTCACTTGTTCATTGCTGGTTGGTATTCTTTTTTCCAAGCTTACTATGCCACAGGTAATCGCTGTTCATTGTATTCTGTTTTATCCATGTAATAAAGCCTAAAACTGTGAGGGACCTAGCCTTGAATCTGAAAAGAAACCATTCATAAACATTTCACACAACTTTAGATCTACCGTTGTGCTAACATTATTATAACAAAACGTTACTTTATTGTTACTGTAACTTCATTTTCACATTTCTGTAAACATTTTATCAACTGAATGAAACCGGATAAAACAACTTGTAGTCAATGTTTCATGCAAATAAGTTAAGGGAAAAAATGGGTGTTTGTAGCACAATATAATACAACTGTAGTTGATAATACCTTCCTTACAAAGTTTAAGTGAGCAGCATGAAACTTTAAGATGCATAGATAGACTGGAATAGTAAAGTTTTCAGTGTAGACCCGAAGATAGTCTCGGTTAGACAGTTATGAATGTAAAAAGTAGGTTGTTTTGCACTCCTAACAAACAGGCCCTAAAGGCCCATCTGAATCGTCTGTGGGAAGGCCCAAAATTTGAAATTACACCACTTCAACGAAGTGTAATTTGAATTTTTCTGTCTTTTTGTACATGTGTAGCTGTCTCTTTTAGTCGACTTATATCCATATTGTAGTGTAGTCCAGGTGTTCTGTCATATACCGGGTCTCTGGTAACCATTGCAAAAGCTAGTTGAACATAAAATTGCTACTAGAGTGCATTTTCAGCTTCTCGTTTGTTACATCTGTCAGATCTGTTTCAGCATCTCTTGGAGACCCTTAAATGGTACATGTACTTGCAGTAAAGAAAAATGCTCAGGTTTGTAGAAGCACAAATTGTTCATGCCGCACCAGTTTCTTCTGCTCAAGAACAATGGGCTCAGTAGATTCAAACAGAAACTTGAGCTCAGTAGATTCAAACATGTACCAGATAATTTGACTGTATGAAGCACTTGGTGGGTTTTTTTCTGTGTAATGATGTGAATTTGTATTTTACAAAATTCTGCATGTAGGTGTCATCTTCAACCTGTGGTCCCACAATGTTGTGTATATTGATGAATAAGTTTCTAATGAAAATGTTTTTTCATAATTGCAGCTTTTGATATTGCGTAGTTTTAGGTCCGAGTGTTATTTCTTGCATATGTTTCTGAGCCATATTTAATTTCTGTTACTGTACAGTAAATGAATGATATGTACCGTACTCGCATTATTGGTTTGCTCATGGTTTACAATTCCATTCATTCTGCTAACAGATGATATTGCAACAATATGCTCAATATATTGTTACTATGTGTTTGCAATTTGGAGAAACTTCTTCTGTAACAATGCAGTTGGACCAGCATTTCTATGTTGACATTGGCAGATCTGCATCTAAAGTTAATGGAGAAAGCTGGTTTTTTGTGAGATTCAGAAATGAAGTTGTATCAGTGCCCAGTAAAACATTGTAAAGAATTTAATATGATTAAATCTTCCCTGAACTTGTCTGTTGTGATAGAAAAATCAGACTCCAATTGTTGTATTGCTGTTGTGTTCATCAAGGCCTTTTCTGGAGTTTTACTTTCGTCGTCTGATTTCAGGGATTTTACAAAATTCCTGTTTTTTTTCAGGGGTTTTGTAAAGTGCCTGAGTGAATCAGGGATTTTACAAATTGCCTAAAATTTCGCGCATTTTACAAAATCCCTGGTTTTACGAAATGCCTGTAACATATATATATATATATATATATATATATATATATATATATATATATATATATATATATATATATATATATATATATATATATATATATATATATATATATATATAGTAGACAGCTTCCTGTTGCGTAGTTTTACATGCCAATATGTTTTTAGTATTAATGTTTATAAAATAAATATAAAAGAAATTACAATACAAATGATTATTTAATTCTATCACATTTTTAAATTTTATTATGAAATTCCACTCCAATACTGAAATAGAAATAGGGGATCTAATCAATGTAAAGTTGAATGCATTTTTGGGGGGCCAAATAACCAAATAAAAATCACTTGAGCCAATCATTCCCAGTGATCAAATGAACAGAAAACATTAAAATATACATGAAGTTGTCTTAAAATCTGCTCATAACATAAAAATTACATAAAAATTACCATACATTAAGTCCGCTTTGTTACTACCTGTTGAAAATTTAGCACAGAATGTGAAAAGTGAACTTTAAAAAAACAGTCTGCCGAAATTTTTTTTTATTAAAAATGTCATATATTGTTAAATAAATTGTATTAGAAATGATAATTTAAGTAGACGACTTATCCTGACAGTGGAATAAATTTTAGTACCTCAAGGTACATTTATAACAACAGAGTGGACAGTTAACGGAGTGGACAAATTGTGTGTTGGCACGGTATTATCTCTCATGCGCCCACATCAATCGTCGGTACACTCATTATTTAGCTTATAAACGTTATATTAAATATATTATTTTAATTAAATTTATTCATAATCATTGCAAAAATGCAGTAACGGAGTGGGTGTATAATAAAAAAAACATTAGGTACGAAATAAATGAAAATTAGTAAGAAATTTGTCTTAAGTAGCATTCAGATCCTGTATTAAGACATACTTACTTACATAGATCTTCACAGAAGAGATGTGTTAAATTGCGAGACCAAAGAAATGAAAGGGTTGTGAGACACGAGATAATTTTTACATGTTAACGGAGCGGACGTAATTTTCCGGGGACAAGTTAAAATATATTTTTTTAAATTATACTGAAGATCCGGTTCACCAAGTTGTATTTAGAAATATACAATTATATTTAATATAAAAGAAACATAAATTTTTTTTGGCTTAATGCAAATTTCGAAATTGTAGACGAAAGTAATAAGTACTATAGCCTAGGGATGGTAACGGAGTGGAACATTTTAAATTCAAAATAAATTTTAATAAATTATTTTATTGCTTTTAATTACTTTTAAAGGTCTTAAATTGTTGACTGATCAATAACGTTTCAATCTAATCACGTAGCATGATCAGACTTAGGTATTGTTTTCTGAGAAATAACCGGGACCATCGTATTTCCAATTTAGCCAAATTTGTTCCGGATATTTCTATAGCGCCTCTCGAAGTCTACTACTCAGAGGCGCTCCCGACTACAGCATTTGATACTGAGCCGGAATTTTCACGCCGAAGTGCCATGAGCAATTGCGAGTGAAGGATTTGCCCAAGGTCCGTACGCAGCGGCTAGAGTGGGATTCAAACCTGCAACCCTCCGGTCACAAGGCACCGAACTTACCACTGAGCCACCACGCCCCACAAATACCGGAAAATGACTCATATACTAAACCTGGGGCAAATGGCCATCTTTACACAGATGATGCTCAGGCTTTTGTACATGGTCTGTCAACTGATCAACTCTCCCTTGTTCGCTCCATTAACCATCTTGTCTCTGACCTTCACTACTGGATGTCGACTATTACCGTCTCTGCCTCAACACTGCTAAGACTCAATGATCTGGTTTGGGACTAAGCAGCAGCTAGATAAACTTGACTTTCCATTGCTGATTGAGAAATTCCCTGCTTACAGCTACTCTTCCATCGTCCGTGACCTGGGAGTCACACTTGACTCCTCCCTCACATTCATAGATCATATCTCCAACATGACTCTCTCCTGCTTCTTTCAACTGAGGCATCTCAGGGCCATCAGACGCTCGGCCTCATCTTCTGTCTTTACCACCGTAGTTCACGCATTTGTCTGCTCACGCTTGGACTACTGCAACTCGCTCCCTAAGCAGCGTGTCTCCCCTTCAATCTGTTCTGAATGCTTCCGCTAGGTTCATCGCTCGACTCCCGCACTTTGCCCATATCTCTGCTTACATGCTTGATGTCCTGTACTGGCTCCCTACTGCCGCGCGCAATGGATGTGCGCCGTGCATCCGTTATAAAATCCTCCTCCTTGTCTCTAAATCTCAGCAGGGTACTGCCCCAAAATATCTCCAATTATTTCAGGCCTGGCCCTAGGGTGTGCGGGGCCCAAGACAGCAAGCGATTAGCGGAGCCCCAAGCAAAAAATGGCATTGCGCAGCTGATTTCCTGCCAATATGGTACTGGCAATATTACGCGTATTAAAATAATGCAAAATTGAAATTAAATGTAAAATGGGTTAATGAACACAAAATGCAAATCAGGCCCTTAATACTATGGCATTTTACTATGAAAGCAATAATTTATGTTTATTTCATTATTTGAGTATCTGTTCAATCTCAGCACAGCATAAACATTATAGCCAGCAGCGCAGGGCCCACGAAAGTGCGGGGCCCCAGGCGGCTGCCTCGTTCACCTTGCCCTAGGGCCGGGCCTCGATTATTTGTGAAAGCCGCTATCTGCATCTCCTTCTCGCTCACTGCGCTCTGTGAATTGGCTTGATCTTTTTGTTCTCAGGGCTAAAACTGCCTTGGCCCAACACCTGGCGTTTGCTGTAGTGGGTCCCTTCGCTCTCTGCTCAAGGCCAAACTAATGACTGGTTTTTCCTCATCGGTCTCGTGTTCTCTAACGGCATTTCTGTTTCCCCAGGGCTTCTGTGCTGAGAGTGCCTCTGGATAGTTAGTTATTCTGTGAGAGGCACTTTATAAATTTCTAGAGACAATACAATACAATACTTCCTTGATATTCTTTGACCAAAAAAACACTACTCCGTACTGGCCGCCATTTTGTCTGTCATATTGCTTTTTTGGCAGTGCTACATATGTGTCTTTAGTTCCATCCACACTCCTTGACCCCGAAAATGTTAATTTTGACTGTAAAATCATGTTTCGATCACATACATGACTTTACTTAAAGCCATTTGAAGTTATTTGTCCGCCATTTTGTTTTTAAGCAGTGCTATATATGTGTGTTTAGTTCCATTGCATTTCTTGACCCATAAAATGTTAATTTAGACTCTAAAATCATGTTTCCATCAAGTACACGACTTTACATACATGATTTACTTATAGCCATTTGAAGATATTTGGCCGCCATTTTGGCCGCCATTTTGTTTTTTGGCAGTGCTACATATGTGTCTAGTTCCATCTCATTCCTTGACCCTGAAAATGTTAATTTAGACTCTAAAATCATACTCATCACATACATCAGAGGTTCTTAACCTTTTTTGGCACACGACACACCTAAACTTGCAACCAAATTTGGCGACACACCACGCAATCGTCATATGTGAATATTGTTAAAAATGTTAAATTTAGACTAGTTATTTATTTAAAATTTTAAATTGTTAACATTTTTAATGATTAAAAATGTTCATATTGAATCCTTTGTAGTTTCTACATTAACTTAACAACTGTTAGTGGGATTTTTGCTCCGGAGCTAGAGCGCACCTCCGACCAGTTTGTTTCGGGTTTTTTTTGGTTCTTTATGTTGATCATCTGGGAAAAACCTTGCTCACATAAGTAGGAACTATGAAATCAAACAACTGTCATTGCTTTGCTCGCCAGTGTTTTGTAATGTTCTTCTTTGTACGTCTTAGCCCAGAACTGAGTTCTTGAGGATTGCTTGTACATATCCTTCCTTCTAGATATCTTCTTTTTCCTGTCTTTCTTGATTGGTTTACTAAAACTAGCAGTGGCAGCAGCATCATTTTCGCATTCACTACTGTTGGTGCTAGAATCCGTCTTATTGCTCCCAAAATCTGATTTTGCATCATCAGTAATCGTAATCTCCAAACTAAAGCGCCACTCGAAGGCCTAGCACAGGGCACCAGCCTATTCATGAGCGCTACGTCAAATCAGAGGGGGTTTTCCAGACAGTAGTCCAAAAGAGGTCCGAGTTCAGTTTCCAGAAGGTCAAATCAAATGGGGGTGGGGGGTTCAGAGAGTAGTCTAAAAGAGGTCAGTTGTAGATTCACAAAATTTTGGTTTTATTCTGAGAAATTTACGCCTATCTATTTCACATAAGACGATTGCGTGGTGAGTCGCCAAATTTGGTTGCAAGTTTAGGTGTTTCGTGTGCCAAAAAAGGTTAAGAACCTCTGGCATACAGGACCCTCATACTGCGGGGCTTCTAGGCAGCTGCGTATTTGCCTATTGGGTAATCCATGCCTGATTTTCCTAGCAAAGTGGACGACTGTAACTCACTTCTCATTAATATCAGTATAGGAGATTTACAAAAACTAAAAATTGCTCAAAAGTCTGCCCAGAGCCATAAAAAAGACAACTAAATAGCAGCATTTATACTTTGCTACATTTAACAGGATTTTCTCAAAACTTACATGCTACCTGCTCAGTTTGACAATCGCATTTTAACTGTTGTAATGACAGAAATTTATGCAGCCTACATAGTTAGTACTTAGCAGCAAGCTACTGATCATCCAAAGCTAAGCGACGTCCTGTTCCATGCCCTGTCTCGTCATAGCCACTTGTGCACCATGCATACATTAGTGCGAGTTCACTGTTCAGTTCACACACAATGATGATTAAGGCAATGCTAATTATGCAGGCTCTTTTCATAATAACCAGTGGTTATTTATGCATGCACTGCAAATCTCGTCCACTCCTTTGTTCTGCTGCACCTGGACTCTTGTGACTTTTGTCATCGTAGGCCTGCCAAAATGCCAGACAATGGCTCAACTGCGCCTTATGAATCGTTGCTGACCTGCCAATATTTTCGCACATTTGAGCACTTCGGAGTAGGTAACTTGAGGAGGCACTATATTAAATTTTCAAAATGAATGAATGGATTTAGCAACCTTTTTCTGTTGCACTTTAAAAGTAGCCAGATACATATATACATAAAAGCATTGAGTGTAAGACCTTAATGCCTATGAGTAATATTATGTGTCCCAGAGTCATCTGTACTCTGTTGCATATCGCTTTGCTCAGTTACACAAGGTGACATGTCCTATTGGCCTGAACTTCCTTGGGGCTGCATAAAAGCTTTGCCGTAACCACTGTTCTGAAACAGGCTGTGTAGCATCCTAAGGCATGAACTTCGTGGCTTCTGTGCCTTGCAGGTCTCCATGGTGAGTCACCATCCAAATTTGAGATTACAATTACAGATATGGAGAAACTGCCAAAAGACGAGAGATCAACTCAATTTACTCCGAAGTATCTGTGGATGCCAAGAATGAAAAGTAATGACCAAAACCAACACAGTATCTACTTTGTTTTAGATTTCTAGTTCTCCACTAAGCAGCATTTCTCAACTGTTGTATCACTTTGCAGCACATACTGGTTTGGCTTGTGCTTTGTGCAATATTTAATGGAAGTCTAAGATTAGATTAGATCATGAAGATATGTTGTCTTGCAAAAAGCAAGGCAGTTGTACTGTGACCTCAGTCAACTCAAACAGACCAACAACAACAGGTGACTGGGCCAAATCTCCACTAGAGTGGGCATTTTCAGAGTTCAATTTCACAGTTTACCTGCGGTAATCAATATAATCCATCACAATCCAATTATATTCAATATCGCTAGTTTATTCATTAAACTGCAACAGTAAAACAGATGTAAAGACTCCGATGCAACAGTACAACAGATGTGAAGTATCTCCTGTCTCAAACTGTTCAAACAAATCTATTGTCTGCAAGCGCTGAATGCATCTTAGATTGGATTGATCTTAAAATGAAGACCAATCAGCGAGAAGACCAAGCACTTCAGATCCTGAACCAAGTAATAGAATGTCCTCAGGCCTTCAGGATCTCTGATAATAAAAACAAACGAAATTGTTAAAAATCATATAAAATGCACAGATGAACTATGTATACTAAAACATATATTCATGCATAGGTTTCATAACAACCAATTACCACTCTCAATGATTTCGTATTTCATTACTGGCTCCTCCGTTCACTCCCATTACACTCTTTGCAGCAATCCTTCAGAACCCAGGGCATGTCCTCCATGATTTGCTCCCTCCGATACGATCTACCGGATATTATCTTCGACCTCGCCGGCATAATCGCGAGATACCACGATGTGATCCTTTGACGGGGAAGGGTTACATTGCTAGATTACTGCATAAATGATAAGAAAACACTTGCTTTTTTAATTACTTATTTTATCATTTTTATTTCGATTTATTATTACTTCAATGTTTTACAATCAATGCTTCTAGCTTCTGTCCCATTGTGCGTTTGCTAATGGTGTAATAAAGAATATACTTACTTACTTACTTACTATCGTGCAGAGCCTGCTCGCATAAACTCAAAACGCTTCTCTATCAAATGTATGGGCCCTGCCCTCTGGAACGCACTTCCTAAAGAATTGGTCCAGATACGTCAATTTCACGCATTTAAAAGAAAAATTAAGACACACCTTATAGAAAATGGCTAGATCTATCATTTTTCTTATTTCTATCATGATTTCTATCATGATTTCTATCATTTTTCTTATTTCCATTTCCACTCGTCTACTTTGCCTAGATATAAATAAACCTAAAGAAACAAGCCCCTATACTAGGTACTTTGATTTCTACTGGTTATGCTAGGGCACAAAATCATACTGATAACAGTGAGAATCTGGTAACTTCAATTACCTCTCAACAAAACAAATTCTGATCTTGTGTTTAAATTTTACTTAGTTAAGTCTTAGTTAAGAATAAGCTTACGCTTCAAGTCTCCTTGTAGTCTTATTAACTCGATATAATATAGCTAGCGATCCATGGGGTGCCACAGTTTAGCGGGCTTTTGCCCTTAGTGGCATCCTATTAGAATTGCACATACAGACTATATTCGTTCCTGCCTACCGTAACTCAATGTATTGTGTAAATTATGTTTTGTTCGCAGGACGGTCTTTTCTTTTGTCGATGCAGCACTGATTGAATAGAGTGTATGTTTCTTCTAATAAACTACTTTGACTTGACTTGAAAACATAATTGAAAAGTTCACCAGTATAATGCAAATTCAATGCTTTCCAACAGGAACCCATCATAACACAACCTCTTTATAAAGCATTATTTGGTAAAGCCAGAGTGAGGATTGTAGAAAAAAGACTGGGGGGATTAGACTTTGATGAGTTTCATCCATGTGGAGTTGAATATTTTATCCATATTTCGCAAACTGAGGAAATTCAAAAATGCAATAGAACTCCTTAAGGTGATGACATCACCAAATTTATTAGTATACAATGTTCTAAAATCTAACAATAAACCAGCGCATTACTTTATTAGTAAACCACAAAGTGTGAAAGAAAATGCTAAAATATATGCACAATACACCCCCTGGGATGTGCACTGAAGACTTCACTTGGGGTCCTAAGAAATACTAGGGATTGAACCCCCGACAATTCTCACCCTGGGTAAAGCTCACTAAGTCCATTTTTGTTGCTTATACATAATGAAGTTAACCATTCAGTTTTAGTAACATGTGTTTGAATTCCTTATTTTTAATTTCTAGTTTTAATTTTTTATCATTGATGCTCGTTTTAATTTTAGTTATATAGTACATAATAATAAAACCTTCAAGCTTTAGTTATAATTGTTTTTTTCTTCAGGTGCTTTTAAAATAGCTTTGAATTCATTTAAAGAATAAAGAATTTTTAATTTCAAGAGTTTTCAAGGTACAGTTACTGAGTTACATTTTATCAAACATAATTGTAATTGTAAATTCCAACAATCATGGGAACCAGCTTTTTTACAGGCACTCAATCAAAACAAAATAGGTGACACATATATGATTGCTCATTTCTAAGACAAGATCCGAGAATAACTTCCCATATGCTGAGCAGGCACGTAACTAGGATTTTTCGTTTGGGGGGGCTTAAACCTTGAACATGGCAACATTTATACAGTGTTCATACGAATTTTAGCCGTAAGCATACAACGGCTTGACTTGTTTGGGGGGGCTTCAACTTCGTTTGGGGGGGGCTTAAGCCCCCCCAAGCCCAACGCTAGTTACGTCCCTGATGCTGAGAATATTCTTCTGAAGCTCTTTTTTAAACTGGCACAGCCATACTGTCACTAGCAATAAGGCCTTTAGTAATTATAATTGTTTATTTATATAGTGCCTATTCAGAAAACTCGTCAGACGTTCTCCCGACCCAATTACACAATACTAGGGCTGTCAAAATTTTAGAAAAACGTGGCCCGGGTGCCCAAGCTAATTTTCAACGGGTACCCAAAGGCCCGTCAGTCCATCATTGGAAATTATACTTTGAGAAAGCCAAAAATAGAAACGTTACAATAAAAGCATATAAATGGCGGCCGATAGCTCACTAGTTCCTAATAGTTATAATTCGCTATACTGTACACGTAACTTCTAGATAATTAATAACTGATGCACATTTTATTCAAAAACTTTTTTTAAAGTTGGATGCACAGACGTAATTACTGATTACAGTTAAATACGTAATATCAATGGAATGGATTCTGATAAACTTCTCAAACTTTCACTGAACTCGTAACAGCAATGATGGAAAATAACGAGATCTCGTTTTAAGTCTTGAAAGACCAATTCACTAAGCATGCATGTCACTAAGTAACCAATCTCAGAATGGAAAAATTATCTTGTCCAAAAGGCTGTATGTTATTAAATCTATGCACTAAGACCTAATTCAAGGTTAGTCATCACTGGCTTGGTGTCAGCTACAAGGACAGCATAATTATAGTCATCCAATACAGTTGGCAATACTGATCATGCAATTAAGGACTATCCCTAAGCCTCAAGCCTGAAGGGTTAGTCAGCACTGTCATTCAAAATATCCAATCCGTTCACTCCACAGCGCATAAGCTGGGTGGAAGAACAGCTAGCCGGTTACCCCTTCCCTATACCGTGCTATCTTCCTTCACTGATCGACAGGCTAAACGGTCGCCTGCCCGGGCGGCCTGTGCAGCTTTTAGAACTTAATGTATTATGCTTCTTCTGTCGGGTTTCAAGTATTGATTTAAGGGCCCGGGCGCGACCCTTCAAACGGGGGCCCAGGTATTCGAGGGTCCGTTGATAGCCCTACACAATACCATGATCGAACACAACGTTCTTCAAACGCTTGTAAAGTAAAGGTATGAACAGTATTTAATGCTCATTTTGCAGATTCCAGAATGAGGGACCAAACACTGAAAAGCTTTCATGGTGTATTGTGGAATGTGGAAGTATGCGATTACCCCATGTGCTGAAAAAAGAGATTTACGATCATATCATGATAACACTGGAATATGACAGTCATTTTTAGGTTCTCATAATTTGAGTAGTGTATGGTCTCATATGGTCTTCCACAGGGTTCCATCCTAGGGCAACTGCTTTATGTCCTCTACACTGCTGATCTAAACCTAGTTCTTTCTTCTTTGGGAGGCTGCTGCTCATCAGTATGCATATGACATTCAGGCATATGTCCATGTCCATGTTGAGGCTATCTCCTTGATGGAGAAAATACTTTTAGAAATCAGAGGTGCCTGTACCTGAATGTCGTTGATCCGCCTCTGGCTGAATCCTTCGAAAACGCACTTCATCTACCTTGGTACTCGTGGGCAGCTCTCCAAAATTGACTTGCTCTGCTCACAACAATGCTTCCCTGGTGTCTTACGTGCATGACCTGAGTGTGACCATGGACCAGGAACTGACCTCTTCAGAGCATGTGAAGAATGTATGTCAAATGTATGTCGAACCCATCCTTCTGTCACCTGCATCAGATTCGCACAATACGTCGCTCGTTTACAACTCAAGCTGCTACAAATCTGATGCATGATTTCATATGTTCCAGGGTTGATCATGGTAATGTCATTTATGCAGACCTTACTTCTTCTCGCATCAATCAGCTTCAATCTGTTTTAAATGCTGCTAGTAAAAAATTGTGGCATACCCAGGTTTGGGCATATTTCCATCTTCAATGTTCTTCACATGGGAGGAACGGCACTGGTTACCTATGCAAACCCGCACTGAGTTTAAGATCTTGATGCTCATGCATAATTGTCTGCCAGGCTGAGCTTCATCGTACATTAAGGCACTTTGTGTGTCTCCGTATCTTCCATTCATAGTCGTAGATTTCTCCGCCATGCTGTGCATGGTGACTTGGTTGTTCCACTGGTCTGGACTTCTATGGTCCAGAATAGAAGTTTTGCTGTGGTTGACCCATCCTCCTGGAATAAGTTGCCGAACAACCAGTGACTTGAAGTCCTTGGTCTTTCTTGCCTCTTTTTTTCAAGTGTTTGAAGACCATTCTGTTCAATCGTGGTTTCATTGTGTTATGTTGGGAGTGCCTCTGATTGTCTTGAAGCAGTGCTGTATAAATTTGCAATTACAATTTTGCAATTCAAACATAAGTTGCTGTACCTAGGTGCCGTTAATATTTCACTATAGTAAATTGGAGGGTACTCATATTCTGTATTCAATGAAATTTCCATCAGAATACTGGTTAATTTCTAGCCACAGCCAGATATTTTTGAGAGTTTTGGTCCATTTCCTCCTTTCAGGGTTAAAGCGCTATATCTCATCAACTACTGAAGACAGAGTCAAATGAATATTTAGGAAAACATGTAAATGAAAACATGAAACTAGTTTTGAAATTATCTTTTAACAAGAGCATGTCATTTAATTGCTTGTACTGGCATGTGCTTATGTTTTAATGACATGTGATGCATGATGACATGTTTAGATGACATGTGATGTTTTAGATCGGCGGTTCTTAAAGTGGTGGTCTGCAGACCAGCACCGGTCCGCAGAGCTCTGGTCACAGACCTAACTGTCCGTGAAACAGTCCTTAACATTCATAATTATTCAACTTATTTGCAAAAATGTCTAATACACGGTTTAAATTGGCAACAGTAACAACAATATAGTTGTTATAAACAGTGACAATGTTATATGAAATCCAAGTTTTAATATAACATGTCAAACATGTAAGCCAGGGGCGCCGCCAGGCTGAAAATAATTGGACGCACACCCTCCCGCCTCCTCCCATCCACAGCCGTCCTCTGTCTGCCGCTCGTAGTCATTCACCTAAAATGACTCAGAGTGACCTATAAAAGTACCATATAACACCAGGGACGTCATTTGGGGACAGGATGGGCATTTGCCCCCTGATGTTTAAAAAACTGATGTAAAAAAGAAAAGGAGGAAGAAGAAAGGGGTAAAAAAGAGACTCATTTGCAGCATTGGCTTACAGTTGTGCACATGTAGACTAAATACAAACATGTGCGGCAAACTCAGGGGGTAGAGGGAGATAAGACCCCTCATGCTTAACAATGGGGGGAACGACACAGTTTATAGTTGTCTTCACATGTTGAAGAAACACCAAAAAAGATGAAACATGCCGCGCGAAAAAATTTTCCCCTCTTTTTTGGCCCCCATCCTGGAAAAGCTGAAATGACGTCCCTGTATAACACATGCATATGATATCATATGATATTATTTAATTATACATAGTACATACTGTATGGTAAACCAAATTACACAGTGAAATTGTCAAAAATATTAATGTGATGCCTGATCCTTCTGTGGATTTGATTTGATGGGTGGACGCACGTGCGTCCAGTGCGTCACGCTGCCGGCGCCCCTGATGTAAGCTGATATTGAATAGCACCGGTCCGCGAAATGGCTGGTAAAGCAATTACCGGTCTGCAGCATCCAAAAGTTTAAGAAGCACTGTTTTAGATGACATGTGATGCTGTGGCATACATACATATTACATACATTAGGGTGGTAGTGAAAAAAGTTTTTTTTAAATAATGCCTGGGACACCCCCTAGTTCTGTTCGTATTGGTAGTAGAAACTCATGTGCAAAATCTTTTTAAAATATTCCATTATTTAGGCGTGCCACATGACAACTTAAGTTTTGCATATCACACCATGCATCATTGAAGCCGTAAAAATCAACTTTCTTAGTTTTTCAGGAGCTGGATGAAAGTTCATCACTTCTAGAACCTATTATTTGATTACTGTAATTATGTGATGAGTGTGATGCACCATAGATAGTTGGATACCTTATTCTCTGATGATTTGTTTATAAATAAAAGATTAAATAATAAATATATAAATTAGAACCAACTGGAGCTGAGGAGTAAATAAATATTTGCAATTTTTTCAACAATTTTCTGAACTTTTGTAGTCTGTACATTTAAGGCTTTTCTAAAGTTTAATTATTTATTTACTTACTTACTCACACTATCCCACATTATTCATAATCCATTTCAAATTAATCACATTTTAAAAGTTGTCCTTGAAGATGTTTTCAACCCTCTGGCTGGACCGTTTCCTGGACCTGAAATACCTATGCTTAGACGATATCAGAATGCATTGCCTTTGATCGTCCATGACATGATTGCTGATGGTTTGTCAGATGATGAAATTGCAGTTTAACAACAACAAAGAAATGATGCAAGACGCCGTTGAATTTGAAGTGGAATGTTTGCAGAAAGACAGTCAGCCTCGTGATGATTATCTAGAGCTCTTGGAACTTGCACTGATCTACTACATAGGTCATGTCCCACCTCGAGGGTTGCATTTTACAGCCTCTGGTGTCATGTCACCGCTCTCTTCGCTCTGCCACCCGTGGTGATCTCTCTGTCCCTTGTGCACGCACCGTTACTATGCAGCAGCGCGCTTTCTCCGTGGTTGGACCCACAATTTGGAATGGGCTTCCTCCTGAGCTGCGGTCTCTTCCTCGTAACTCATTTACCGCTTTCTTCTCTGCTCTAAAGACTGCTCTCTTTCGCCGGGGTTGGGCTGGGAGCGCCTCTGAGTAGCTTCCTTGAAGGGGCGCCATATGAATGATTGATTGATTGATTGATTGATGCATAGGGCCAGGTGGATGGCCAAGGCCATATATTCTCACAAAGTATTCCTTTTACGATCTCAATTGCGAATTACCTTCTGGAAAATAAATTTGCTACGTTCCCTTAACCTGTTCATCTGCTTTGATTATCTCAGATCCTGGTTCACAGCTTCACACTCTACTCTAAAGGCACTTTCCGTCATGCTTGGTACCTCAGTGAGGATTTGGTCGATGTCTGCTTTTTCGATGACTGCATTGATTCTGCTTCCAAGGCCTTGTTGGTGCAAACAATGAGAACCAAAGTTGGTGTTGGCATTCCATCCAAATGTCCACAAATTACTGTACACACAGCTTCATGTAGTCGGGAGCACCTCTGAGTAGTACTCCTTGAAGAGGCGCTATATAAATCCCCGTTATGAATGAATGAATGAATGAATGAATGAATGTACTCTTGAGATTTTGTGACTTCAAACATGATGAATACTGTGCATACCCATTGATTGGCTGGAGAAAGATCCAACTTCATGGAAACAGGACAGCATCTTGTAGCGGCATGGTCACGTTACGGCGCTATAGAAATTGTCCGTGTTATTATTATTTTATTTATTTATTTGGAACGTCATCAGAAAGGTCGAGTGTGGTGAATGATAGAGCAGAAAGGGGATTGGCATTGATCCAAGAATACAATCAAATACTGACCAAGGATGAAGGTCAAAAGCAGGCTTTGCTCCATGTGGTGTCCGAACATTGGAAAAAGTATCTGGACCCCAAGAAGTTAACGGTCACAAAAATGGACTAATAAATATTTTATTCTTGAGTCAAACTGACAGAGTTCAATTATGCTCAAAAGTACTCTTTAAGTATTGTGCCTTAAACCTAGCAATTTATTATTTACTTTCGGTTTCACAAAATACAAAAGAATATCAATAATATTATCACAATTGTGCTTACATTCCTTGTCTAAAATTTTGAAAACTTGTCATCTCATGTGGCACCCCTAAATGATGGAATATTTTTATAATATTTTGCACACTAGCTTAGTATATCAAAAGGAACATAACTAGGGGCTGTCCAATCTATTTCCAAAAAATAACGTTTTTGAGCACCACTCTAACATACATATTACATATGCTGTGGCATACATGTCTCATCATATGATCTTTCTACATTCTGCATATAGATGCCTCAAATTAATAATATTTCACCAAAACTGGTTATATAGTGGGTGATTCCACGTCAGTTCAACCAAAGTAAAGTGACACGACCAACTCAGATTTACATGAAATTTTGCCTACTTGTTGGGCCACATAAGATATGTATCTCACGTCCTCTGCCGCCTCTTTCCACCCCAAATACGTCAGACTTATTCCCTTCGTCCTCATGCACATGAATATTCTCTTCCACCAAAAGATTACAAGAATTTCATCCCTGCCTTCTATATAGAAGCATCCTCAATCCATCTGACTAATTCTCAAATCTCGCTAGCACATACATTTCTTTGTCAGCACTGGAAATATATACTTTATTATTTACTATTATTTATTATTATCATCATTACTATTATCGCTTTAGACTGTTGTAAGCTGTGATGCGGTGTGTCATCCTTCGTTGATTTATAATAAACGAATATACATACATATGTATAAACCTGCAAAAAAAATTTGGGGTCAAGTACATTCAGAGATACGGGTCGGCGAACTTTGACCCGACCCATTCGACCTCGTACCTTTGGACGCCTGTATCTCAGCTTATATGAGAGCTAGGAAGGTGTTCTTGGTGTCATTATTCAGCTCTTTTGATGAACTATTTGGGTAGATTAATCATGACTGTTTAAAAGTTTAACATCGAAACCATATTCCACAAATGAGCACTTTAACCTTGACTTTGACCCTTTCGCATCTTTTTTAAATCTGAAAAATTCACACTTATACACTGAAGTGTCCTGAACATTCTCAGAAGAAATCAGAATGGGATCTCTAATGTTTTTTTCCTATAATTGTTTTGTCTATAATAATGTGCAAACTTTGATATCGATGTCCTCTGAAATTGGTATAAGTTTGGAAAGTGTACCCGTGAACGATCTCAAGGACTCGTCAACCATCTGAATCTTTGTCTCCAGTGTTGACCTATCAGTTGTTGTCCATTATTTGAACTCAATTTGATCAACCATTTGTTCATCAAAGAAGCGTTCCAACGTTTCCTGAAGTACATCCAGCCCAGGGCAATACTCACATTGTCCAAGAAAGCATTCAATGCGAGCGGGATTACACTGAATAGCTGCAAGACAGTGTCAATAGTTCTTGAACTTTCCCTCTGATATATTCTCAATTTTTGCTCCAATCATCGTCAGCTTTGTGTTCTGATGTATTGTGCACACACAGACCGCATGTGTCCCACTTTCTCCTGCTATGATGTACTCTTTGGGTCTGATTTCAGCAAACTTTGAGAATCTAATTTTTATGTTTGGGTTTAGTCCTTAAAGTGGTGAAAAGCTTCTTTCAAATTACACAAAAGTAGACGCTTCTGTACATGCTGCCTTGCTCCATCGACCAAAATTGATATGTAATCTTTCTTTCCTGGCATCAGTCTACTTATTGAGTCGTAATAATAAAATCTTTGACAGTGCTCACGGTCGTTGTCAGTAGTGTCTTTCCTGCTGTGGGATTTGGTCTTGACAGAATAACTTGCTCTTGTACTAATTTCTTTGCCTTTCGAGGATATAATTGGACACTTTAAATTCTTCAGACACTTTCTTGACCGTCCAACTCTTTGGAAGTACAGTGAGAACGTGAACTTTTTCACTCTGTAATGTACAGGTGTTGACCTCATCTTTAAGCTGGTTGATCATTTCACTAAATTCTGATTGCTGGTTCAGTAATATGTCCCTTCCATCACTATCAACTGATTTTCCAGTACAAACTTCAAGTTTTTGTTTAACTGCACTCTGTATGGATTTAGTTTTTTCCCCGACATACAAAGGTCTGGTATACACCTTTTGCTTAGCAACTGGAGACTCGCCAAATGCACCTAATGTTTCATTCATGACCGATAATTCATGGTCTGATGAAATGAATTCTTCATCATCAAATTGAGCTGCTGATGCCGAGTTAGCCGATATCTTCTTTTCTGGCGAGAAGCTGGTTAAGAGACGCTTTCGGCATTAGTCATGGAGCTAGCTCATGTTTCGTGTGCACTTCAATGTACCCTCAGTTTGACCTCACAGGGTTATTATAGGTCATGATAGTGTGTCAAAAAAATTGGTCACATGATCCGCTTATTGATCGCTTAGCCGCCATATTGGATTCAAGATGGCGGAAGAAGGACTTTTTAAATCACTTGTATCTCGGCCACTTCTTATCCGATTTCGACGTTTTCTTTGTTAAATTGTAGGTCTTGATAAGAGCTATCTTTTTGGTCTATATGTATTTTTTACTAATTATAGCCGTTTTTGAGAAATTTAGCAAAAACAACTTTTTTACAAATAAATTTTCTGTATTTTTTACTTTTTGCCACTGAAGGAGTAGAAAATGGGAAAATATACTCTGACAAAATATAATCAGCATTTAATAAGCTTTCAAATGGTACTATTGAAAGTAATATTATGTTGTGCCATTTTCTTCTACGATTCAAAATTGATATCCAGTGCAGTGCCATTCGAGTAACCAAGCGTACCTTTCATATGCCTGTTCCACAGCTGTTTTCCATTCGATTTTGACGTTTTTTTCTTTGAATTGTATGTCTTAATTAGAGCTATCTTTTTGGTCCTTGCATATATTTTGCTAATTTTAGCCGTTTTTGAGAAATTAAACAAAAACAATATTTTTAAACAAATTTTCTGTAGCATTACACCAATTTTTCAATCATTTTTGTTTTTTACGTTAAGGTTCTTATCAGTATTCAGGGCCCTAATGGAGAGAGTACATTTAAACAATGTTATGAAGAAGACACATGACACCTCATGTGTTATCTGCCAAAAGAAGGGAGCAACAAGCTTCCCGCTTACAGTGAGAATAATGGCAGGAAGAAAATTCAAAAAGCATCTGTTGTTCTCCGGGATGATATCTTGTCAGAAGTCCCAGAAGATGGTATGTATGGACTGTTAGTAAACGTCCAACCTGAAACGAGCTGATCTGAGCCCTCCCCCCCCAAAGCGTTGTAGCAGCAGACATTCTGAACAATCAAAAGATTCTTCATCTTGGTGCGTGATTTGTATGAATCACGTGAGTTATGGACAAAATAAACAGTTTTGTATATGCGGAAAAAAATATGCTCTAGATTTTTTAAATGCTACAGTTAAATGCTACAGTTTCAATACTATCAAGGTGATGTTTTGAGAGAACTTCCACCCTTCAATTTTGTTCATCAATATGTTTCACTCACACAAGCAAGAAGGTTCCTGCTTCCAATATTCTCAACACCGATCGTATGACGATAGACGCTGTCGTTTTTTTCATATACGTCAGGGTTCGATAGCATTGCATTTGGCCGCTCAGAATGGACACACGGAGGTCGTCAGTCTTCTACTGAACAAATCGTCGGCAACGATCAGGGCAAAGGACTTCCACAGGTCACTGCAGTTACTCTGGTGGAAAGGCTAAAAGATAATCCGGTTGTTGAGGAATGTGCAAAGCAGTTACAGCAAGAATGTCTTGAGTACGATTTCCAATTAAAAGGAACAGTTGGCAATGCTTATGATCTAAGAAAATCACTTGATGAGTTTAGAGCCTCTAAACCACAGTTATGGGAAACTTTTACCATCATATTCTGCATCACATTCTGTGAAACGAAAATGTGATTTAGTATTCCAATACGTGATGGATAAAGGAAAGCCTCCTTATTGAACATGATTTCACAAAGTACACACAAAATGACACGATCAAAGACATTACAGGCATGAAGAAACTTGACCTTGGTGTTAGCTGTCATGAGGTGGAATGACAGAATGATACTCTACTGACTCAAAGAGTACAGGAATCAAACTACTAAAGAACACCACTTCCATCTGAAATGCAGAGAAATGTGCCTATTTCAGGTGCATTGGACTATTTCAACCATAATGAGCATGTTCTATCAGGAAAGGGTAACAGGTAACAGTCATGATACAGTGCTTGTAATTTTTCAGAACAAATTGATGGTGTTTGTCACCCAAGTCATCAGCACAATTTAACCACTTTGGCAGACTTCCAAAAATGGGTCTCTCCAGGGACGATTGCCTTGCCAGGAACTACTCCACTATCATAAACTTTGCATGCTTGGTAAAGTTCCAATAGGCTTTGTTCCAGCTGAGAGGACAGAGGATCTTAACACAACAAGTGAGGCAAAAGAAATCATGGATAAAATACGGTTTTTTGCTAGATTCTTTCACAGCAAAAACTTTCCTTCCAAGAAAGAGACTGACAAGCAAATCGTCCCATCATGCAGTGCATTCAGCAGTCTAACCTCAAGTCAAAGTTTACCACTCACAAACCACAGCGTCCACTCCTATAATACCACACCCTGCAACTGCTCATAACACAATATATATGGTACTTGCATGAAGAACTTCCAGGATTGCTTATTGCAAGTGAGACAACCATTTGGTGTGATGAAGGTGTGGCAAAAGAGCTGCAACTGCTTCTGTCCCAAGAATTTATCAACCTTTTTGTTGGTCTCGAAGGTTTCCATTATGCTAAAGAAGTATATACCTGCATTGGTGCATATCTATCGGACAGTGTCGCTGACAGTATTATAACAGGACCTGGTGTCTGGTCCTGTAATAGTCCAGACCACTCTTGCTGGAAGCTATGCACGGTCCTTTAGAAGTCAGTTTATGTTAGCTGAGGCAATGGAAAGGCTACTGTGGATAGCATTCATGGAATTTAATGAAATCCTACTGGAGCAAGAATTAGTGGACTCTGGTTTCTCTACAGGAAGCTGTTACATCAAAGGATCCGTAGAAAACACATCATTACACCAGCGCTGTCAATGAAGATCTTCACGTTCTACAGAGTCAGATGGCTGAACTTGTTGCAGAAGGTGTTAACAAAAGTGTTCTATTTAAGTTTTGGTATCAGTTCATCATTGCCTTTATTCCAATACTCCGAGACCTCACATGATCTCTTAGAGATGGAAACTGGGAGCTTCACGCCACTTCTGTTGTAAGATTAATACCAATGTTCCTTGGATTTGATAAGATTAATTTCTCATGATTGGGTAGCATAATTCTTCAAGATTGCTTGAAGCTGCCAGAAAAGTGTCTTGTTTCTTGTGTAAGTGAAACATATTGATGAACCAAATTGTTCAATCAACATTGTCTTCATCGGGCGATTTGAAACATACATAAATCTCCAGAAAGATACTTTATTAAACTTCTCTCTTGAGGAAGATTATACTGTAATCTGTTGTTTCAAGTTGCAATATGGCGATTATATCTTTAAATCCATTTTTATTACAGTCATCCGGGCTCTCTGTCTTCGGTTCATTATCTGTTTTGAAATTCAGTATATACCTGTTCATGCACATCTTGTGAGACATAATGTCACCAGCAAAAACTGACTTATCATCTTCAAGGGTGGAAGTTTTCTCAGAACATCATCTTGATAGTATGAAGTAACATTTAAAAATCTAGAGCGTATTTTTCCGCATATACAAAACTGTTTATTTTGTCCATAACTCACGTGATTCATACAAATCACGCACCAAGATGAAGAATCTTTTGATTGTTCAGAATGTCTGCTGCTACAACGCTTTGGGGGGGAGGGCTCAGATCAGCTCGTTTCAGGTTGGACGTTTACTAACAGTCCATACATACCATCTTCTGGGACTTCTGACAAGATATCATCCCGGAGAACAACAGATGCTTTTTGAATTTTCTTCCTGCCATTATTCTCACTGTAAGCGGGAAGCTTGTTGCTCCCTTCTTTTGGCAGATAACACATGAGGTGTCATGTGTCTTCTTCATAACATTGTTTAAATGTACTCTCTCCATTAGGGCCCTGAATACTGATAAGAACCTTAACGTAAAAAACAAAAATGATTGAAAAATTGGTGTAATGCTACAGAAAATTTGTTTAAAAATATTGTTTTTGTTTAATTTCTCAAAAACGGCTAAAATTAGCAAAATATATGCAAGGACCAAAAAGATAGCTCTAATTAAGACATACAATTCAAAGAAAAAAACGTCAAAATCGAATGGAAAACAGCTGTGGAACAGGCATATGAAAGGTACGCTTGGTTACTCGAATGGCACTGCACTGGATATCAATTTTGAATCGTAGAAGAAAATGGCACAACATAATATTACTTTCAATAGTACCATTTGAAAGCTTATTAAATGCTGATTATATTTTGTCAGAGTAATATTTTCCCATTTTCTACTCCTTCAGTGGCAAAAAGTAAAAAATACAGAAAATTTATTTGTAAAAAAGTTGTTTTTGCTAAATTTCTCAAACACGGCTATAATTAGTAAAAAATACATAGAGACCAAAAAGATAGCTCTTATCAAGACCTACAATTTAACAAAGAAAACGTCGAAATCGGATAAGAAGTGGCCGAGATACAAGTGATTTAAAAAGTCCTTCTTCCGCCATCTTGAATCCAATATGGCAGCTAAGCGATCAATAAGCGGATCATGTGACCAATTTTTTTGACACACTTTCATGACCTATAATAACCCTGTGAGGTCAAACTGAGGGTACATTGAAGTGCACACGAAACATGAGCTAGCTCCTTGACTACATGCGGTGCACAATTTTGCACCCGATATTGGTGGCTGTTCTTAGGTGCTTTGTTAGTATTGTTCTTAATCCCTTGGTCACATTTTAACATGACAGCTGAATGGATCGCAAAATACATCATGTCTGCTTTTACTACTGCCAGAAGACTTGTTTATACCACGAGTATCTAAACAGATTTCTTACTTTCAGAAAACAGGTTTCATGACTTTGAACAGTGAAATAATCCATTGAAGATTTTAAAATTTATAATATAAATTGAATATTTTTTCATAAGATCGATAGTCTAACTTCCCAAGTTCTAAATAAATTAAGGAATCATTATTAATATTTAATATTTAAAGTTCTATCACCTCTCCATGTTCTTTTTTGTTCATATTTCTTTCCTCTATTCTTCTATTTATTTAAGAGTATAGTTCACAGACTATATTGTTTTTAGACTTAGAAATTTATGTGTTGTATTTTCAAGCTGTGTAGGCAGAAAACAGGTTTCATAAAAATTGTCATATACCTCCATCTAGACTAAGTTTTGTAGCAAAAAACCATTAGAGATCCCATTCTGATTTCTTCTGAGGATGTTCAGGACACTTCAATGTATAAGTGTGAATTTTTCAGATTTAAAAAAGTTGCAAAAGGGTCAAGGTTAAAGTGCTCATTTGTGGAATATGATTTTGATGTTAAACTTTTAAACAGCCATTATTGATCTACCCAAATAGTTCATCAAAAGAGCTGAAAGATAACACCAAGAATACCTTCCTAGCTCTCATATAAGCAGAGATACAGGCGTCCAAAGGTACGAGGTCGAATGGGTCGGGTCAAAGTTCGCCGACCCGTATCTCTGAATGTACTTGACCCAACATTTTTTTTGCGGGTTTATACGTATCTTATGTGGCCCAACAAGTGGGCAAAATTTCATGTAAATCCGAGTCGGTCGTGTCAATCTTGGTTGTAAATTTGGTTGATTTGACACGGAATTACCCTAGTGTTTCTTCAGTTATTACTAGGTCACATTTGAAATATGGTCAGGCAAATGTCTATGTCATTGCTGGTTTGGTATAGAAAGAATTATTTTTTTGAAGGACGACTGCATCTTTCAACAACCTCTTCACAGTTTCAGTGGTATGCAAATCTCCAACGGTCAAAGACACCTGCTAGGAGCAGTAAAACTTCACATACAGTTAAGTTTGGGATAGGTAGTGAGCAAAGATGTGGGTTTGCCAATTAGGCAAAGATACTTCAAAATTTTACCTCAAAGTATTTGCCTGGCATGACAAATCTCAAGCAAACTTATGACATCCTGATGAAGAAGTTATAACTTTCCTATGTCCAGTTTGTTTGCATTAGGGCATTGCCAACGCTTGCTGCTATGAAATTATCACAGTAGCGATTATGCATGGAGACAATCCGAGTCACAGATTCTTGGTGTTAAACTACAATGTATGTTATGTGCTGACAAATCTTTCAACAGACTGCCCCTTTTAGTAAAATTCTGCACCAAGCCTTTTATCGAACGTGACAAAAAAACCTAGTACTGTTTTTGATGCAGCGTCAACCAACATTATGTCCTCTACACTGCTAATATAAACCTAGTTCTCACTTCTTTGGGAGTCGCAGGTCACCAATATGCTGATGATACTCAGGCATGTGTCCATGGCCCATCTGTTGAGGCTACCTCCTTGGTGGAGAAAATGCTTCAGACATCAGAAGCACATGGTGCCTGGATGTCATGGAATTGTCTTCAGCTGAATCCTGGGAAAACTCACTTCATCTGGCCTGGTAGTCATGCGCAGCACTCCAAGATTGATTTGACCGCCTGCAGCATTGCTTCCCCGACGTCTCTTTCTCCACTATGTACGTCATTGTGTGTACCAGGAACCGACCTTTTCAGAGCAAGTGAAGAATGTGTAGCGAACATTCTTCTACCACCTACATCACATTTGCACAACACGTCGCTTGCTTATGACTCGAGCAGCCACAACTCTGATGCACGCTTTCATGTGCTCCAGGGTTGATTATGGTATTGCCATTTATGCAGGCTTTACTTCTTCTCAAATCAATCAGTGTCAATCTGTTTTGAATTCTGCAGTTCGTCTTATCGGTGGCACACCTAGGTTTGGGCATATGTAAAAATTCATGAGGGAAGAACTGCACTGGTTACCCATGCAAAAGCACATTGCGTTTAAGATCCTGGGGCCGTATGCATAAGACGGGGCTAGCTTATTTCCTGAATAGAGCCTACGCCTGGATTATTCCTTGAATAAGCCTTAGCCGTTATCGGCGTGCATGACACCGGCGCAGCATTCGTTCACCGACAATTTAGCTGTCACAAAATGTATTTATATGCCTTCAGAACAAACCTATACGAAATTCTCAAATGCAACAGTAAGCTCATGAGTAAATTTCTTTCTCTGACAATTCCAGCACAGCTTATTCTTTGGTTTCTGGTACATTCTACAGTTTCACATGACATTAGTTTAATTTACAGCACTTGGACTGTGACTATAACTGTTACCGTGAAAGTAAACCAATAAATTGCAATAATTGGTTGAAATCAATAGTATCGGCATTACCCGCCGTATGGAACCCTGACGCGTCACTCAAATGCAACATCTTCAGGCATCTCATCAAATTTGAGCATTTTGTGACAGCTAAAACGAAAAGCAATAGAACAGCGGTTCTCGACCTGTGGGTCGCGACCCCCATGGGGGTCGCCTTACGATTTGTCAAGGGTCAGCTGGAACTTTCATCAATTTGGATTTCAAAACTCCATCAGTTTTCTAGTTATAATTGAAATGATATTGTTGGCCTTCTGTAGCTGTTTTTCTTCTTAATTCTGTAGTAATGTTTAAACTTTAAATTAAGTAAGTAAGTAAGTAAGTAAGTATATCCTTTATTAATCCAACTGCTAACCGCATTTTGGTTTACACATGTATATCACGTCCAGATTAAAGTACTAAGGCCTATATTCCGGTGAAAATCATCCGAATTATGAAAGATTTACGAGCTAGACTGTCAGCAGTCGGGAGAACCCGATTATGAACACGGGGTCGCAAAGCATAACCCGTATGCTTAACAGGAGGTAATAGCACATGAAGCACATGTGTAGGACATGTAAGGACGGTCGTGAAAAGTTTAGAATCAGCAGTACGGATCAATTGTTCGAATCTAGGGTAGTCCACAGGAAGATAACCAGCTTTAATCAGTTTCCTAAATATTGCCTGTAGTCTCTCACGTCCCCTCTGCCCCACATAACCCCACCAAGCGGACGCAGCGTACGTCATCCTCGCCACTGTGGTAGCTGTCACCACATCGTACATTGAGGGGCCAAGTAGTCCATGAGTAGTCAGGATCCGTAAAGCATACATTGATTGTCTTGCACCAGTGCATAGATTGTCAACATGCACGTCAAAGCAGAAGTCATCGGAGAGCGTGACACCCAAGATCTTCATGATTCTGACTCTGGAAAGACCAGGAATCTCCATCGGCTGGTTTTCATTCAGTTTTCTTCTCGACTTACGGACAACCATTTCCTGGGTCTTTGCTTGGTTAAGCTTCAGATTACATCTCGCAGCCCAGATCTCGATGTGCCTGATTTCCGAGTTTATCAGGTTGCTATTGGCAGCAGGAACCAGGAGATAGGTATCGTCAGCGTACTTGAGTATCCGGTTAGTTGGATGTTTAGGTTTAAGTTTGGATATTGCTGTTAGGAACAGTATCGTACCAGTTCCTGATCCCTGGACAATACTGCAGTTGATTTCAATCGCCGCAGAGGTAATTCCTTTAAACTTAGTGCAATGTTGTCGTTGGTGGAGGGCCGCAATGATCCAATTGTAAGCAACGTCGGGAATGGGTAAGTCCGCCATCTGTTCAGCCAGATAGTCATGCCTCACCGTATCAAATGCTTTTGAAAAATCGAGCGCTATCAGATGTACATAGGGGCTGGACGTCAGCATTTCAGTGAGTTGATGCGTTAATGAACTAAGTGCGGCAGTAGTAGACCCGGTGGGCCGAAACGCATATTGATCTTGAAAGTCACGGTTGTTCTGTTCGTACATCAACATCGGATAGAAATACTTGCGCACCACGATCCGCTCAAGTATACGACAGAGGACTGAAGTGATTGAGATTGGCCTGTAATCGGCCTCCGTCTTCGGGCGGAAAACCTTTGGGACAGGAGTGATGCAACTAATCTTCCACTGAGGAGGAATATATGCTGCTCCAATGGAAAGGTTGAAGAGAGCCGCGATTGGCTGTGCCATAGCCGCAGCGGTTCTACTTAATAGCCAAGGTGGCACTCCGTCAGGTCCAGCTGAGGTCCTTCCGGCAGCCTCCAGCATGCGGAAGACAGAGTATTCTTCGATGAACAGGTCGTCACTTCCGACGGCTGTAGCCTTAGGCTTAAACAGCTGGCATTGAAATTTTTAATCTTAATTGTATAGTCATAGTACACTAAACAGTACACAATAAATATTAAGCGTCAAGTAAACATTTCATTTACTAAATTTTACTTTTAAATTTTCAAAACTATTAGCAAACAAATTGCAAATTGTTTTGTTGATTACTGATTTATTATGTATGATGCGTATAGATTGTCAAATGGTGAGAAGTGAAATGCATCATAATCAGTCTTGTTGTCAAGACCTTAAACCTCAAGACCAAGACCAAGACTTTGAACCTCGAGACCAAGACCAAGACTTTGGACCTCGAGACCAAGACCAAGACTTTGAACCTCAAGACCAAGACCGAGACCAAGACCCAAAAAATCACACCAGCCCAAGACTTCTTTTCCTTAAAAAATTTGTCAAGTCGGACTACTCGTTATTTTGATGAAAACGTGAGTCTTTTATTTTATTCAGGCAAATTAACTTTAAATGCAGACTGCAGAGAATTCCGAATTCATATTTACAAAAGTTCTTTATGCAAAATGTTATTCCAAATGCCTTTTACAAGTATTTTATAAAAAAAACAATTCGCTCAGAATTTCCAGACCAAGATGTGCCTTGTGGGGCCTCATAAAAATTCCGCCATGTGAAAATATACATTCTACATGTGCTGAAGTCGCTGGCACACACAGTATAGCGTTTCAAGCACTGGATGTAAATGAACAAATCGTGAGCCTTTTTGAAATCCTCCCATGGTTTATCAGACCGTCTGGCTTCAGAAAAAGTCTCGGCAGGGCTTCCAGGCACAGCATAACTTAGCTGCTGCTGCCAATTGGTTTCCTGACAAACAAGACTAGCATCCGTCCGTATGCGTTTTTGTTGTAGGCTATGATGCAAACAAGCTTGATAAATTTTTAAATTCTTGAGTTTTGTTAAATGACTGTTCATATTGACAGCCGGTCTTGGTCTTGCGAGACCAAGACTTTGAACCTCAAGACCAAGACCAAGACTTTGAACTTCAAGACCAAGACCAAGACTTTTAAAAACGAACTCGAGTGCACTCGAGACCAAGACCTTGGTCTCGAGGACAACAAGTCTGATCATAATGGTAGCAAAAATCAAGTTTATTGTTGGGGGTCACCACAACTTAGGAAATATTGTCAAGGGGTTGCCGAACTAAAAAGGTTGAGAACCGCTGCAATAGAAAATTCGTTGTCGGTGAACGAGACGAGCTAATTACGGCACCTCTAAAACACTTTTTGATGTCTCAAACTTCATCGAATACGGCGAATTACGACGGCCGCCATCTTTGTTTAAGGCCTTTAAGCTGGGAATAGTGAACTTACACCTAGGGCATACTCGGAGTAGCGTTATACCCAGCGTAAGATGCTAAGCCTGTCACGTGCATGCCGAATTACTCCGGCATAGGCCAGATTTAAGCTGGGAATAAGACTTACACTCGTGTCATGCATACGGCCCCTGATGTTTATGCCTGGCAGTTTTGTGCTTCATCTTACTTCAAGGATCTTTGCGTTTCAGTACCTTCCTTCCTCATGTGCAGATTTCTCTGCTCTGCTGTGCAAGGCGACTTGGTTGTTCCACCGGCCCAGACTTCCATGGTCCAGCATAGAAGTTTTACTGTAGTTGGCCCATCCTCCTGGAACAAGCTGCCTAAAAACCTGCGACATGAGCTCCTCAGCCTCTCTGCCTCTATTCCGCAAATGCTTGAAGACCAGTTTGTTTGATCGTGGTTTCATAGTGTTAGGTTGGGAGAGACTCTGACGAGTCTTTCTCGAAGTTGTGCTATATAAATTTACAATTACCATTATCAACATCACAGTTGTTAGTATCATAACTAGTTAGAAAGTTCTAAAATCATTACTATGTAAGCTACTTACATTACAGTTGGTACTGCCCCAATACATTAAATCGCTCAAAATTAACTCATCCAATAACCAAAAATCACATACCAAATACTGCGTTTGTTTTGCATCATATCGTAACATGTAATCATCAAACAAAACAGATTGCTGACTTTTAACTCTATTATCTATTATTACTCTTCGCAACTATCCCACTTGTGTATAAATAACCATTGAAAAATTGTAGCTTGTTTGTTGTTCTATTCAATGGTTAACTTATTTACATACAAAAAACACTGGTTTCACAACTTCCAACTGCTTCAGTAAGCACACCTATAATGTCGCAATTTGTGCTTAGGCTAAGGCTTTGATGCAAGTCATGAAATGTCACAATTTTGTGTCTGTCGCATGCAAATGGTTAAGATGAATATTTATATAACTTACTCTTTGATATAACCGAAACACTCAAAGTCAAATTATGGCACCAAAGAGGCATGTCAAATTAAGTGTTTCTAGCACACAGTATCATAACAAGACCGAAAATAAAAATAAATCAGAGACTCAAAAACTATATAAGGACTTGGCATAACCAAAATCCGGATCAGTAAACTGATTTTTAGACTATCCGGAATTATCCAGATCTAGAATGTCTAACCCGCTGTTTAATAACAATTGTTTTTTCCAAGGTTTCGCTATGGACAATTTATAGGTCACTTACATATAATTGAAGGGCTTGCAGCAATAACCAGGTATGTCGGATTTTTTGAGTTTTGGGAAAATGGCTTCAAAGATTTGACACTTCAAACCGTTGTATTTAAGCCATTTTACAAGATATCGACAAGCTGTTTGAAGCACCATGTGAGTTATTACTGTCTTTCACGAAATTGTTACACAATGCAATGCAAAAGATAACATTAATGTTTTTTCACGACATTTTGCTTCATACCTGGTTATTGACACTCAATATCCCAGTATGAAGCAAAAATCGTCTGCTGTAAGTCGACATACATTATTCTTGCACCAAATGGTGACTAGCACACAATACAAATTAATCGTGCAATAAGAAGGTAAGTCATCATAGCTACATTACAGTAAGAAAAAATAACGCAAAATCAGTTAATTGTAGAGTAAGTCAGAGACAATAACCGGGTATGTCAAATAACCTGATTATTGCACCGGTTTTAATGCAAAGATTACAAGAAAAAACGACAATTTTTGTTATCATACCGGGTTATTGCACTGGAGTAATGCTGCCGGCTGCTAAATACCATATGTCGACAAACTTTTTTATCCAAAAGCCAATTCAAAAATAATCAGATTTGCACCAAATTTTCAGGGTATATAGAATACAATATTCCAAGCACACTGGCATACTTTTCCACATAAACCAGGTATGTCGACATACCTGGTTATTGAGGCAAGCCCTTCAATTATAATCTTGATTGTTACTACTTACTAAGGCTGTCAATGGGCCCCAGAATAACCCTTAAAACTGTAGCTGACACCAAGCCATTAACCAATGATGACTAACTCAGAATTAAGGCTTAGTGCATAGATTTATTACTAATCAGAATTGGAAAATAGTGGCCTACACTATCAGTAATGCCCTAATTTCTCACAAATTTCTCACAAATTTTTAGGGTGTTCTCATGTACAATCATAATTATTATGGTTATAAGGTAAGAAATGTATCTGAAACTGTTGTTCAGCAGATACTTTTTTCAAATTTAAATGCCTCGAATACACATGCTCAGAATGTAGCCGCTCAAAACTTCAATTTTATTGGTTAAAACTAGCTGTATTCCATGAAAAATCACAGTATGTAAATTTATTTTATATTAGAAACTTTAATGTACTTGAGAATAAAAATGCAAAAAATATGTAAGCTAAATTGTTATCTACCAAATTACTACTATCCGTATGATTGACTTCCTCTTCAGTCTCTTTTGGCTGTTGCAATTTAAAAGATTTTACCTTTTATGAGCCTCTGCAGCGTGACACACTGTGTGTGAGTGTGTGAGACAGAGAGACAGACAGAGACAAAGAGAGAGAAGGAGAGAGGTCGGTCAATAGGTCAGCTGTACCTGCTGATGCGCTGTGTGTGTGTGTGTGTGTGTGTGTGTGTGTGTGTGTGTGTGTGTGTGTGTAAGAGAGAGAGAGAGAAAGAGAGACATAGACACAGACAGAGAGAGGTCAATAGGTCAGCTGTACCCATAAAGGGCCCAGCTGACCTATCACTGGGCCAGCCTGAGTGAGTGAGGGAGGCTGCCGGCCTCCCTCCCTCCTTCACTGGCTGGCCTCAGAGGTCTCAAGTTACACCACTACATGAAGTACATCGTACATTGGTAATTATATTGTTTGATTAAGAAATTCCAATCCTCCCAGCTTAAAATTCTCAGAAAATCAGAACTGACTGAAAAGTGATATATAATGAATTTCTCACACATAAATCTGACATAATATTCAGAAACTGTACCTGCTCTGGTTGACATCAACCAAAGAGCCGATTTTTGATGTTGTGAATGAGATGTGTTCCTCGCCAATCACAATTTCAAGTTCCTAGAAAAAAACAAGAGAAACACTTAATTCAAGAGAAACCTCATTTCAACTGGCAGCCAAAGAATTTATCAAGAGAGGAAAGGTAACAACAGTCATCACATACACAAGCTGTGCAAGACCAACCACTCTTTTCAAACCAAATGGCACTATCAATCCAAAGCACTCTAAGGAAAAACTTTCATCGTCATTAATAACAATAAAAGACAGACGTGGCACAATTTCTTAAATTATCTTTCCCTTGCCACAGTGGCATTGCCTTCAGAGGCATCTGTTTGAAAAGTCTCTGGATGAGGTCTGATTTTCCACAGATAATAACACTTCTACCCATAACTGAATTTTTAATATTTTTGAGAAATCACTCTTACACAGAGCTAAAAATATCCAGGTTCATACAAATAACTTGATCAAAACAAACAGAAATCTCAAAGCCATCACTCACCTGTCGGCCAACTCTGTCAGGTGATGGCCACAAGGCATCATCTTCAGCCATAATTTCAGAGTCTTCTATGATACGCTTCAACTCGGTCATGACACTCTTGTGAACATAGGCCTAGCACAATACATAACCTAGTATATTAGTAAAAAAGCTAGAAAAACCAAACTGCTAAATTCAACAACAGCTAAAGTAAAGCAAAATGAAACTACACACAAGGACAATAGCATTACCGTATTTTCGCGAATATAACCCGCGGGTTATACAAAGTTTTACAAACGACGCACCCTAGATGCGTGGTATATTCGTGGGCGTGTTATATAAATTTCACATTACACAAACTCTGTACAATGTATGTCCTCGAAATCGTTAAAACATGAAGTCCGACATCATTTGTTTATTATTACCGGGTATTATCAAAATAGAACAGTCAGCTTGACAAGCGCCAGACAAGATAAAACAGAAATTTTGAAAATACTTTCATAAATGAAGAAGTTACAATTTTTTTAGTTAGACCTTGTCACCCGATATTTTTCATCCCACTTCACACGTTCGGACCACGTACGCATGTAAACTCGTGTCAAAGTCGGGATTTCCTTTGCCAAAGCCACTTTATTTTCTTCATTTGATACATGAGACAGTTTCTCATTGTCAGGTTCATCAAAACTGTCATCATTTGGACCTAATTTCTCAAGCAAACCAAGTTTATTTATCCGAGAATCCGCGAGTCCTATCCGCCATCTTGGATCATTCAAATACGCAATAGATTCAAAAGTCCATTTTTATTGGTTGAATTACGTATTTACGTTCCCATTCTAAACATATCCCACTTATTTCTGTGCCTAATTATATTATCTTGGCCTATGTGACGTAAAGTTTCGAAAATATAACGCTTTTGGTAGGTCAACGAATTTCACTGAAATATTATACGGCTAGCGTACCCGTGAGTACATGTTTAGATGCCCGTTTTGATTGGTTGAATTACGTATTTGGGTTCCCATTCTAAACATATCTTCCACTTATTTCTGTACTCGACTATATTATCTTGGCCTATATGACGCAAAGTTTAAAAAATATGCTTTTGATAGGTCACCAGACGTTATTACAATAGTAGGCTACACAGCTACTACACTATAGTGCACTCGCGTCATTTAGGGGTTAAGCTGTTCAAAGTCACTATAGCGCTATATGTTTTCCGACAGGAGAGACCTTACCTTGTGAAGATTCCAGTAAAGAAGTAGTAACAAGGTAATTTTCGAATACAGCATTTAAATGTGTAGAGAAAATTTAGATAGAAAACTTGATTGAAATGTTCGCTTTTTTCACGATTCTTCACTTTCTTTGCAAAAGGAATTTTTATCAAATAAATTATTTTATTTGCGTCTAATAGAAACAGTTATGACTATATTCGATTAGAAATTTTATTAGGTTAAGTAGCACTAACGTTAGACGTTTTCGGACGTTTTCGTCTATTACTTCGTTGGTGGACGCCTGAAAATACGTGCGTCTTATAATCGGGTGCGTGATATATAATTTTATTTTTACACAAACCCTTAAAAGTAGCGGGTTATATTCGTGTGCGTGTTATATACGAGTGCGTGTTATATCCGCGAAAATACGGTACTTCTATCAAATTGATAAAGATGCAGCCGACAACACATTTGAGATAATGCATAAATACAGCACACGTTCCAGACACTTCTTGTGGAATGCTACCATAACATAGAAGATAATAGTTAAAGGCTGAATTGACAGTTTGCGTTCTTACTCCAATAGCATCAAATTTAAGATCAAAATCTTAGAAGTTTGATCTAATCTAATTACCTATTTAGTGCCGTTAATAATGCCTAAGGCATCAATCATTGGCCACTTCGAGTGATATTCTAATCTGTTGGGAAAACCAGGTTGAATTCAACAGATAAACAAGCTGAGAACAGTGAATTTAAAGTCATTTTCTTGCTACAGAATAGAATTTTGAAGTCTAACCTCCTTTCTGATCATTGTGTCATTCTTGTAGTTAGAGTTGTTTGCATATCGCAGTTTACCTACACACAAAAATTTACAAAAAAGTTCATTCAACATTCAGCCAACATGTACTGTACAACACTTTTTAGTCACTTGAATTACTCGTAATCTCCAATTTTCTAAAGCACCAATTTTAAGCTAAGCACAAAGCACCAACTTATTCACGAGCAATGCATCCAAGGGGCTATCCAGAGATCGATGTCCATTGGAGGTCCGAGTCCGATTGCCTGAGAGACCAGAGCAGCTGTTATGGCGGGTTTCACTGAGGTCGAGAAGGCTTGGAATTAGTCACAGGTTTGGTTTAGTCTTTGAATTGCTCATCTTAAGTCATTGAATTATTCATTCACTGAAATATATGGTGACCCTTCAGTAGAACACATTTTATTAGATGCAGCTAGAAAAGACAGTTAAAGAAATAATAGATATGGTAATATTTACGGGACTGAAATGACTCGTACCACTGAGTTTACCCGTATTAAACTTAGGCAAGAGATCATTTTTCAATTCCATGGAATGGAATTTTAAAAATGTTTATAAAACTGTAGGATCAGTTCCAGAAGACAATAAATGCGAAGACTAAGACTTACAAGGCGCTCTATTGGAGCGAAGCCAGTGATGACCACATTGTTTATACACAGGCACTCAGTCTTCGCATTTACTGTGTGTTACCTGAGTAAACTTAGCAACATAAACTCGAAAACACAGAAAACATAAACTTCTATTTAAAGCAGAATTAAAAGGTCAAGCATAAGTCACAAGTGTGTACTTGCATAAAAGGAATTCAACCACATGTAAAATTTCCAAAAAACTTGTTGAAAGGATTCGAACCACATATTTTCCATAAACCGCTTATATTAACTGAAAGGCCCAAAACCATGAAAATCCGGATGGGTTAAGCATGTCCATCTGTTTTGCAAATAAAGGAGAAACGGACAAGGGCAAGGTCTTCATGCCAATTGACTGAAGGCGTGTGGCAGGCCTTCTCTGTGTGCCTGTCTGTCTGTGTCTTGCTGCACATGTTGCCGATTATAATGCATGGCCAATGTATTATTATTATTATTATTATTATTAAAGCAGCTTTATATAGCGCCCCTACACGACTGCCTACTCAGGAGCACTCCCAGCCCAACCATGGTTGAACAACACAGTTTTGAGGACAGTAAGAAACAAGGTGAAATGACCAGTCAGCATTCAGCAGAGCGTGGTAAGACCATTCCAGGTCAGTGGAGCAGCCAATGAGAAGGCACGGCGCTGCTGCCGAGTGAGGTGAGTAAAGACGCTGCGAACATGAGGCGGGACAGCAGAGCTCCTGCAGGGAAGATGGTTGAATGGTAACACACTGGCACAAAGATCAGAAGGATGCGGGTTTGATATCTGCTAGCCCCATAAGATTAACTCAGCCTTCATTCCCTAGGTGGCAATTGTAAAATGAGCAGTAAAGATGGGCGCCTTGCATGGCAGCCGTACAGTTAAACTCGACTCCTGTTATACTTGTTATCGTCTGTTAACTAATATCATGTAATTTTACTGCGTAGATATTGGTCGTATGATGCAAGCAGGCTTCAAGCTCCTTGACAGTGTCCACCTGGCGAAAGACATAACTGAAAAGCTTAGTCTTAGCTCTATGGCATGAATAAATTTTGTATTCGACCTGACCTTGGTAATTAACCAATAGGATGCTTTTTCCACGAGTTTTAAACTGGAACAGGGTAAAAAATTTAAATACCCAGCCTAGCAACAGCAATCACATGATTCAATGGCACTTGTAAGGCTATTGGACAGTTTTATAGGTCACGCATGCTCACTTAACCTGTTTACATGACCCAGGACTTGCAGCGGTTCATTAAATTCCTTTCAAGTGCGAGCAATCGTGGCTTCTTTGAATAATTCTTGTGTAAACAATAATGTCACAGAGAAAAGATAAAGAAATTGCTTATAAGTTAAAACATTTCCACTCTCGGAAAGAATGATGCTTTTAAAAATAACATTACAATGCATTACAGCTCTTCGTCTTTGTGCAACAAGTGCATTTTCCTATTGACCCATTACAGCATGGTCCAATGTATTATTTGGTTCCAAGTATATATGTGTAATTTCTGGAGTTTGGCGTGAGGTTCTACCACAGCAAATAAATTATTTGATTGGTGAGGGAATGTGTGGAAGTAGAGGTTCAAATTCAAGTGATAAGTTATTTGCACCATTTTTAATACGTGGGGATTGGGAGAAAATGAAGTGCATCTGCACTGCAATAATTGTTCTGGTCAGAATGAGAACAAATACACGCTTTGGTACTTTATGTGGAGGGTGATTTATGGTCTCCGTACTAATGTACATTTACATTTTATGATTTCAGGACATACTAAGTTTCTCTGGATTGGTATTTTGGTTTGCTTCAACAAAGATTCTAACGAACACCGGTCTCAACTCTAGCTGACATGGAGGAAGTTGTCAACCTAAGCACTGTGAAGGGAGTCAACAAACCACAGCTGATTGGCTCTGAAGATGGTACTGTGGTTGTACCCACATATGATTGCAATCATTTTCTCGACCCATTCTTCAGGCTGCTCACTGGGATCAAAATCCTTCATCATTTTCGGTTTTAACATGTAACTTCTGATGTTATCCACTATTGCGTGACACCAACCTGTCAAAAGCAGCCGATGCAACTCCTGAAAAGTTTAGACCGGCTACCGAGCGGTTATGGATGGACCTCTGGCACTGAAACCACTGTAGGTCTGGTTTGCCATTAGCTCGACAATGGTATCTCTACCACAAGATTCGCAAATTTGTTCAAGTTGATGCTCAAGAAGCCACCTGTCCAAAACCAGTGATACCTGCAGAAGATGTGGGGCGTGGTGGCTCAGTGGTAAGTTCAGCGCCTTGTGACCGGAGGGTTGCAGGTTCGAATCCCACTCTAGCCGCTGCGTACGGACCTTGGGCAAGTCCTTCACTCACAATTGCTCGTGGCGCTTCGGCGTGAAAATTCCGGCACAGTATACCAATGCTGTAGTCGGGAGCGCCTCTGAGTAGTAGTTGACTTCGAGAGGCGCTATAGAAATATCCGGAATAAAAAAATAAAGCTGCCAAGGCCCAAAGTGAAATGGATGAACCTTGTCACTCACATGAACCAATCTGCATGACTAATTGATTATGTTTCATTAGAAAATTTAAGATTTAGTTTTGCAGTTTATTATAAAACCAGAAAATCCTAATCTTTGACTTTTTTATAATTTTTCTCGATAACGCTTGTGAACTGCAACTTGAATACATTCTTTAGTTTAAACATTTTGCATCTTATATTTGGCAAGAATACCTGCCTAGCCTGCTAGTTTATGTATGCCAAGTTTAATTAAACTGTGAAGAATTTAACCAACAAGTTTGCATTACAAACTGAAGTACTAGGATTTAACATAAAAATATAATTTTGAACTCATGTTTTGGCAGGTATACTTATCATGTCAGTAGTTCGTGTACGCCTATTTTCATTTAATTTGCTTGAGTCAAACCTATGGTTGCTAATAGGGCATAACCGATTTTGGTTTTTTGCTGATTCCGAATACTGGGTAGTATAGGCCATTATTTGCAGATTCCGGATCCGATTCCAAATAGTCCATATCCCTCCAACTATATATATACACTGTGTCCGGAAATAAAGGGAACCCTTTTGTAAATAATGAAAATAATTAGTAAATGTGCTTTGATTTTCATAATTCCAAACTGTTTTAATCCTGACATAATTGGGTGATTCCGTGTCAAATCAACCAAATTTGCAACTGAAATTGACACGACCGACTCAGATTTACATGAAGACAATGCCCTTGCTCATCCATTTCTCAGCTATTTGTAACACATGCCAAACCCATTCCGGATTTTCATATTTTGGGCCTTTCCGTAAATATAAAGCATAAGCTTCTGATACTCACTCAGCTGGAAATTTGCACGTGAATTTAGATATCGTCAACGCAAGACCCTAGGTGAGCGAGAGCTGAAGCATTTACATTGCATAATAAGTGGTAGCATGTGATAGCGAGACATGGGCAGACAGACAGGCAGACGGACAGAATAATACAAAGCCAAAGCCGCCCACACACCTTCAGTCAATTGTCATCAAGACAATACCCTCACTAGTCCGTTTCTCAGATATTTGCAGCACACAGGTGGACATGCCCAAATCGTTCTGCAACGAACATTTATATTTATAGCCTTTCCATCAATATAGGCAATGATTGAAAAGTATAACATATATCATTCCAGAGTCCGCAATACAGTCCTTCCGTAAAGTAATGTGAACCCCGAGTGATATATGTTCTACGTAAATATGGCGATATCGACTTTTAACACGGGTTTCTACAGAATTTCAAAAATTTATAGAAAATCGCCGGATCGTCAGCGCGAGTTGGGAATAGGTGCGTTTTGATTGTTATGGTCTAAGGTATCATCATTTTCATGTTTGGTATCGTTTATACCCGCTGGTTAAATACTCACCCATGCCAAAACGTTTCAAACTTAAACAGAAACTAGAAGTTGGATGGTCGATAGAAATATAGCTCAAACTAGAAGCTGGATGATCGATTAACATATAACTGAAACTAGAAGTTGGATGAATGATCATTAGTATTTTTTGTATTATAAAGTTTCAATGCAAGTGCATAATTTAGCAACGTAAACTACGGTTTTATCTCGACCGCTTCCTATAAAACTGTTTTCGGGAACTCTGGCTGTTGTGTATTTTCAGCGTTTTCGAGGAATCTGGTTTTGGTACGACTCCGGACAGACAGGCTGAGAGAAAGACACACCAAGAGAAACTGGACAAGGTGTCTCTGGTATGTCGAGGCTAACCAGAATTAAGATGATTTAATGACAGTGCTTAGATGAATACGTTTAGCTAGAAACCACTAGAACAGACGGAATATAAATACGGAAACGGAATTTCACGGAAACGGAAATGTTTTCGTGCCGTTGCGTTTACTCCGGTCAGCGCGTTTCTCTACTTTCTGTGCCATGCATCGCCAGAAAAATATTTGCAACATTCAGTACAAGTCCAAACGCCCGACCCATACCCACGATATTGACTGGACTGGAACCATTGGCGGAGTCGTCGAAACGGCAACGTGCTCCGGAGCAACCTGTTGAGAAATATACACTTCGAATCGACACTTGTCTAAATAATAAAATCGTTTACTTACCATCAGGCCGAAATTCGAACTCTAGAAATTCGTGTCCAAACTTTCCTTTGTGCCCAACATAATACCGCAAGTAGAAATTTGTCACGCCTCCAGCCATTTTTATTTCAACAATCAGAAACTTTAATTCTAATAAATCGCAACACTAAAACGGTAACGGAAGTGCAAAACAAAAGATTTCGAAGCACGATTGGCTACTTTCAAAATTCTGGTAACGAGGGCGTGTTGGTGCGCTCTGGTGTAGCTGCGGTGGTTTCTGGTCTACGTATAGGCATAGATATTCAATGCTATTATTAAATAATTATAATTATACCGTCGCGTAGCACATTTTTACGACCTTACATAATAAATCAGCAATTTAGAGACAAGTGGACCTTGAGTCGACTTTAGCAACACGTTCAAGAATTCTAAAATCTAAGTTTACGATGTATTGCATTGCATTGTAATAATAATAAATTGTGTTGCTGCTGCCATTGGGTTTTCCTGACCAACAAGACTTGTATCCGTTCATAGATATTGGTCGTATGATGCAAGCAGGCTTGATAATTATTTTTAAATTCTTGAGTTTTGTTAAATGACTGTTCACATTGACAGCCGGTCTTGGTCTTGGTCTTCCGAGACCAAGACCAAGACTTTGAACCTCAAGACCAAGACCAAGACTTTTGGTCTCAATACCAAGACCAAGACCAAGACTTTTAAAAACGAACTCGAGTGCACTCGAGACCAAGACCTTGGTCTAGAGGACAACAAGACTGCCGTACGTACGGAACGTACGTAATTTTTTTCTATAACGTACGTACAGTACTACGCGTACGTTATTATGCGTACGTTGGCGTACGTTGACATCAGTTCGTGACGAAAATAAAATACATAGGGGGCCTAACATATTATGCACAAGAAAAGTCAATAATAGTTTGTGTTGACGGTCGTTAATAATTTTAACCATTACATCATGCAGTCAATGATATATACTTTTAAACTTTCCAAATTACTATAATGTTCTGTCTAATGTAGGCCTATAATATGAAGAAAATTATAAGGTTATACGGCACACTATATATTATTCAGGGCCGTTTTATCCACTAGGCACAGTAGGCACTGTGCCTAGGGCCTACGAAGCTTTCAGGGGCCTACGAAAGTCTGAAAATCTGAAAATGAGATATTAAATGAGTGACCGGGAAATGAAAAAGGAAAATTGCAAACATCAGCAAGTTCAAATTTAATAACTTTGTACTGAAACAGTTTATATTAAGCTGTGCTAACCCAGAGTTTTTCAAACTGTGGTCCGCGGACCCCCAGGGGTCCGCGAAGGATCTGGCGGGGTCCGCGAGAGCGTTCTGAAAATATTCATTAATAATTAACACTGCATGGTTTTAGCCTTAACAGCGTGTGTTTTCAAATTCATACACTAAGCTTACTTATTTTATTTTCACTTACAATTAATGTCTTTGTAACACTGTGTAATCCCACCGCGTCTGTGTCGACGGGAATATTTCAATAAACGCATATTTCATTTGATTGATTTGATTATGGTATGCCTGTAACTGTATGATCCATACGGGGCCGGTTGGGTACTTAGTTATTCTTGGCGTACTATAGTGACATAAGTAAGATGTAGGCCCCTATGGTTCACGTTACATTTCTAGTCTAATAAAACGTGTGTGTTTTAATAAAATTTACTAAATAATTTCTGCTAATCGATTGTTAATCATTTCTGCACCCAAGATAGGCGCGATGTATTTGTAATATGCTGGTCTATTTCCTGATTGTGTCTGATTTTTTAATATTATCATTAAAGCAGTTTTATATAGCGCCACTTGAAGATTGCTTACTCAGGAGCACTCCCAGACCAACCACGGTCGTCCAACACAGTTTGAGGACAGCAGGAAACAAGGTGAAATGACCAGTCGGTATTTGGCGGAGCGTGGTAGGGGATCCATTCCAGGTCATGGGGGCAGCCACAGAGAAGGCACGGCGCTACCGTTTGGCTGTTCGTGCGCGGGGAACAATAAGTTTACCTTGCGCAGCTGAGCGGAGAAAGCAAAGACGCTGCGGACATGAAGTGAGACAGCAGGACATGAAGTGAGACAGCAGAGCGTCCGCAGGTATGGAGGAGACAGGCCTTCGGACCAAGGCAGAGATTCAGTAAGTGATGCGCTGTGGGTAGGGGAGCCAGCGGAGGACATCTCTCATATACGCAGACACTCGGCCAAACTTGGGGATGCGGCCTACTAGGCGGGCAGCAGAACGCAGGAATCTATTCAGGGGCTCAATCCGGCAGGCTGGGAGTCCGTCATTTGTGGCGCTGTACGTAGTAGTCCAACCGAGAAACAACAAATGCATGGACAAGCGTGGAATCTGCACCGGAGGATAAAGGCGCGAAATCACCTAGAGCTGCCGGAGCTGGTATAAGCAGCGGCGGAAGAGAAGATTTATGTGCCGCGTGAATGTAAGTTCCTGGTCCAGGATCACTCCCAAGTCCCGGACTCAGATCGAGAAAGAAAGGTGTGGGAATTGCAAGGCAAGAGAAGACAGATCTATGTTAAGAAGCTGCTATAGGGCCTGCCGAGCCAGATAAACTGCGCCTTAGCCGGGTTACGCCTTTAAATGAACGATAATAGGGGCCTACCGAGTTTTTACAAAGCATAATTATTCCTATTTCGTTTACGTTCGCTGTAAAATCCTAACTGCATAATTTTGCTGTTTGTAGCAGGGTATGGATAACTTTTTGAAAAGTAAGAAAACAGTGCTTATCCAAAATAGCACCAAGAATTGACAGTTTGTGCAAAGCAAGCACATCCTTCCCACATTGACACTACTGGGCTTTGGTGAAACCGATGTTATTGATTTCTTAAAAATGACTGTATTCCATAATTAGTGCAGAAAGTTAATAACAATTTGTTCAGTGTTACTTTTTATATTAGGCTATAATAGTCCTCAGCGTCATAAGCAAGTTTGTATTGTGGAAATAGTCTGTTATTGGATTAAATTTTAAGTGAAATTTTACTTTTCAAATACTGGGGTCCGCGAGCTATGCTTAGAAAAAAATAGGGTCCCTGGTACAAAAAGTTTGAAAACCTCTGTGCTAACCTACATTATATGAACTTTGCGGTTCTTTGCATTAGCAAAATTACATATAAGTTATAACGTCTTCAAATGTCATTTCCGCACTAAGTCGTTTTCAATTGAAAGCAGTGCAGTTAGCTTTAATCCAAAGTTGACAGTTTAGTTGGGGTCGTATTACTCAATCGTAAATATCCAAATTTCTAAGGCGCCACTCGAAGGCCAAGCGCAGGGCACCAGCCTATTCACGAGCGCTATGTCAAAACAGAGGGGGAATTTCCAGAGAGTAGTCCAAAAGAGGTCCGAGTCCGGTTTCCAGAGGGCCAGATCAAGAGAGGAGACAGAGCAGCTGCCAAGGCGGGTGTCGTTTAGGGCGAGAAGAATTGGAAGGCGAAGGGTCAGCTGAGTCATGCAGGGTAGGAGTGTTTGAAAAGGTGAGAATTCTATTTTGAGTTGAACGCCCGGTGGTGATAGATAGAGGAACGTGAGGAGGAGGATGGAGGACCGGTTGCAATGATGATGGAGGAACTGCATGAGAATCTGCGGAATTCAGGGGAGATCGTTCCAGAGGCGTACGTGGTGCGGTCACTGCGGTGTTGGATATGGCTCGGTTGGAGAACTTGAGACGAGAAGTGACTGTGAATCGAAAGACTGAGAATTGAGGATGATCGGGTGGAGCGGGTTGCCTGGATGGTGAAGAGATCACGGAGGTACTTGGGCTGGGAATATTGTAGGGAATTGTAGGTTCGTGATAGGACTTTGAAGTGGATTCGCTCTGGTATTTTTAACCAATGGAGTGATTTGAGGACGGGAGTGATATGGTGATGTCTGGGCGTTTTAGTGACAGGCTGACAGCTCTGGCTAGTGAGTTTTGGATACGTTGAAGAAACCTGATTTGTGTGGAATAAAGGTTAAGGAAGAGGGAATTGTAGTAATCAAGCTTTGAAGGAATAATGGAGGCAGCAATGTTGGAGGCAGTTTTAAGGTCGAGCATAGGCCGGATGCGTCGGAGGTCACGAATGTGGATGAAGCAGGAGAGCGAGAGGTTGGAGATGTGGTTAGAGAAGGACAGGTGTGGATCAAAAGTGACACCAAGACTGCGGACGGGGGGGAGTCTAAGGTGAATGTAAGAGACGATGAGTTAGTCGATAGGTATATGGAAGGGCCTACGAATGCAAGAGTGCCTAGGGCCTACAACGACATTAAAACGGCCCTGATATTATTAAGATGGCCAGTGCCAGTGGCACTGGCGTAAACTTGTCCAAAATATGGGGGGAATTTGGTTATTCATTCTACACTTGTTGCATTAAGCATACAGTCCATCTCAATTATTGGGGAGGGGACACGTGCCCGGCCCCCCGAGTCTACGCCTATGGCCAGTGGTCATTTTATTGGTAATACTAAATTTTGGTACCGTTCGTAAATAATTATATAGGTCTGCGTACAGGGAAACTACTGTATACTGTAGGCCTAGAGCTAAACTGATCATTTTTGACGTATGTATACGCGTACGGTACGCGTACGTTATAAGACTAAAGTTATATTGAGGCTCTTTGTAAATGATGAGATATATAGGCCTACTTGTGGCATTTTTAACGTACGCGTATGTTATTTTTTTCGATAACGTAGGCCTACGCACGGTACGCGTAAGCCTACGTTATTCCGGTAAGTAGGCCTAACGTACGGTCGCACTTTGGTTGTTACTCTTAAAGTTCTGGGATAACCATATAGGTCCAGCGGCGTAAACTTGTCGAAAATATTGGTTTCCCATGTGGATTGAAATTTTATCCCAGTTTTGTCACCTTTACTTATCTGCCCACCTAGTGCATGATCGCTATAATATTGTTGGCTGCCGTGGATTGCAATCAGCCTCTGATATAGGCCTAACTGATAGCAGATCAGATTCAGCTACAAAGAATGAGGAGCGCAGATCAGAACGTGTTCGTCAGACGTGTGGTTGTGGATAGGAATGTGTTGGTTGAGAGACTGGGGCAATGGGGTGTTGTGAAAAATACACCAAATAAATTGAAAAAAAATCGTCACTTGGGTAAATGTTGAATTTTTAACAAATCATCTGTAATTCTCTGCTTTCCAACAGTATAATGACATCACAACTAAATAAATCTATTGGGATCAAAATATCTTTCCACGAAATTGGGCCTTGAAAGTATTTCTGAGACATCAGTAGCTTGCCTAGTCAAATGCTATTGATAATTGATTTGACTAACTTATCCCTTCGTTTAAATTTGTACCTTACCGTATTGCCTGCCACAAGATTATGTTATGCACTAGATGTAACCCATGAAAAATCCAGTCTTGTTGTCCTCGAGACCAAGGTCTTGGTCTCGAGTGCACTCGAGTTCGTTTTTAAAAGTCTTGGTCTTGGTCTTGGTCTTGAGACCAAAGGTCTTGGTCTTGGTCTTGAGGTTCAAGGTCTTGGTCTTGGTCTTGGTCTTGAGGTTCAAAGTCTTGGTCTTGGTTTTGCAAGACCAAGACCAAGACTTTTGTCAATATGAACAGTCATTAATTTTAACAAACGGCACGAATTTTCAAAATTTATCCAATAATTACTCATACAGTTACTGCTTTAGTATTTACATGGTGTGAATGAGGCTTCACTGTTGTTTTGGACAATTATTTTGACTTTCGGTTATTTACCATGGAATGATTTCAAAACAGACTCACGATTAATTTGTGCATTTACATCCGGTTCTTGAAAAGCTGCTTCGTGTGCTAGAGATTTCAGCACTTGTAGACCGTGTTTTTTCACATGGCAGAATTTTTATGAGACCCCACAGGTCACGTCTTGATCAGAAAATTCTGAGCAAATTGGTTTTTATAAAATTCAACAGGCATTTGGAATAACATTTCGCATGAAGGACTTTTGTAAATACGAATTCGGAATTCTCTGCAGTCTCCATTTAGAGTTGTTTTGCTTGAATAAAATAAAAAAACTCATGTTTTCATTAAAATAACGAGTAGTCCGACTGGACAATTTTTAGTAAGAATAGAAGTCTGGATACGACTGTGATTTTTTTGGGTCTTGGTCTCGGTCTTGGTCTTGAGGTTCAAGGTCTTGGTCTTGGTCTTGGTCTTGAGGTTCAAGGTCTTGGTCTTGGTCTTGGTCTTGAGGTTCAAGGTCTTGGTCTTGGTCTTGGTCTTGAGGTTCAAGGTCTTGGTCTTGGTCTTGGTCTTGAGGTTCAAGGTCTTGGTCTTGGTCTTGGTCTTGAGGTTTAAGGTCTTGACAACAAGACTGGAAAAATCACGGTATGTAAATTTAGTTTAGAAACTTTAATGTGCTCAAGAGTAAAAAATATGAGAGACAGCTGGCGGGGGAGGGCTTCGCCTGCTTTAGTCTATAGCCGAAAGTTAGGCCTACGCAATGGGACATTCGAAGTTATAGTTTGATATTAATTGTTACCTGATATATTGGCGCTAGCGGACGGTTGTCAATTCACACTACCACTGAATGAGAGTAGCGACTGCGCTTCAATTTCTTTACGGGTGGTCCGCTTGACATATTTCGGTTTTACATAGTGTAGACAGTTATTTTATTCAAATAAGATATATTTGATCTAATCCGTCTGCACTTTATTAATTTCCGAACACAACTTCTTTGTTTAAAAGTAAACGAATTACTGTATTCTGAACAAGAAGGACGTACTTTAAATTCACATGAGGCCGAGTAACATGAAGAATTAAGACTGCAGTTCGTTTGTAGACAGTGTAGTGTGTACACTGTACAGGCTAAAAGGCTTGTAGAGAGACATTGATAGAGACAGACTGCTACAAAGATAGAGCGAGAGAAACCAAGAGAGATGCAGAGAAAGAGAGAGACAGAGAGAGGAGAATAAGGGAAATGTCATTTCAGACATTTCTTAGCGCTGGAGCTGAGAGATATAATGCTACAGTGGATGCAGTGGTTGTAGGCCTGAAGGGGAGAATATGGCTAATATGTTCGTTCCCTATGTGCACCATGGGTCGATGAGGGTCAAATACGGTGATACCCCGACCCATCAGGGTGGCCTAGACAGACACCGCACGTACACATGTCTGTGGCACTGACTATCATGTTTCATGAAGCATGCGTCATATATACAGGCTATAGTACAGACTGCAGAGAGACTCAGTTCTATACGGAAAAACATGAATTGTCCACCCTCGTTACATAGTTGTTACACCACTGCATTGTGCATGCAGTTGCAAGTTGTAACTTATTGTAGTTTATGTGAAAAATATGTGACTACTATCAGAATATTGGGGGCTCAATGGCTGGGCAAGCCTATAGCGCCTCAATTATTGGGGGGGGGGGCTCCAGCCTAGGCGCCTATAGGAGTTTACGCCTATGTATAGGTCCAACCTCAGCGCATGTCTAAACATAAAACATGTTGACAAAGTTCTGACATCAAGTTCCACCTCCCTGAAGGCGCTTAGGGTTTTGACTCCTTTGAGACACTATGGTTTGTGCCCTCAGGCTTTGCATGATATAGCAAGGGGCCAAGGGCTACCACTATTTCTCACGTCCTTTTGTACGTCTCTCCGGCCTGGTGGGTAAATTTATACCACCAAATATGATAGGGATAGGCATAGCCGCATAGCCGCATAGCCACATTGAGGCAATTTGAGTCTGGCTACGTCACCATGGGGATAGGCCTACATCGAACCATGCGCAGAGGTTTCCTTCTGCTCTCCACCCCAAACGTGGGATGCAGGGCAGCATCTGCAGCATCGATTGGTGCTGCAGATGCTGGCTTATTTCAAAAATCTGTTGTCAGCTTTGCCATGTCCTTCGTGGTATTTTTCCTCGCCCACGACATAATAGGCCCTAACTATAGCCTACGACTTAAGGATAAGAACTCACAATTTTACCCTTCCAGAAGTTCCAGCTAGAGATAATTAATTTTATTCCTCGATCGTGTTTTGTTCAAAGATTCGTATTAATTAATACATTCCTTTATTCTCTCCTCTTTAAGCCATTCTATTATTACCACAGTATAAATAATTATTTATACAGTGCTTATGTAATCTGTTGTGTTATTGTTAACTGGATTTGTTGAATTAAACGAATATTGATTGATTGCATAAAACTTGTTCAGCAGCCAGTGCAGTCGTATTTTGGTAAGCTTATAGGCCTAACTTGCGAAGTCACTTAATTGCGGCTGAACACTAAGCCGATGCTGCTCCTGTGCTCCATCGATCGATCGTGTGCTGCGGTGGGTTATATAGCTAGACGCTAGTAAACATTAATCGATAGATTCGTGTAATATTTTTAGCTAAAGTTTGACATCGTTGACATACAGAATGGGTAACTATTAAAAATTTGAGCGTCTTCAATGAACTTTAGTATTTTCTGTAGTCTTAGCATTTAAAATTGTCTTTTTTGATCTGCCGTGGACCATTATCGGTGTAGCCTATGTATCTATAGCCTGAGCCAGTCGTTTTCAACCTTTTTGTTGTGACGGCACCTTACTCAAAGGAAGTTGAAGTCAAAGCACTCGTTTACTCACGGAACCCAGCGTGTCTCAACTGTCCAGTTATAAAAAAATAAATGTAATTGTAACTTGTAATGTTGGGATAACAGGGGTGTAGCCATACAAGGGGCGTAAGGTGCGTACGCACCCTTGTCACATTCTGCTTTAGGGCCCTATTCTTTCATTTTCCTCCAAGCGCACAAATTTTAAATTTGTCAATTGTTCCATTTGATGACATAATTATGATATTTAGCCCACGGTTTTTAAAAGGCCCGTGTACTGCGTGTATGTCTCAGTCTCTCTGCAGTCTGAACTATAGCCTCTATATGACTGGTATCTGATACACAGGGCCACAGACGTAGGCCTATGTATGTGTGGTATCTGTCTATACTAGGTCACCCTGATGTGTCGGAGTAATTGACCTTGATCGACCCCCAGTAGAAACGAATACCCAGTTCCACATGAGCCAGATTCTCCCTTCCCTTTTCCCTCCCCTCCCCTCCGTGCCAATCCATCTCCCTTCCATCTCCTCCCCCTCCCAGTCCCTCCTCCTCCCCTTCCATCCCCAACCCCTTGAAGCGGGGTCCGGAGGCCCTCCCCCGGAAAAATTTTGGAAGTTTACATTGCCGTACGTGAGTTTTAGCGCATTTTTGGAGAAAGAAAACTGGTTTCTTGTCAAGGGTTTCGTCGTGAGACACTAAATTTAAAATTGACGTGACTGACTGACATAACTGCACAGTAATAAGTTTTACTGTTACACGACAAGATGGCTTTGTGAATTTTTATGAACATTCTGGATTGTTAAAATACACTGTGAACGCAGTATATCTTGAGTATGTGATACCTGCTAGTGGTAGCATCTATTCAGATAAAAGATCGGTACGCCCCTATGACTAGGCTCCTTTTGACATGCATACCGTCGATACCGGTATGTTTTTGGGCCATACCGGTATGGATTTTTTGCCTAGAGAAGTTCCGGTATGCTTAACATGTCAGACCAGGTTAGTAGATGACAACATTTGGAATGGTCTTCCATTAGAGATTCGCCTTCTCCCTAGGGGTAACACATCTGCATTTTACAAGCTGCTCAAGTCTAATCTCTATTGCCATGGCTGGGCTGGGAGTGCTTCTGAGTAGGTTTCTTGAAGGTGCGCTATATTAAATTTTTTGAATGAATGAATGAATGACAAGAGCATGAGAAATTTGGAGCAGGCAGAAATTCAACTAAGCACCTAAATGCAAAATGGGATTGAAATGCATATATGCATTTGCTTGAGTATCTATTATTTATCAATTTCTTTTTGTCGCCATCGATATTACAATGCATGGAATGTCTATCAAGAGTCACCAGAAAATTGAAGTATGTATATATGTTAACGACTTAATGACTGCCAAGAAAATATTGAATGTAAGTTCCTCTATCTCAGGGGTTCTCAAAATTTATTTTTATTGTATGACCAGGTAAAAAAATCGAGTGTTGGCGTACCACCAAGGTCTGATCAAAAACAACAGGCGAGCGCGAAGTGCCCTTCCAATTAGTGTAGGACCATAGGTAGACAAATTTAAAATATAATTCTAAGAATGAAATCATGTCAACAAAAGGTAAAATTAAATCACTATTACAAAGTGTTAATGTGAGCTGTGAGGATCTTCTTTACTTCAGAAGCTAAATCTTGAATGCGTCGGGGAAACCGTGCTATTCGACAAAGGAACAGTGTCCAGTTTTTTGGCAGCATTTTGTCCCAGCAGACAAGCCACAATATCTTTAGCAGCAGATAATTTTAGACTCTCCCCAATCATTTGCGGTTTCCCTGTTTAAACTATTCGCAAACCGACCAAATAAGATGCTTCTAATGCTTGTGAGCTAGCTGCAGTGGGGGCGAAGAGTAATGGATAACACACTGGTGTGAAGTGCAGAAGGTACCAAGATCGAAACCCATAGCCCTCCATAAGGTTTACTCAGCCTTCTACTTGCTAGATGGCGGCGGCAGTTATGTGAGTGTTAGGCCGTAATTGGCACCCTGGGTGGCTGTCGTTAAAAACAGTTGTATTTGACTCCTGTAAAACTGTTATCATGTGCTTCTACTGTATACATGTATGTAAGACGCTCTGTGTGGCTGCCATTTCTACTGTATGTTTGTTCACTGTACAGCGCAGTGCGGTTAGCAGGCGCTTAATTAAAGAAAATATATTATTATTATTATTATTATTATTGTTACATTTTTATTATTATTATTATTATTACATTATTATTATTATTTTTATTATTATTTTTATTATTATTTTTATTATTATTATTATTATTAAACCAGCGGTTCTAAAAGTGGTGGTGCGCCGGTCCGTGGAGCTCTGGTCACCGGTCCGTGAAACAGTCCTTAAAAATTCATAAGTTTTCAACTTATTCTTGAAAAAGTATAATATTTCAAACGTATTTTAATTAAAATCAGTAATCATTGACAATATTTAACATGAAATATTACAGTACAATAAATCTGCAAGTTCTAAATATATTAAAAACTAGAGTCAGTTAACATTCACTTTTATTCGTCAGTTGACATTGCCGCTCCACCCTGAACATCCAGCACCGTGGTTTCCTGCGCTCTTCTAAGCAGGCTGAGCTTCTGGTTCCCCGCTCATGGACTGCCTTAGGCAGCGTCGTGATTTTTCCATCGCTGGCCCTGCAATCTGGAATTATTATTATTATTATTATTCGTTTACTGACACGTTGGCAAACCGCTTCTTGAACCTGGAGCAACTTTGCAACATGGAGACTCCAAAGATATTGATGCAGTCAAATTGAGTCAATCATGCAGAGGATCTGAGTTTTGAACTGCTAGCCATTTCAAGATGAGTTGCAAAGTGTACATTGCTACAGGATGTACTAAAACTTTGTATTGAAAAATAAACTAATAGATAGTGTCCCAAACACTGTTATTGCTCTGAGAATCTTCTTGACACTTCCAGTTTCTGTGGCTAGTGGTGAGAGAAGCTTCTCGAAGCTCAAGTTGATATAAACATATTTGCGAACTTCCATGCTGCAAGAAAGACTTGTTGGACTGTATAATTATATCTACCTTATTGTATTGTATTGTACTGTATCTAGAAATTTATAAAGTGCCTCTCGCAGAATAACTAGTCAGAGGCGCTCTCAGCACAGAAGCCCCAGGGAAACAGAAATGCCTTTAGGGAACGTGACACCGATGAGGAAAAGCCAGTCATTAGTTATCAATTGAACATGATGTTGCTGGAATCGCCTGGAGACATATTAAACTGATGGAACTCGTTTCTACATTTGCTAAAGCTCGAGAAAGCGCGAAAACTAAAATTTTGAAATTACATCATATTAATTTTGTATAGACTTCATACACAGGTAGGACTAGGACTTAGTAGACCTAAACACGTAGCCTTAGGAGTCACAGAGTGTTCAAATGAAAATGTGCACTGTCCCTATTATTTACATTTTAAATTCCCAATTAAACGTGTTAGACCATACAGTATAGGCTGCCTAGCTAATGCAGTTTCCAGACTATTACTTTAATTATGGCTAACTTTTAAATTTAGAAATTATTAAGTGCCATATTTTGTTTTATTTAGAAGTAATAATGATTCATAGATGATTATAATGAACGACGAACGGCGATACTAGGTTAAAGATGCAGCATTCGGCTGCATCGCAGCATTCCTGTGTGAAGGTCAACTTAGCTAATTTAGTATTAATTAGTAATCACACTTGCCGGGGGCGCAGTGAGACAGATTCGCCTAGGGCGCCAAAAACTCTGGCGCCGGCCCTGGAGACTTGTGGAATCAGAGGCACACAGTTTCACTGATTCAGTAGTCATTTTGAAAATCGTCAGTAGTGCCTCTGCTGCAACAGAGCACTCTCTAAATTTAAAGTAATTAAGTTTGGAGTCCTGCAATATAATCTAACCTCAGCCCTTTGCTCTTCCTTATTTACATAAATGAGTTGTCGAATGTCTCATCCACAATGTTTTTTGCTCTCTGTGCTGTTGACATCTTTTATTCTCATAACTGGCTATGGGCTTTTACCCAGATGGCAAAAACCGAACTCTCTCAAATAAACATACTCTCAACTTGGACAAAATTGATTTCAAACATTTAAATCCCACAGGAAAATCAGTCATCTGGAAGGCTCTTTAAAATTATTGTCTATTAATCGTACACCTATCACCAAGTCAACTCTACAAAATTCTTAGGCGTCTTTGTGGGCCAACTTTTGACTTGGAAACCACGTATAAAACTATTTCCGAAAAAAATAGCAAAAAACTTTGGAATTTTGTCAAGATTATCTTATTTCTTGCCCTTCTTGGTATGTGGGGCGTGGTGGCTCAGTGGTAAGTTCAGCGCCTTGTGACCGGAGGGTTGCAGGTTCGAATCCCACTCTAGCCGCTTGCTGGGCAAGTCCTTCACTCGCAATTGCTCGTGGCGCTTCGGCGTGAAAATTCCGGCACAGTATCAATTGCTGTAGTCGGGAGCGCCTCTGAGTAGTAGTTGACTTCGAGAGGCGCTATAGAAATATCCGGAATAAAAGAATAAATAAAAATAAAGCCTTAAGTTATATTATTCACTGGTGTACCCTTACCTCTTGTACTGTTATATGGTTTGGGCATCTACATATAATTCAAGACTTCATAAACTTGTAATACTCCAAAAGCGTGCGATCTGCACGATTGCGGGAGTTCTCAGGATACATACTAGACCCATATTCTCTAAATTGAAAATATTTACAATATTTACAATAGAACGGATCCGAACTTTCCAAACAGGCGTATTTATGTTTCTCTATGTGCACTGCTTACTACCAGTAACCTTTAAGGAACTATAAAGTGTTGTTTTCTGATACATTCTATATGTCTGTTAGTACTGCTGAACAAAAGCTATCAGCATATTTAACATCATTTTCGTGAAAGAATGTTGGGTGTCAAAGGGTTAAACAGGCCGGACACATGCACTTGATATATGGCGTTGAAAATAATGTGCAGTAGATTTGACCATGATGTGGGCATTGGATTGATTGCTCTGACTTAAATTGAACAGTCATGTGCGTGTAGATGTAAACACAAGGGGAGGACTTGTGCAATTGGAAAGTGGCATCATGGGAGACCGACGCATCGACGCCAGGATGGAGGGGAGAAAGGTAGGGAGAATATAAGCAAAGGAAAGATGGTGCAAAGGGATTCTGAGGAACGGCAGCAACTGTCACTAAGAAAGACAAGTAAGCCAGAAAGTTTCTTAGACTACGGGAATGTTGTAATATAGTGTTGTTCACTGATCATCGTTAAATAATAAACTCGTAAAGAACCAATCTGTCGTTTGCAAAGGGTGACATCTTTAAACCATTGCAGTGAAGAAACCCCAAAGAGATGCCTCGTACTCTCTGCTACCAAATACTGTTGTTTAAATGATTGGTGCAAAGGTATTCGGTACCACAGAGGTGGGCAAACTACGGCCCGCGGGCGGATCCGGCCCGCCAACACTTTTTATCCGGCCCCCACAATTCTTCAGAAAATTTTAAAAAAAATTCGGACCTCGAGAAGTTTTCTTCGTTTTACCCAAGTGGCGCTGCTCTCTTACTTACTAATCCGGTCTCGTCTTTAGTAATAACTCTATGCATTAACTCTTCCGATCCGCCCCACTTTCCAGCAGAAGTTTATGCACATGATCTGTATAAGCAGAAGTGAAATCCTTTCAAGTAAAGTAATGTTGCTTTCAAAGCAGATAAAAGAACTAGACTGCGGGAACTTTCCTACCCTGCAGTTGCAATCTGCAGGGTAGGACAAATAGTTTGACAGAAAAGTTCTTCAGATGATTTGTGGATTTTAAAACAGTTGAGGCTGAATTGGCTGTGCCTATTATAGCCTACCGTTCACATTTGACATTAACAATTAGCTCATATATGGAACTTCAGCTGGAGTTAACCGACCCACAACGTGAAATTGTTCTCAAAGAACAGCTCAAAGGATCAGACGTGATTACATTCTTTTCTTCACTCAGGAAGGAAAAATTCTCAAATTTACAAACTTTGGCTTTAAAAATGTTCGTGTTATGTGGATCCACTTACATCTGTCAACAAAGATTTTTAACTATGAAAATAAATAAATCCAAGTACAGGTCTCAGTTAAGTGATCTTAACTTGAACTCAAACTGTGAATTGCAACCAGCACATCACTCTGGATTATGGGAAACTTGTTAATTAAATGTATGCATGTTCACAGTCGCATACATCTCATTAGTAACAGCCAAAGTGTACTTAATATATTATAAATAAGTAAACTTCTTTTAATGTTAGTCGTTATTAAAACTTAGAAATTTGTCATCCGGCCCTCCGAATTTTTTTGGCGTTTAATGTGGCCCCATGTGCCAAAAGTTTGCCCACCTCTGCGGTACCATGTCAGTCATGTTGTAAAAACATTAAACTTGCATAATTTCCTTCTCCAGACAATCTTCTCTCTACTGCAGCATATTAGTGCATATTTTTACACTGGATCCCAGTGGTTAGAGTTAATTTGGAAATTGACATTTTTTAGAACATTGCATTCTGATTAACTGCAACTTGCTAAAATGCGTATTTGCAGTGCTTTCTCTAGAAAAAGGTTCCGGAACTGAACAATAGGTTCCGGAACTGAACAATTATGGAAAGGATAGGTTCCGGAACTGAACAATTATGGAAATTCTAAATCCCAATAAAAATGGGTTGGGGGGGTTTGGAGGGATTGGGAGGGGTCTCAATAAACACTGAAAACAGTACACAACACTGTTATTAAATTTAAATAAGTAAATTATTGTTTTTATTATTAAAATAAATAAATTCTTTTTTAGTGGCTGAAAAAGGTGCTGGAACGCCATTCCGGCGCGTTCCAGCTGAAAAAAGCACTGCTGATTTGCAAGACCCATGCCCATCAGTATTCTTAATTGTATGCATCAGGGAATCCTGTGATGCTCTAGGTGCAATGTTTTGGGATTCATCCCTTGCAGGCTCAGGGCCTATGAGAAGGAAATGAACAATGTCTCACAGCAGACATGGGAGACTGTTTTACTATGAGCAACATGTGGAACACAAGACCTGTTTGATAAGAAAATTTTAGAGGTTTATATTACAACTTTTCTCTTGCTTGGGCTGAACTGAGAGTATATTGTGCACAAGTTTGTATATACTGTATAAATGTGTGCCTTGAAATAAGATAGAGTGTATGGTAGGGCATAACTGGAAATCGCCTCGGACATTCGCCTCGGCCGAATATCTTGTTTTTTGGCACTGTTCGGAAGTATTCGCCTCGGCAAATACTGTATACACACAAATAGTTGCGAATAAAATTTTTAAACTGATTCAAGAAAAAGCACAAAACAGCACCAACACCGGAAGTCCACATTGGAAGTCATGTCCATGTCACTGATTATTTATTTCTAAAATTCAAAATGTATTAGTAAGTTATGACAAGTACAAACATTTATTTCGCTAATTTTTTATTACATAAAAATTTGAAGCTTTGCATACGGAGCAAATGGTACTCGGTTTGTACCTGGATCTGGCAAATAGTACATCCAAATACTCAGATTTGGTACTCGGTGGAAAATGTTTACCCAGTTATGCCCTAGTGTATGGTGAGAAGGAAAGTGATTAAATCTGTTATTAACTATAAACTTGTATTCTTAATATATTTTATAATATTTATCATAAAAGTAGTAAGCAATATGTCTATTAGCAGAAATGTCTCCCAAAGACCTTACAGTTTGAACACAACTTGCAAATCACTGTGCTGTGTCTGTGGCTGAACGTCTTCTCCTCTGTCTGACTTGGTCATGTGACCAGTCAGTTTTCACAGACCTGTAATTGTTGTCCATTGTGAGCTACTGGCACCCCTTCAGCTACCATCCGTGAACACCAACTCGTGCACCAAATTCTTTATCTTCTGGCAAATGTTAAAGTACTTCTGATATCTTAGATATCTTAACTCTTTCGCAGCTACGTTGTTTTTGATAAATTTCATCATAATTAGTTCATATGGATAAAAATACTTAAAATCTGTAAAAATCTAGACATGTCCTATATCATTTTGTTCGTATTTTATTCCTGAACAATATTCTGTCTTTGAAAAGTTGACCAATTAATGTGTTTACCTCAAAGTTTATAAATAAATGAAATATTATCAAAAATAAAAATTATAACATAAAAATTCTTTAAAAAATCTATGAACAGAATAATATGTAATAAAAACACTTCTAAATGCTGCCACTTTTATTTTGCAAACTTATACCAACGTGTGAAGGGATAAAAAAATTAGTGAATTTAGTCCAAAAATTAAATTATATCTCTTCCACCCAATGATATAGCAACGGCCATCACAAACGTTGGTTCGGCGACGTGGTCGTATTTCAATCCCAAAAGGTCCACCTCATCAAACGTATCATATTTCTTTCGAGAGCCTTTAGAAAATTCCCTGATGGATAAATTCTATTTTTTGGACTTTGCTAATGTTGTATCATATCTTCCCATCTCTTCCTGTGCATTTATGGTCGATCCCAGATATTTAAATGTTTCAACCTGATTCAGTGACTTTCCTGCAATGTCTCTGATCTCAATTGCTTCCGTTGTTTTTGAGCAGACCATGGTTTCTGTCTTATTGATGTTTATCTTAAGACCCTTGCTCTCCACTGCCATCTGCCAGTCTGTAAAACGTGCTTGCATCTTCGCCTCTGCATCATCCGCCAGTATAAGATCATCCGCATACAGCATGTCCCAAGGTACCTCTCTCCTTACATGTTCTGATATTGCATCCATCACAATAATAAACAGTAGAGGACTCAGGCACGATCCTTGATGTACACCCACTCGTATCTCAAATTCTCCTGTGTTGCCTATACTGCTCCTCACTGTTGTTCTTGCACCTTCATACATTGACTTTACCAAGCGCACAGTTACCTCCGAGACTCCCTTCTTCCTCAAACTCCAGTAAACGACATCCCTTGGAACTCTATCAAAAGCTTTTTCCATATCCACGAAGGTCCAGTAGCTTTTGTTGTTTCCTTCTAAAACCTTTTCCTGTACCTGTCTCAGTATGAACACTGCATCTATTGTACCCCTCCCTGGCCTGAAGCCAAACTGGTTGTCATGTAGCTCAACCCGCTCTCTGATACGCCTCTCAATGATCTTTTCATACACCTTTTATTTAGAACTCTAAATATAGCTAATTTAGAACTCTAAATATAGCTAATTTATGCCAAAGTGCGCGTTCCTTTTTTTTCTGTGCGGTCATGATCGACCGCATTCGCTGCAGAAGATTTAAAGAGGTGCAAGCTTTGACTGAGTTCCGTTTGCGCTTTTGGCATACAAACACCTCTGATGTTCTTTTAACTAATAGTGTAGTAGAATAAAGTTAATTTTTTCGAAACCCGAACAAAATTGTAACAAGCACCATTTTATGATAGAAGTGTTGAAAAGGTAATGTTGTCTTGTCTCCGTAAAAGCCCCACTTTAATTTTCAATATTTCTGAAGTTATTTTAGATAATAATCCAAGTGAGCGATAATGCAGAAGTTTCTCGACCATTTACATGCTAACAATCCATTTACGCACGACGAGTGTAGACTGTTCAGTTTATCGTCAGGTACTGTTGCCAATGAGAGTGATAATATAAACTGTGACGATGCAGAGAGTGTGAAGAGCAATTAGCTAGGCGTGAATGACCTAATTTTGGAGATGTGGTGATGAAAAGTCTAATCAAATACGCAATCTAGCTTGCTTGCCGAAACAATGCTGTGCTAGCCAGTGTTATTTTAGTTCCAGCATTAATTTCTATTCCAGTTCTTATTCTAGCTATTCCACTGCTAACATTTTTTTCTAGTTTTAGTTCCTCTTTAGAAATAAATTTTGTTCTTATTCTAGTTCCACTTCCTCTTTATAATTAATGTTAGTTTCAGTTGTAGTTCCACAAAAAATATATTTGTAGTTCCAAATCCACTTACAGTTCTAACATGAACGGTCAATGTCAGTCGGACAATGTGAATGCGATTGTTAATAAAACAGTTTATAGGCAGACACACTAAAAGTTACCAGTCAGTTATTTTACTATTTCCACATAGTTACTAGTTAACGTTAGAATTAACGGCTGTGCAGTTTAAAAAGCTATTTTTCATTCCAGTTTTAGGCTGCTGAGATTTAGAGACAAGGAATAGGATCTTATATCGGATGCGCGCAGCAATAGGGAGCCAGTGAAGGACATCAAGCATGTAAGTAGAGATATGGGCAAACCGGGGAGTCGAGTGATGAGCCTTGCAGAAGCATTTAGAACAGATTGAAGGGGGAGAGACGCTGCTTAGGGAGACCCATGAGAAGCGACTTGCAGTAGTCCAAGCGTGAGCAGACAAATGCGTGAACTATGGTGGTAAAGACAGAAGGTGAGACTGAGCGTCTGATGGCCCAGAGACGCCTCAGTTGAAGGAAGCAGCAGCGAGTCATGTTGGAGATATGCTCTGTGAATGTGAGGGAGTAGTCAAGTGTGACACCCAAGTCACGGATGGTGGACGAGTAGGTGTAAGCAGGAAATTTCTCAGTCAGCAATGGAAAGTTGAGTTTAGCAAGAAGAACGAACGAATGGAGGAAGCTCATTCCAAAGAGCAGGGCCAGTGGAAGCAAAAGACCTAGGTTGAGCCAGTGAAGTCCTGACACGGGGAACGAGGAGGTCCAAACGGTCAAAGGAACGAAGAGGACGAAGAGAAGCAGCAGAGTGAGGGCGATGAATTAAGTCACATAAATATTTCGGAGCGAAACCAAGTTGAGCCTTAGAGACAAGGATGAGGACCTTAAATTGGATGCGGGCAGAAAGCAGGAGCCAGTGGAGTTCTTCTGCCATAAAGGTGGTGATATGAGAGAATCGAGGAAGACGGGCAATTAATCTAGCAGCAGCATTGAGAACGGACTGAAGAGGAGCAAGACGGACTTTGGGAAGACCAATGAGAAGGGAATTGCAGTAGTCAAGTCTAGAGCAGACAAATGCATGGACAATTGAAGTGAAGATTGGAGATGAGACAGAGCGACGGATATCTAAGGCGCCTTTGGTGAAAATTGGAAGTGCGAGCAAAAAGATGGCTATTTGCCCCATGTTTAGTAAATATTTAGTAAATATGAGCTCGCACCTATTGCGACTGCATTATTCTGGATCCCAGTTCTCCCGATAATTTTAGGCCTATCTCCAACTTCTCCTAACTTTCTAAGCTCTGGAAAGATGTGTTGCTTTTCTACTGGTCCACCACCTTGACTCTGATTGTCTAATTCTCTCATGCCTCCATTTAAATCCGGGTTTAGAAAATCCTACTCAACTGAAACCCTACCAGTCTGGCTCTTAGTAGATGTCTTTCAAGCCATTGACCGTGGCCATGTCACCCTGCACCATACTAGGCCTCTACGATATGAGCCCAGCCTTTGACAACATAGACCACTCTATTCTCTTAAATCGGATATCTATATCCTTTGGCATCTCTGACAGTGCCTTCTTATGGTTCCACTCTGTCCTGTCTGATAGGTCCATCTCTGTTGTCTTTGGAATTGGAACACATCACACCTCCTATGGTCTCCTGCAAGGCTCTGTTCTCGCTCTTCTGCTCTTCATCCTATATACTGCAGACCTAGGGGGGGGATTTTCCAACCGTTTGGAGTTTGTTCCATCAGTATGCTGACGACACCCAGTCTCTGCTACATGGTCCTGCCTCCTCTGCTGTCCAAATTGTTGACCATATCTTAGCAGCAGCAGCCTCTGCTCTCGATGCTTGGCTTTCCTCTAATCACTAGCGGCTGAACCCTTACAAGACTTAGTTCATCTGGCTCGGTGGTTGCCTCCAGCTCGGCAAGAATGATTTGAAATCTCTTCATCTTAGGTTCCCCTCATTCAACTCTACTCCTCTGTTCGTGACTTGGGAATTACCCTTGATCCTTCACTGAACAAGTTAACCTTGTATTCGGATCTTGTTTTTATCATCTACGCCAGCTCCGATCCATCAGCAAGTCTCTTTCATTTCATGCTCTGCTCTCACTACACTGGTCCATACTTTGATCTGCACTCGGATAGACTTTGGAAATGCTGTGTACATTGCCCTGTCCTCCTCTTGTGATCCTCAGCCCGCGGCTTTATGGCTGTCCCTCGTTTGCACTCTTCCACGGCACAATCCAGGAGCGTCGCTTATGCGGTTCCCTCTGCTTGGAACTGTCTCCCTTTGTCTCTGCCAAGAGATTCTTGCCCTCTCTCCTCTTCAGTTCCACAGATGCCTGAAAGCCTACTTATGGTGAAGTATTCCAGCAGTACAGCTCTTTCGTGAACAGTAGATGTTGTGGGGGTACTGTGATTGTTTTGGGTGGAGATGCCAATGGATCATCTACAAAGGGCCATGAGCACAATGTCAGTTACAGAATGTCAAAGCAGTTGCACCGGATATTTTTGGAACATTCACGAGTGGCTGTTTTAGAAGTGCAGAAAGCTCTGATGTTGCATTTAACTTATTAATAAGTAATTTTAAAACAGCCACTCGCGAATATTCAAATATATCAAATTTCGATCACTTACAGTCATGTGAAGGACTCAGATGCACCAAACAAACCATATATCATTGGAAAGGTGTGTTTAAGCTCTACAATACTACGTCAAAAGACACTGTTTTATCTGTTGTCCCACATGCGCATACTTGCAGCCGAAGATAGAGCATTTTATGGGAGAGACCAACATTGAAGACTCTTATCACCATGAAGACATAGATTAATAAGGTTTAGAGCAATGTTTAGAGTTGTTATATACAGAGTGAACTATATGCAGATAACAGAAATGTAAAATATTTGCATTAGCTTTTGTTTTTGTCACTGCTACAATGTCATGAATATTGCAGAGTTAAACTAGCAGCTGCGTTTTTGGTCACTTTTACACCAATATTAATGGGAAACTATTTGTTTCAAGTCAGAATGATTTACAGAATCAGAAAGTACACAAAACATTGTACAAAATCACCAAATTTAGCAAGCCTATGTGCACCCGTTCCTGAGATACTGGCCTCTGAACATGTCACCAAGTCAAAACATGTCGCGAGTGCTTCAAACCCCATATCCGTCTGCCATACAATGCATATACATGACGCCAGGCTTCTGAAAATTTCAGTTTGATGTAGAAGCATATAAAACAACAAAATATCAAAATTACAGCCAAATCTGAGATAGGTCAATTACAAGGTGTTTCACATATTTGATGATTTCACATGGATTGACCCTAATGTCACACTCTTTTGCTCGCTGTCTAAAGCCCCGACATGGGATTGATGGGGCTTTTCACTGAAATGATCAGCTTTAAATTCTGATTCCAACGATACCAAATTTATGCTTGTTACAATTTTGTTCAGGTTTTCTGGCCATCTACCCTACTATAAGGACACAGCAGTTAGCATACACCTTTCACAAGCATTTGAAAACTGTTCTCTTTCACTGGGATTGGACTGTGATATTTTGGAGAGTTACTGTATAAGTGTTCTGAATGACTGTCTGACTGACAGACTGACAGACTTAGTGAATGAATTATTGATGAATGAAGAATGATTCAATGCATAATTATATGAGTCAGTGAATAATTGAATATTCTTGTAGGTAAGATATCCTGTGAGGTTTGTAAGAAGAGCTGCAAGAGCCAGGCAATACGTCTCGATGACAAGTACTTTCATCTGAAATGCTTTGCTTGCAAAGGTGAGAGTGCCACAGTACTTTGTTTTATGTATGTATGTACAAGTATATATATCTATGTAGGGGTCAACCAGAAATCGCCACGGACATTTGCCTCGGCCAGAAATCCCGTTTCTGGAACTATTCGCCTCGGCAAATACTGTAGACACAAATAGTTGGAAAAAAATTTTTCTTTAACAAAATTTTGTTCTTTAAAAACTTATTCAATAAACCTACGTATATAAAATTATAAATGTTCAGCCTTAAAACAATTACACATCCATTGAATCCAATTCCATTTTCTTGAAATTATGTCAATTTATTGAATTTAAAGCAATTTCAGAAAACTTCACAACTGCACAGAAATGACTAAAATCCAAAATGTATCAGTCACTTATTACAAGTACACAAATTTATTTAGATAATATTTTATTACATGCAAATGTGAAGCTGCGCATATGGAACAAATGGTACCCGTTTCGTTTCCGGATCCGGCAAATAGTACATCCAAATACTTGGATTCAGTACTCAGTGGAAAATGTCAACCCGGTTGATCCCTACATCTATGTGAATGATTGGCAGAAGAGAGTTAAACAAAAACCAGGAGTAACAACATCTCGTTCTCGTTCTCCTTGCATGTATTAAAATAGCTGAGCAATTGGGTAACCCCTCGGCATGCTAGTTGAATACATAAGACTTTTATATGTTACAGGCAATTTGTAAAATCAGGAATTTTGTAAAATGCCTGAAATTTTTAGGCAATTTGTGAAATCCCTAATTCACTCAGGCACTTTACAAAATCCCTGAAAAAAACCAGGGATTTTATAAAATCCCTGAAATCTCATGATGAAAATTTGAGATTGCCTGAAAGGTAAATGACGAACATTCTATCGTATCGTATCTAGTATTTTATAATGTGCCTCTCGCAGTATAAACTATTCAGAGGCGCCCTTAGTGCATGAGCCCCGTGGAAACAGAAACGTCTTGAGCAAGCAAGTAGATGTTGGGAGATTCCCATCATGAGTTTAGTTTGTAGTCGAGAGGGAAGACCATTCCAGGCAGACGGACCTGTGACAGCAAAAGCTCGACGTTGGGCCAGAGTGGTCCTAGTACGAGGGACAAAGAGATCAAGACGGCCAGTAGAGCGCAAAGGACGAGCAGAAGTTGCAGAGAGAGGTTGCCGCATAAGGTCAGAGAGGTATTTAGGGGAATGCCGTAGCTGGGATTTGGAAACCAGAAGGAGGATCTTATACTGGATACGCGAAGTAATTGGGTGCCAGTGTAAGACTTCAATCATATATGTGGAGATATGAGCAAAGGGAGGAAGACGTGCTATGAGCCTAGCAGCAGCATTTAAGACTGATTGGAGGGAGAGAGGCGTAGCAGAGGAGCGAGTTACAGTAGTCAACTCGAGAGCAAATGAATGCATGCACAATGGAGGTAAAGACAGTAGGTACAGTGGATCACCTGATAGCTCTCAGTCATCTCAGTTGGAAGAAGCAGGAGCGAGTCAGAGTCGAGATATGTTCAGTATAGGTGAGGGAGTCAAGAGTGACACCCAGATTGCGTACACTGGTATAAGAAGGAAACTTGAGTGCCCGCAGTGAATAGTCAAGCTTATTTAGTTGTTGCTTAGTGCCAAACCAAATCAGTTGAGTCTTAGGTGGAATTTAAGCAAAGTCGATTAGATGACATCCAAAGGTGCAAGTCTTGGGTAAGTGAATCAACGGAGCAAACAATGGAAAGTTGATCAGCTGGTGGACCATGAACAAAAGCTTGTGTGTCATCAGCATAGAAATGGCCCGTCACAGCATGTTTGGTAAAGATCAGGGAAATGTCAGCCATATAGAGGATAGGTCCAAGTACTGAGCCCTGGGGTACGCCAAATCTAACCCTAACCCATTGAGATCTAGAGTCACCAAAGACAACCATCTGGGAGTGATCAGAAAGATATAATTTAAACCAGAGAAGAGGAGTGTTAGAGATGCCACAGGATAGCTGCAAACGACGAAGAAGGATATCATGATCGACCACATCCAGTGTTTAATCTAGACATCTTTGGGGGGAAAATTTCCCCCCCCAGGATTTGTGTTTCCCCCCCAGAGGCCAGCAATATTATAATGTAGAGACCTTTTTGGGGAGGGAAATTCCCCCAGGATATATGGTTTACCCCCGAGAGGTCACGAATTCCTGAAAAAAGGTCATCAGTGTTTTTGAGGGAGTGATTCCTATAGAAAAGTGTAAAAGTTGGATGAATGACTAAAAAAAAGGTCATCAACTTTTTTCAAGATGAAAGGTGAAAAAGTTAGGATGAAAGTTTAAAAAGTCTGAAACTCTTGATGGATGAAATGACAAAGTTGGTTGGTCCCCCCAGAAACCTTGTTTCCCCTCCCAGAAGAGGGGGACTAGATTAAACACTGGACCACATCGAATGCCGAAGAGACGTCAAAAAGAGCTAGGAGCGAGAGATGGGATTGATCAATAGCCATATAGATCTCAGACAAGAGAGACAGGAGGGCAGTTTCAGTGGAATGACAACCCCAAAAACCCGACTGGACTGGAGGAAGAAGGCTGCTTGTTCAAGATAAGGAAGGAACTGAAGGGAGACAAGTCTCTCAAGAGTTTTAGAGAGGAAAGAGAGATGAGAGATAGTCTAAGTTAGTTATGCGCACAAGCCTTATTTTCAAAGGATTAACATTTTTAGATGGTATTATATCTTAAGTTCTGTTTTCGAAGGCTACATCAGTTTTTGTTTTCACATGACATACTTGAATGATATCGTCTGTTGCATTTGACTTTCCCTTTGAAACATTTGCACCTATTTGTCTTGCAGCATCCAGCCCCTGAACAGCTGCGTTTCAGAAATCCTTGCCCACCACATTTGGACTCAAATTGAACAGCATTTCGGAGTCCTGTTACCTGCTGTGTTGATACGTCATTATTAGTTAGTAGCTTGTGGAAACACAAATCAAATTGATTACGGGAGTATTTCCCGGTCAACATTCCGGCCCTTACAGTGATGCGATAGAGGTCGCTGTTGTTATGCTCACAAACAACACCCATTGTGTTTCGAGGATCTCCCCGTCTTCTGTCAACGATGGGTATAGGTATGGTAACATTGTCTCCTGGGTTTACAGCAACCTTTGTCACTCGGCTACGCTTTACCATACGCTCTGCCTGATCAACCATGGCAACCCAAGCTCGCTTACGTTGTGCTAGAATTGTAACGCGATTATGTTCAAGTGCTGAACTATTTTGCACTCAATCTCGTCCACCAAAACATAAGACATTTGTCGAAATTATTAAGAAAAAGCTATAGTATTTTCAGCTACAGAAAAAATCTGTGCAGCAATAACTATAACTGTATGTTACATGCATTGGATACAAGTTGAACAACATCTTAAGCATTGCTAGTAAATTCTAATTATTTGCAATTTATTTTTATATCAAACAATTCATATAGGGATGGTAATGACCTTTAAGAAATGCATGTAATTTACTCTTAGCATCCATGACAAGATGGGACTGTCACGAGAAAATAGCAGAAATCTGATGTATACAGATAGTGATGATCAAAAAGAAGCGTGGATGGTAATGACATAATGATGAAATTTATAACAGCAGTCAAAAAATTTTACGCGAATTACTCTATCAAGATAAGTAATTTCAATCAGTTCAACAGAAGCGGTAAATAAATAAGTTATCACTGTTGTAAGCTACCTAAACCAGGAAATACAACATTAGATGGCAATGAAACAGAAATTTACTTTCCTTGTAATAATTTATGGAACACACAAACTGAAATTAAAAAGTTAAAACATTATGAAGTTATACACAAATCTGCATGATACCATTAATAGTTGACAATATCTTGTTCCTGATGTTTTCTTTAGTAAATAAGTACATTCTCTAAAAGTTATAGGCTTCCCAAAAAATGAGATGGCTATGATGCTTATTTCTATGGGCAGTATAAATAGGCTCAAAAAGAAAATAAATATTACAAAAATTAGTCTAAATGTTTCATTATTGCACATGCTACCTACTAATTAATCAAAATAATATACCTTTGTAACAGGCTGTAATGGAACAAATTTGCGTAAAAGCTGAATTTGGTGCATTGTACAGCATGTCGGACAGAGGATGGTAATGATATTTTGTATACATTTAGTAATTTTTTCTAAATTTCAAAAATCTAGCACCTGCAACAATTATGAGAAATGTTAATCTGTTCATTCTTTGAAGGATAGGCAAAAACATTTGCAGCAATTATCGAAAAAACGCAAAAACCCTCATGGGATATCAGTTCTGGACTTTTTGGATAATGACCCATATCTCATTGCGAGAAACTGAGCAGTTGAGAAAATGGCGACTTAGGGTGCTGGTTTGGAATTTTTGTAATTAATGCTAACATTATCCAAATACCATTAAATTAAATGCACGCTACACAAAATATGTCTTAATATCTTGACACCAGACTAATGTATTACGTGAAGGAAAGGCCTGCTGTATTCCTACTTAACGCTGGTATTATCTACTTTTAAGAAATTGCTATTTAGTAAGCACCGAAGGAATATTTCAGGTCCCTGTGATTAAATATGATTACACAAAAGTATGGATGGTAATGCCAAAAAAGGAGTTTTGACTTTATAAATTCTGAAAAAAATTAAATTATTAAAAATATAGTTGATTTCTTTCAAATTAACTAAATTTAACAATGTACATGACTAAAGAAAACATTTGCAACCAATTTTGGGGAAACATTTTTTTGTTTTTCAGTGACGAAATTTTGAACATTTCGGATAATGACCCAGATATGACATACACCCTCTAGACTACAGTTTATCTGTATACCTCAGTGGTTTCAGCAGAAGCCGAAACTAGGTTACACTATTTATAACTTGTATTCTATTGGTCGATATAGCCCTGTTAAAGTAGTCCTAGCACTCATGATCTACGAATACGCATACGTACTGTATACCATTTGCACGTTAGGCACAAAACAGCACAATACAAATGGTGAATTAAGTAAGTAAGGAAAAATTACAAGCAAAAATTGGAAAAAAATTATATCACACAACAAAAATTTAGTTTATTTTGACTAAATATTGTTTTAGTTTGGATTTCATAGCACCAACTTCCAACACCAACCTAAGGCACTAACTGAAATCCTAAGCTGAGATCACATGCTGGACAATGTGCAGCACCTAAAATAGATTGTTATCTAAAAAATTATAATTATCTGTCAGTAATGAAACAAGTTCCCCTTGTTATAGTAGATTTTAAATTATCAGTTTGTATTTTTACAAATACCTGATAAATCTGGACATTTGTTTGGTGATTCCTAGGTAACTGTTCCGGAACAACCTTGTGAGTTACTTAACCCACTCCCATCCAATCGGGTTGCTGATATGATACCTGATATTGGAGGCATTGAACTAAAAGTAGCACCAGGGATGTCTATGGAAGATTTCTTTACATTTTGGCCTCAATTTTCTTATGGGATTTTGATATTTATTGTAGGGAAAAAAGACTTTAAAGTGAGGGAAACATGTGTATAGATGTCGGCGGTTTGGAGGCTCGTTTATGATACAATACAGTACAATACAACTGTATTTTGATATTGTGGCCTTCAGGCCACAAGGCATGAACGAAGGCAAATAATGATAGCTCTTAGTTAATTAGCGTCTTAATCAATTGGTGGTGCTTGGTGATAAGTTCGATTATAATTTTTAATTACAAATGCTGTATTTTATTTTAGCCATTTTTAGTCTTCAATTTATTAATTAAAATAATTGAACACACCATTCTGTCCAATTGTTAGTGTCTAAGCTTAATTTAATTTATAATTCAATCTATCTTAGACACCGGTATTTGAAACAGTGTACATGGGCTAATATATAAGTATGGAGGCCTGAATTTGATTTACATACTAAATTATAGTCGTGCAGACCAATGAACATAGCCTTCCTATGAAGGCCAAAAAGATGTCTTACGTGCCAGACCATAGGATGCAGATAGATGCATAGAGGCTGCCTCACGATGCGTTGCCTTTAAAGCATAAACAGCGATACGGTTCTTTAGTGTCGTTGGTTAGCGATTAATACTGCACACCCGTGTGGTAGTATACGGCGAGTGATTCGTATCAATAAATCGAGAGTCCAGCTCGCAAGTTGCAAATATATTTACGGACGAGAGGGCGTCCGAGAAAAGGCTAATCAGTGTGATCCCGGGTTACAGCCGAATCGATCGCTCTCGGGTGAAGGATTGACTCCGCCGATCCGACAGGGCTGGGCCCACCCTGCTGTTAGATCGCGAGAAGGTCTGAATCCCGATTGTTGGTAGCTTACGGGCTGAGTATAACTCGGGGAAAGACCGATCATGAGGATAGAGCTCACCGGTCTGTTACGGTAATGTACGGGGCAAATAGTCCGCTGGTGACCGTCTGATAAACCTCGGGGAAAGACCCCGCTGTTGACCGACTGATATATACGCGGAAAGGCCCCGCTGTTGACCGTCTGAAATACACGGGTAAAGACCCGCTGTTGACCGTCAGAGATACACGGGCAAAGATCTGGTTGGTGATAACTCAGTTCAAGTATCGTCCATAAAAAGCTGAACAGTGCGATCCCGAGTTACAGCTGCATCAATCACTGTTGGGTTCTGGATTGACTTCGCCGATCCGACTGGGCCGGGCCCACCCTGCTGTTGGATTGCGAGCTGGTCTGATTCCCGATTGTGGGAGTTTAACGGGTTGAACAAACCTCGGGGAGACACCGATCGTGAGAGATATAGAAAACACAGGTCTGTATCGGTAAAGTGCGGAGAAACATTCCGCTGGTGACATCCGGTAAAGTACACGAACGATCCTGTTGAAGCTATTCGATAAATACGGGGAAGGTGACCGTTCGATAACATCGGGGAACAACCCGTAAAGCTCAATTCGCGGTATCCGGGTTTGGTTGCTTTACGCCGTCATAGTTACTCCCGCAAGTTTACCAGGAATAACAGTCCAGGAACCACCCGAACAATCCGACCGTTGTCTATTCAGGTGTCCAGGAAAGTTCCCAGAGTGGAAAGTTAATACACAGGTCTGTGTGAAATAACGGGGTAAAGTTACTGACATTTACCCCACAGGTATCCAGAAACGAAGCCTACGAGTCTGTGCGCTCCCGGAAAAAGATTAAACCGTTACGTTCTCTGTTGGAGAGTTTCCCAAACTGTGGGTCGTGACCCAAAAGTGGGTTGTACAGCTCTGGCAAGTGAGTCGCCAAATTTTTCGAGAAACATTTATTTTTTGCAGCAACAACTTTTTGGCTATGATTGGGCTATAACTAGCTGGATTGCAATAAATTGTAAACTGTTTTTACCTAAATTTCCTTTTAATGCTTTAAATTTCTAAGCGCTGTACGTAAATCCGCATATTTCGATACCAATTTACGAAGCAAATTTTAGTATACAATGCTTAATTTTACGCAGTGGGTATCAAGACTGCCAAGATATTCACAAGTGGGTCGCGACCCAGAAACGTTTGGGAACCGCTGCTGTATTGGATTGAGAGAGTCAGGTTCAAGGGGTACTGCTTGTGGAGGGCCCACTCTGCTGCACAGGTCTCGAGACAGACTGATTCTGAATAGTGGGAAGATAAAAGGTTGTGTAAACCGGAAAGTGATTGATGTCAAAGCTCGGGTCGGGTACCCAGGTCCGGCAGAGCCACGTCCGCGTTTTCCTAGTTGAAGTTCAGCGGGTTAGAGTCAAAAGGTGAAGTGTACGAGAGTCCCCGGTTAAAGGGACATTAAATCAGACCAAGAGATTAACATCAAAGCTCGGGTCGGGTATTCGGGTGCCCAGGTCCGGCAGAGACACGTCCGCGTTTTCATAGCCGAAGTTCAGTTAGTCCCAAGGTGAAGTGTACGGTAGTCCCAGGTAAAAGGGACATTAAATCAGACCAAGAGTAAACGATACGTGAAAGTCCGGGTAGTTGGGTACCCAGGTAGAGACATATTTGCTTGTCGCAACACACAGCTCTGAGAACTGATTGAAGTACGGGGTTGGGCCCCCTCATGCGTAGGTCAGTACAAAGGTCTGTGTGTGTAGATAGCGAAGGTTATACAGAGAGGACCTTCACTATCAGAGTGCCGTAGAGACCCCACCGTTATCTTTCGAAGCAGAATTCATCACTGTGAGGCCGGTATGCCGCACACAGAAACACAGCTAGAGACACGTGACAGTAAGAAGACGCGTTGCTCAATGGATACGTGTCTTGGATTACATGACACAGAGACTCGTCATAAGTACTCCTTGTTCCCTGAACTTGGAGAACGTTTGGTGTTCCATGCTAATGGCGATAGTTCAAGAGTCACGAGGTGCAGAATGGTCCGTCAAAGTTCAGATCAGGTGGAGAGGAAGAGAAAGCCCGTAACTAGGAAGGTACACAAAAAAGGCAAAGACTGCTGCAGGTAAAGGATCGAACCCTGGGTTCTGAGTAAAGGCCATTCTCAGGACGTTGCCCACCCGGCGACCGCAGAAGTGGCAGAGTCTGATGCCGAGACCGAGCTCTACAGTGTAGCCTCTCTTAGTAAAGCGGTAAACCCTGAACCTTCTCTGACAGGAACGGTCACTATGGACAGAGATAGAGATCAGACATTTGACGCTGAAAATAGGCAAGGCAGTGACTCGGGTGGCTCCAGACTGGAAGTGGGCTGGAGTCAGAACCTGCCCGGCGCAGCAGGGTTAGCGCCTGGGCGCGGATCGCCACAATATTTCCCTCCTTACAGCAGTGGTTCTCAACCGGTGTGTCGTGACACACTAGTGTGTCGCACATCGACTGGCAGTGTGTCGCGTAAACCTGGTGTGTCGCTGGTGTGTCGCGATAAAATTGGTGTGTCGCGAATTCTCACAGCCTACGCCCGTCATTTCTACATTACACTTACTTACTTGAAGCTTAGCGGACGTAGGCTGTGAGAATTCCTAACAATCCACTTATAATATCTATTCTATTATATCGTAATCTAAGGTGGCCATGATGTTTATCTTATACACCATAGACCCCTACATGTTTGCGATGGCGCCGATGTTAACTTTTACCCATTATTGCAACATTTGGAAAGGATAAACTGATCAGTATAAAGCGAACATGTTGCGAATCTTCTACTGGTCATGCGAAATCAAATTTTGGTAGCAATGAGACGGGTTCTAGCACCAACAATAGTGAATACGCAAACAATGACGCTGCCACTGCTAGTTTTAGTAAACCAATCAAGAAAAACATGAGAAAGAAGAAATCTAGAAAGTTATGTACAAGCAATCCTCAAGAACTCAGTTCTGGGCTAAGACATACAAAGGGGAACATTACAATGCACTGGAGAGGTGGGCGTCCGGAGGAGGGCAAGGGGGCATTTGCCACCGAATTTTGCAAATATGTTACAAAAATAAAATCTTTTTATTACTATGATTATTATAACAGCCCAACACGATTTTAAATGCAAAAACCTCTTAATTATTTAGGTAAGTCCTTGACAGTTATTTATTTTAAAAGTTGTCACGTGTTCTATGTTCATGAATATGGAAACACGTCACTTTACTCCTCCTACAAAATTTTGTACCATGTAAAAAATTTTGCCCCCTGTAAAAATTCCTGCGGACGCCCATGCTGGCGAGCAAAGCAATCAAAGAGTTGGTTTCATTTCATAGTTCCTACTTATCTGAGCAAGGTTTTTCTCGGATGATCAACATAAAGAAAAAAACGGAATAAAGTGGTCAGAAGATCTCTCTCAGCCTGCTTACGTGATGCACTTACAAAAACTGTGGATCCTCCATTTGCAAATAATCCACAGAAAATCCAGGACCAAAATCTCAGTAACTGCATGCTACTAAGTTAACGTAGAAACTGGAAAGGATTCAACATGAACATTTTCATTCTTTAAAATGTTAAAAATTTAAAATGTTAAACTAGTTTAACTTTAACATTTTTAACAATGTTCACATACGATTGCATGGTGTGTCGCCAAATTTGGTGGCAAGTTTAGGTGTGTCGCGTGCCAAAAAAGGTTGAGAACCACTGCCTTACAGAGTTCAGAAGTGCACACGACCATATGACAGAACATCGATGACGCATGGGTCGCTACGCAGTGGCTCGAGGCAGATTCGAACCTGCAACCCTCCAGTTACAAAGCACCGAACATACCACTACACCACCACGTTTTCGTCTTCTTTCAGCAAAATTATTGACTAATTTGAAGGTCGGTAGTAAACACAGTGTATGGAATAAGCCACGGGCTCAATGGAGAGCGAATTCTGCATGTGCTGAAGATTCATACTAGTCGAAGTCAGCATCAATGGTGGATTTATTCGCTGTCCAAGTCATGGTCAAAGTCAACTTCTAGATGATCATCTCAGCAGGACATATGTATCCTGTATCCGCTTTATTAGAACACAACAGACAGTAGATTTAACAGACAGATTACACAGGTTACACATATCACTCAACCAGCGAACAACAGCTATGATAACCACTGGTGCTGGCAAAAGCATTACCAGAAAGGATATTACATTTACCTTGGACAGATGATGCAGAAGATTTTCAGACTGCACCTTGCATGGGCTCAGTGCCGAGTTGATTGCACAGCATGAAAACCCACCTGATGAGGAGCTGACGATGTCCAGGCTTATGTTCATGGGCCTCCTTCCTCTCAACTTCTTCTTGCTCAGCGTATCGAAGCTCCTTCTCATGATCTCCATACCTGGATGTCTTCCAATCGCCTCTCCCTCAACTCGTCCAAACCCAATTTATCTGGTTTGGCACTTCTCAGCAACTTCAAAAGCTTGACTTCAAATGCTCTGTGCTCTCAGAGGTTTCCGCTTTTCACTTTCTTGTCTAGCGTTCGTGATCTAGGAGTGACCCTTGACTGAACACATTTCCAAACTCACTCGCACTTCCTATTTTCACCTGAGGCGCCTTAGAACTATCCGTCGCTCTGTCTCATCTCCAATTTTCACTTCAATTGTCCATGCATTTGTCTGCTTTAGACTTGACTACTGCAATTCCCTCCTCATTGGTCTTCCCAAAGTCCGTATTGCTCCTTTTCAGTCCGTTCTCAATGCTGCTGCTAGATTAATTACCCATCTTCCTCGATTCTCTCATATCACCACCTTTATGGCAGAAGAACTCCACTGGATCCCGCTTTCTGCCCACATCCAATTCAAGGTCCTCATCCTTGTCTCTAAGGCTCAACTTGGTTTCGCTCCAAAATATTTATGTGACTTAATTCATCGCCCTCACTCTGAGGCTTCTCTTCGTCCTCTTCGATTCTCTGACCGTTTGGACCTTCTCGTTCCCCATGTCAGGACTTCCCTGGCTCAATCTAGGTCTTTTGCTTCCATTGGCCCTGCTCTTTGGGATGAGCTTCCTCCATTCGTTTGTTCTTCTATTCTCTCAGGTAACGTCTCTTCCTCTTTTACCTTTCTTAGAACTTGCTTTTTCTCTCGGGGTCTCTCACACTGGGAGCGCTTCTGAATGGCCCTCCCGCTAGAAGCGCTTTATAAATATCCGAATACAATACAATACAATACAATACAATGATGTTGCAGTTGAACCAGGTGTTGATAGACACCTTCCATACCCAGCTAGCTAGGCTACTTGGCAAGAAATTTCTTATCAAACTCGCATGTCAGGCAAAGGTGCGGCATCTCTGCCAAGCATAAAAATTCAGGGACTGGCACTGCGATTGTAACCTGTACCTGAAATACAATAACCATCATTTAGCAATACAGGGGTGCTATTTAAATTAGCTTTTCTTCACAATACTATTATACATGTTAGAGCCAGATGTCTGCTGATTCAGAAAATATTTGTTTTATGATACTTAACTGTAATCCTTGTAGTGCTGTTGTTGTTCTACCATGTGTAGTATCAATTTACTTATTTTCAGAAAAGCAATTTGGGCCGGAATGTGTTAAAGGGCGCTATACAAGTGCTCTGATACATTACATAGATACATGTGTAACCCTTACAAACTGCCGCCAATCGCAATCATAACCTTGAGATTTCTACAGCGCCCAAATAAGTGAAGTCGCAGGAACCAGTTTATTCACAGGCACTCAGTCAAATCATACTCGATAGGCGGGGGTGAAATTGATTCCAGGTCAAGATCCAAAGGGGTCAGTCAGGCAGACAGTCAGACGGCTAAGGTGGGTGGTGTTTAGGGTTGAAACGGCGAGGGAGATAAGGAGAAGAGGAGTCAGGATAGGATTTGTGAAAAAGCAATGTTTTCAGTTTTGAGTGAAAGACCTGTGGAGAATAGAAAGAGGTGAGGTTTTGGTGAGTTCGTGGGATGTATCTGATATATCTCGTAGTACTGGTGGGAGTTAGTTCCAGAGGGGTGGGAGAGCTGTGGTTATAGATTGATTCGCAAATTTTAGTGATGAGGTGACAAGGTGATGGAAGGGCAGAGTATCAGGGCAGAAGAGGAGTGGGTTGAGCGGAGTGGTTGGACCGTGAACAGCCGTGGGAGATAAGAGGGCTGGGAGGATTGGAGTGTATTGTACGTGAGTGATATGACTTTATATTCTATTTGTTTCGGTATTTTAAGCCAGTTGAGAGATTTGAGGACAGGAGTGATGTGATAGTGATTGGGGGTTTAGACACAGCAGGGGCAAGTGCATTTTGAATGGCTTGGAGGCAGTTTATTTGGGTGATGTCTATGTTTAAAAAGATTGCATTGCAGTAATCTAATCTTGCGTGGACTACAGAAGTAGCAATTGGCACCAAGTTATTATAGTTTTAGTCTACCAGATATTTTATCAATGTTTTAAGGAATATATAATATTATTTCACTTTGCTTAAAATTTATTCTTTTATATCATTAGATATTCCTTTCTTCACTATGTCATGTGATTTCCCATCATTGTGTTATTGCATGCTTCATTACCATCTCCAGTGGAAATATCTTGTGAACTTGTTAGGGCAGAAGAGGAGCCTTATAAGGTGACCCCCAATTTTGGACTTTAAAATTGTCCCAGAAATTTTGACTTCTAGCAGTTATTTATGTTATTTAAAATGTGAAACCTATTAGCACGCAGTACTCGAATTCATGTGTAGCAACCTGTATCAGAAGTTTGTGGAGGATCTTTTTCCATTCCTTACGCTCCTCTACAACCATTCACTGGAGAAGGGTGTTCTTCCAGTTTCCCCAAAATGCTCCATACATCTACCTTCCTTGAAGTGTGAGGGACTTGTCCAAGTGATATGGTCAACTATACCGGCCTATATCTAATGTTACATTCATATCTAAAATCATTATAGAAAATTGTAGCCTGTCAAATAGCACTATGTAGATTCCTATAATAACTTGCCCCTGGTAAATCAGTCAGGTTTTACGAGAAACCATTCCACTGAGTGCATCTTGCTTTGCCTACTTTCGGATGTACGGTATATGGAGCCATAAGTTACACTTATGGCTTTGTTTAATGTTGGTGCAGCCTTTGATATGGTCGACCACAACATTCTTATCCATCGTCTATTAGTTTCTTTTGGCATTTCTGGTAAGCTGCTTGACCGGCTTCGGTCTTTTTGGGTCCACTAGGTCTCATTGGGTTGCCAGTCCTTTTGGTTTGCCACAGGACTCTGTTCTTGGCCCATTGCCGTACATTTTGACTGACTGTAATGATCTCCCAAACCACACAATGATTCCCAGCTACACAACATGCTATAAGATGTTATAGTGTAGAGAAGAATCTATTTAGATTATATAATGTAGGATAATAGAGCTACATAAATGTAACTTAATTAAAATGCCAGCAGCTAAGCCAGCATTGTAGGGATTAATTAATATTAGATAGAGGGGTTCATCATATCTACGCAAAGGACAGCAGACGATGTGGACTCACCTCATTGGTCAGTACGAACAGCTGATCAAAACCGTTATGGCGAAGCAGCTGACGACTCGGTAACCAAGCAACCGTGGTGACGTGGCGTGGAGATGCGGCAGTTCGATTTTTGATTTCAACTGAACAAGACGTTCTAGAGATCTCGAGTGGATCGACTCGGTGGATGTTGGACTAAGTCGATGAGAGGGCATCGTTAGTCAATATGATCGGTTTTGCGAAACGATCGATGCAGTTGAGTTTATAAGTCGAGACGTTGGACAGCGAGGATCGAATAATTCGAGTGAAACGCTCTCGTAACAAACCGTTGCGAAGCGTGACTTTCCATCATAGGAAGTCGACATTTGCGAAGCGATCTTGTCCACGGACTTAAGGAGTTATTCCGCGAGTGAAGTGTACGTTACTCTGGAGTAGTAAAGCACACACTCGGGTTGTAACGACGGTCTCTTTGGGAGAGACATCAAGCTACGAGAAGTCACGAGAACGGTGGACAGTCGAGCTTCGACGAGGGAGAAACAAGGCGATTTGTGAACGGATCTGCGAACTCATCAGATGAACAAACGGATGAAAGACAGCTCTTCCACAAGGAACAGACTGTGAGAACATTCCGTGCTAAAGGGTCTTACTGGGAGGTAGCAATAGGCAATAAAATCTAGATAGCAAAGATGCTGGCTAGGTAGGGAATAAGGCAAAGTAGACATAGGATAACTAGACATTGAACTGTTACATGTTTTAACTTTGATATACATTATATTCATATTCATTTAAATGCATACACAGGTGTTCAATGTTCTTTTCCCTAGTCAAATAGATAGGCCTATGCATTTACTTGTCCAGTAAAGACGAGATGAAACAGAACTAAAGTAGTCGTGGGTGTAGAACATAACACTAAGCACTCTTAGTATAGGGTGGCGCTACATTGACATTGTTGATATTCAACTGTCCTGGCCTCCTGTGGTGTTTTGAGTCAGCTCTGTGCTGATGATATTCAGGCTTATTTGCATTGTCCGGATTCTAATGCTCTGACTGCAGTAGCCACAATGCAGTGGGCTATGGAGACGCTTGGCAATTGAATGTCGTACAATCGTCTGCACCTCAACATATCCAAAATGCAATTTACATGGCTGGGTAATGGGCAGCAGCTGAAAAAATAGATTCTCAGCTATGTCTGCTGATTTCCATCACTTTGTCTCCTTAACGTCAAGTCTGCAATCTTGATCAGGTTCTTTATCTGTTCTTGATCAGGAGCTTACCTTCTCTGAACACATAAATCTTGTATGCCGTGCTTGTTTTCTTTTCAGTTGCGGCAGTTGCGTGTTTTCATATGCTCCAGGGTTGACTATGGTAATGCCATTTATGCAGGCCTTACTTCTTCTCACATCAATCAGCTGCAATCTTTTTTAAATGCTGCTGCTTGTCTAATCAGTGGCATACCTAGATTTTGGCATATATCCAATTTCATGTGGGAGCAACTGTACTGGTAAGTGGTGACCTATGCAAAAGCACATTTTGTTTAAGATCGTGTGTGGCAGGCTGTGCTCCATCTTATCGTAAGGAGCTTTACGTCTCATTGTCTTCCAGCCCTGGTCACAGATTAGGGCATAACCGAAACCCGGATCGGCAAACCGATTTTGCCGATTTTTGGACTATCCAGGGTTATCCGGATCTGGAATGTCTAACCTGCTGATTTAATAGCAGTTGTTTTTCAGTTGCTTTTCGATTGTTTCGCCTATGGAGGGACTAATAACAATGTATAGGCCACTAGCATATAATTATAATTGTTATTGTTACTACTTTCTAGGGCTGTCAAACGGCCCAGAATAGTTACTCTCTCTGTCTCCATCTCTCTCTGTATCTCTCCCTCTTTCCCATGGGGATAATTATACAGATCATATAACCTTTAGTGACACAACAGACATGGAGACAGACCTCCTGCAGAGGAGATAATGACCCCTTCCACAATCATATAGATATAGGAATTATAAATATAGGAGCAGGTTTAAACACATACTACTAGAGACGCGGCCAGGTTGTTTTTGTGTCCCCCTTGAGAAACATTAACATTTGCCAAATTAGATGAAAATCGGAATAGATTTATAACTTGTGCAAAGCCCCAGAAGAATTATCACATATAGAATACAATGTGATACATTGTAATTTTCAAAAATCCAAACAATTTCATCACTCAAACATAAAAAGTAAGACTAAAGCAAAAGAAGAACTCAGTTATTTCTCATGTATTTATTCCCTTTAGTGCTTTTGGAAATTTGTTTCGATGGTACTCGACCATTTGCAGATCAAATTGCTACTCTTTCTCGTTTCGGACCAGGGTTTAATTGAAGGACTGCATAAGCCACTCCTTTCTCCGCTGCACCGTTCATCACTCTTAGGATGGATACGATGTCTTTGCCTGACTGTATACGATTGTTTTGACTCTCATTGTTGTGGGTCTCAATCAAGAAAAGCGTAATCCAATCCAAGGATCTGCAAAATGTTTGGTGGTAGAAGCAGTGAAGAAATCGTGCAGTGCTTTTGTAGGCGTATCATGTCTGGAAGTCTCTTTGGGATCCCTGATTTTTGCGCATGCTGTAGAATGTAGACCATGCGATGCTTTTCGTCGACGGTGACTAAATCGTCAAAAAGGCTGAGGCCAACCAAAGTCTCAGAAAAAGACCAAAGGTGTCGAGAAAAATGCTGTTAGGGCGACTTCCTTATCTGTTAAATATGGATTCCCTTCAAGAATTGAAGATCGTTCCTTGGGGCTTCATTGAGTGATGTACAGCTGAACCAGTACTTCACGTGGATCGAAAGATTAACGAATCTCAGCTGCTAGGGCTGCATGGTTATCTTTCCTTGCTCGGTGGTTCTCAGAAGAACTTACGATTTGGTATTGCATATAGATTGGATGCAGCGAGAGCAGAAAAAATGTCAGAGGTCTTCCTGCTGCTGGTTTTGGTACAATCTAGAGCTACTGCAACATCACAGATAACTACAGAGATTGTTCCTCTGCCCTGTTTTGATGACCCAGCAAGCGTTGAAGGTTCTGGCTCATTTTCTGAGCTATTTGATGCTGCCTTTTCCTCAGATGACGTTTCAAACAGAGAAACCCCGTTGCTACAAATGTGCTTGCACGATATCGTTCTGGCCAAAAAGAGGAAGAGCACCGGGTTCCTAATTTCGGTCAACTTGCACAAGTCCTAAATGCTTGGCTATCAAGATATAATTTGACCTGGCCGTTAAAATTCTTTGAGTTGAAAATATCATGTGCACCATAAAACACCCTAATATATATACAGGGTGTATAATTGTATATGTATATAAAGGTATCTATGGGGCGTGCGTGTAGGTATATAATATGCAGACTTGTCCTCGAGACCAAGGTCTTGGTCTCGAGTGCAGTCGAGTTCGTTTTAAAAGTCTTGGTCTTGGTCTTGAGACCAAAAGTCTTGGTCTTGGTCTTTAGGTTCAAAGTCTTGGTCTTGGTCTTGAGTTTCAAAGTCTTGGTCTCGCAAGACCAAGACCAAGACCGGCTGTGAATATGAACAGTCATTTAACAAAACTCAAGAATTAAAAAATGTATCAAGCCTGTTTGCATCATAGCCTACGACAAATACCTACGGACGGATGCAAGTCTTGTTGGTCAGGAAAACTCATCGGCAGCATCGGCAGCAGCAACTAAGTTATGCTGTATCTGGAAGCCCTGCCGAGACTTTTTCTGAAGCCAGACGGTCTGATAAACCGTGGGAGGATTTCAAAAAGGCTCACGATTTGTACATTTACATCCAGTGCTTGAAAAACTACTGTGTGTGCCAGCGACTTCAGCACCTGTAGAACGGATTTTTTCACATGGCGGAATTTTTATTAGGCCCCACAAGGCACATCTTAGTCAGAAAATTCTGAGCGAATAATATGTATATAAGTATATATATATATATATATATATATATATATATAATGCTTTTTTCAACCTTTCCTGCTCTGCATAAATATTGTATCTTAAAGTGCTCAGCGCGATTTACCAATAGGGAGTGCATTAAATTGAACCAAATTTGAAACAAACCATGCTCCCGGTACCATATTACGATTAAGACACTAATATGTTGGTTCGCACTGATAGATAAAGATATAGCATTTTGGGGTGAGCACTTAGCGTAATACCATCCAAATTATCCTCTGTTGGTGCTCGAGCACCTACAGACTATATTTTCTGTATACTAAAGAAAGGGCCCTTTCTTGCTCGCAAGACCGCAGAACAAGAGTGACGTTTCGGCGTTGTTAGCAACGGCAGATATTTTGTTGACATTTGATAAAACGCGAATAGTAGTGCCATTAATTTATTAAAAACAGTTTGATATCCTATTATATTTAGCTCACCAGAAGTTTTAACAACTTTTTGGCCTACAAGATCAATTGTTTGTAAATTGCTTACCCTGCTTACCGATAATTAAGAACGCGCGGCGTATTTCGTCGATCGATGGCGTAAGACTATCTTTACGATTAAATATATCAAAACAACTGCTCTTATAGATGAATTGAATTAAACTATTTTATTAACGTTTATTGCCGAGCTAACTAGGCGTTTGCAAGGTGTTAAATAACTACACTTGCTGATCTTGGAAAATGCGACCACGGCCGAGTCGTTTCCGCTATCCTATTAATCCACACGCAATCCCAAGCTGCGAGGTACCAACATGTTTATGGGTCTCGGAAAATTTAGGCCTATGTGGGCATGTTGACGTCCAGTTAATCAATTCGACTAAGCTGATGTTATTCAGAATATCTAAATACGTAGTGCAGAACTTCGAAAACGTCAGTATAATGCAGGGCTTTTCAAACTGTGGTCCGCGGACCAAAAGGGGTCGGCGAAGGATATGGCGTGGGTCCGCGAGAGGTATCCTCTCCAACTAACATTACTGGTTTTTAGCGAAACCGGTGTTACTGATTTCTTTAAAAATGACTGTTTCCTTAATTATTTGCGGGAAATTAATAACAATTTATTCAGTGTTGTACTGTAGAAAGTCTGCCTGTTATTTTTATTAAATTTTAAGTAATAAATTTGACTTTCTAAATACTGGGGTCTGCGACCTGTCTAGAAAAAATAAGGGCCTATGGTTCAAAAAGTTTGAAAACCACTGGTATATTGAACGTTCATTGACACACCTACGTCAACAAATCTGATCAGGCTAATATGGAGCGCCTCGGATTAGGTATCATTGAGAGGCGCTGTATAAATCGTCTGACTGAATGTGGTCATTGCGATGAGCTCTGAGATATATCCACTTATATTAGAAACTGTGCTCAGTTGAACATTTAGCTTATATCGCTCATCTGTATTAGGCTAGAGTATATAACTTAATTGTATTTGAGATTGTGCTCTTACAATTTGATTACTTCTGTGCCTATTTACTGCTGGTTTTTGTCCATCAATTGACATGTAATACCGTTTTCTAATTATAATTAATTATTTCTACTTAGTTCTGCAATTGTTAAATAAATGCAAGCATGGATTTGTTCTCAGAAATGAATATTTAAAACATTATTATTGAACAATAGTAGGCCTACTGCTGAATTATCCGTGGATGTTTAGCAATGGCATGGTGCTAAAACGACTTGTTTACATCTGTTAGTCATAGGTACCATGCCTTTGTGATGATAATATCACCAATATCATCAATAATCAATAATAATTTGAGCCAAGCCAAAATTGTGTTAGATGTCGTGAATAACAGAAATACAAAACAATGCACTGAAAACTAGAAGAGTCACCAGTGGCGGGTCCACATAAATGTATGCCGGGGCTACGGTGCACAGCAAAGCAGTGATAAAAATTTAAAGTTTAAGGTACCCCTGAAGTTGTTACACCTGTGCAATAAAATAAGTGTAAAATTTCAGAATTTTATATATATTTACTAGTTGCTCAATGTGAATAACGTGTCTACTGTATCGCGATCCATTGTACCTTTTCCATTTTTCTTGTGTGCTGCATTTTATTTCACTTTTATACTTATTACTTACTGGTTCATTAATTTATTTGGTCTGTAAGTATTCTTTGGGTGACATCTTTGTTATTTCATACAACAAATTTTTATTAAAATATATAATTTTCATCATATCTTTATTTGTTCAATTACTCACAAGCTTTGTAAAACCAGTGCATGTACCTGTTAAAACTAGAAGTCACCAAATGGTGGGTCCGCACACATGTACACCGGGATGGAACTCCAACCATCGGATTCTTATGCGCTGTGCTAACTATGGCGTACTTATCTAAAGAAATTTATAAGCCCCCTATTTGAACTATTCAGACATGATGTAAATGTTATCTAAAGTGAATTCCTGCTGAGATACATGCCAGTAGGTAAAGGGATTAATCAATGAACACAGAATTAACTTACACTTAATTGCGTGTTTACTTGTCAAAACTTCCTTCAAATTTTATAATTCACAATAATATCATGGAAGATCAGTTATGTACCAGGCACAACAAAGTGATAAGCCTGCATGGTAAAGCGAGAATACTGAAGAATTAATTCCAGGTTACACAGCAGCAATTCATTCCATGTCGTATAAAAACACATAATTATGATCATTCAAAACAATGGTCTTACCAGATAAAAATTCAATATAACCTTACCTCGTAAATAATTCAACAATCAGAGTTATGGTGAGAAGCAGTTTATCAACACGCAATTAAGTGTCAGTTAATTTATCAAACTTTAGTATCCTGAAACAGTCCATACTGACTTGAACAAAACTCAATCGTACAACAAAGTGACAAGCCTGCATGGTAAAGCAAGAATACTGAAGAATTAATTCCAGGTTACACAGCAGCAATTCATTCCATGTTGTATTATGATCATTCAAAACAGTGGTGTTACCAGATAAAAATTCAATATAACCTTACCTCGTAAATAATTCAAGAAATGTTATTTGTCTCAACAATCAGAGTTATGGTGAGAAGCAGTTTATCAACACGCAATTAAGTGTCAGTTAATGTAAAAAACTTTAGCATCCTGCACAGTCCATACTGACTTGAACAAAACTCAGTGTAGCAAATAATGTCCCTACAAATAATGCTTGCTGTTGTTGCTCAGCTGATCATATCTCTCAGAATTCTCAACGTCAGTTAATTTAACAAACTTTAGTATCCTGGAACAGTCCATACTGACTTGAACAAAACTCAATCGTGTAACCTATGACAATGAATATTCAACAAATGTTAAGTGCCTTGACATTACTGATAGAAATGCAGGTCTACAATTGAATTGTTTGCAGATGTTGCTCAACTCGACTCTGTAATTTTCTGCTCCTACAAATAATGCTTGCTGTTGTTGCTCAGCTGATCATATCTCACAATTTGGTGCTCAGCTTACATAATATCTTTGAGAAGCATGTCAAGAAAGACAATATGCTAAATTCTTGTAGTATGGCCAAATTAAGACTTTAATTTGAACCTAAGTCAAATGATTTTGGACAGGTTTAACACAGAAAATGGTAACATTTAATATAAGTATCCCTTCCCTTGGTACTGCTAGGTTCTCTCTCACTGTTGTTCATCATTTAAAGTCTTTTCTGTTTCCACGAGGCTCACACGCTGAGAGCGCCTCTGAATAGTTCACACTGTGAGAGCCACTTTATAAATTCCCAGATACCATACCATACCATAAAGAGAGGAAATACATATTATAACTATGCATCCAGTAATGATACTAATGCTGAATTTTCATTAGAACATTTTAAAGCAATCTACTGCATTCCGTTCATTAACTCTCTGAGCGGTATTTATTATGTAACTTAAGAAATAAATGTGATTCTGACAACTTCATGACTTTCATCTTGATTTTGGTGCATCATCAGTTGATGCTTAGTGCATTAAACATCAGTGCTAAGGATATTGCCAATTATGATAATGTTCAACGTGCTTCTCTCAAGGTATTAAACAAGAATGCTACATTAAAGTACTTAAGTCATAATAAGCCATAAAAATTTGTAGCCAACAGCCATTTGGACATGTGACAAGTAAACATTAAGTGAAAATTGTAGTGATCTCTTTGCCTATTATAATTATTATTATTACGAACATTTCTAACGCGTGCAAAGTCACAATCAGAATAATGCCAGAAGCAAGTTTATCAAACATGCAACACAATTTAGTCTCCTACATCAAGTGTCTGCATTGACATGAACCCAACTCAATCATGTAATCTATGACAATCAGAAATTCAACAAATGTTAACTGACTTCACATTATTGCTAGAAAATCCAGTTCTAAGGTTGAATCGACTGCAAACATCGATCTGCTCGACGCCTTACAGTTTTTTGTTCATTAAATACTTTGATGTATATTTTCTTGTATGAGTGTCGAATTTCAGGATGTCCTTCTTGAAATTGGAGAATTTCACCATGGCCTAAGAACACATACAAACATGCATTAATTCATTGTACAGCTTATCGACTGCAAATATGTGTAAACATCTCCTAGACAGTGTACTGTAGATATTCCTAAATAAATGGTGAGCTATCTAGGTGCACAACTTATTTATATTATGCCTTGAAAGAAAGCTTGACTTAGCTTGAACTTTGTTGATCATTTAAATAAGAGGAATTCATGTTCTTGGTGATCAGACATAGTATGCCATGCAAGAATGCTTCCTGTTGCTACTGAGCTAATGTATGTTTGAGAAACATGCCATGGAAGAAAACACATTAAATTCTTATAATATGGCTATAATAAGATATCAATTTCGACAAGCTTAAAACTGAAATAGTGTCTCTGTTACAAAAACAATAATGATACTTATGCTAATGCTAAAACTAATAATTATACTAATGCTGCGTTTCATTAGAACATATAATCTCCTGCATGCAATTCATTAACCGTGGTTGCATATTAGCAGAAATGACTGTCTTCTGTAACCTGAGAAATAACTTAGTTCTGACAATCGACATGACCATCAGCTTCATTTTGTGCTTAATCAGTGCATTAGACATCAGCACTAAAGATAATACTAATTATAATAACAATAGTAATTATTTTACTAATAATTATTATAATTGTGTAAAATGTGCTTCTCACAAGATATTAAAGAAGAGTGCTATATTAAAGCACAACACTGTGTTTTGTTGCATAATTATGTTTAAAATTACCTACTTGGTAAGCCATCGTTTATGATGTAGGTGTTGAAAGCCTGCCGAATAAGCATATTTTCATGTTCCGACCATCTAGTGTAATCCCGACCTGGCATCATAAAATTAGCAAACACTAAATCAAACATCAACAGCAAATGGCAACCAAAACTTGCAGCAAACAGGGACGAAAATGGCAAGGTACTTATGAACAAGGCAGACATTGTACACAGATGGACAACTTACTGTAACAGTCTATATAAAGCACAGATGCAGCATGGAAGGAAGAAAGCACACCGGAGGAATGGAAGAAGTCAATTCTAGTCGTTCTTCACAAGAAAGGAAACACACTGGAATGCAGTAATTATAGAACAATTGCATCGATATGCTGATGATGATACTAACCGAAAAACTCACCAGACCGACTGAAGAATAACTTGCAGTACTTATCTTTCTGTTACGTTTAGCCCTTTAGGTGTTGCATTTAAACACAGTAAGACTTTAAAGTGAAAGTATAATGGATATGTAAACTGTAAATTCTTTGTAGTACCAATTGCCATTTCAAGACGTGACAGGCAAAACGTGAAGTCAAAATCTTATTGATCAAAAACATGCTGCAACGAAATATATTTTTAGAACAAAATATTATCAGTACCTTTAAAATTCATGGCTCCATGTTTCTTTGTATTTTTTGTGGCTGTCGGTTCAGCTTTGTTGTCTCTACTCAGCAGATGACTCTTCGACACTGATTTAGCTCCATCCACTGTTTGCACTGTTATTAGAGTTACTGGCTGTTCAGGAGCTAGCACTGTTGGTTCAACATTCTTGCTAGTTTGAGTCCCTGGTTGTTCAGGAGCTAGGACTGTTGGTTCAACATTTCTGCTAGTTTGAGTCTCTGGCTGTTCAGGAGCTAGGACGGTTGGTTCAACATCTCTGCTAGTTTGATTGCCTGGCTGTACAGGAGCTAGCACTGTTGGTTCAACATCCTTGCTAGTTTTCTCATTGCTTGGTAAATTTGCTGGTTCAGTTGGAACTAATGGAACTTCTTTTGTATAACTTAAAAATGCACTGTGTGCTTCCGGCCCAACATTTAGCACAGGTATTACATGATCATGAGTTGGTGTATGCAATGTTACTGAAACATCAACCATATTATTTCTAGGTGCAGTTGACCTCAGAACTTGTCCATCCATTTGCTGCAGACACCTTCCAACTTGCAAGATCTCTGCTTCAGCTAATGGAGCCTGGTAAATGTTAGCATTGATGCTGGCACTGTGGCCCATGTGCTTGTAGAAAAGTTGTCTCTCATTCTCTGATACATCCATTGCCGCATATAAGGTACTGACACGATGCCGCATTTTTGTGGCTGTTAATCTCTCTGGATTCTCCAAACTTGCATCTGTAGAAATACGACTTACGGCATGCCACCCACTTACATGCGTGTCAGAATGCTGTGTGCAAGGAAACATGTAGCAGTTACTTCTTTTGATTCCTACCATATCCCGAACTGCTACAAGTTTCTGCATTGCAGGTACGATATCCAAAGGGAACAGTACTGGAACTAAATGATTGTTTCCCTTGCCACCTTGGAAAGTAACTTTCATGCTATGGAAGAGACTGCAATCGACGTCATTTTCCAGATGTTGAGCACGTGTGACATCTAACCAGGAGTTGTTCTCTGCATCAAGCCACTCAGAAATACGCAGTCTGGCTGGTTCACCTCCTCGACGTGCATTGAACAGTGTTAGTCTGCTTACTGCGAGGTCACGCAATTCAGTAAAAGCTCGAGTATCCCATAATAGAAATGTGTCCTGTAAAAGTGTGGTCACTCGCTCAACCGTGTACTGTTTAATTTTTTCAATGTCTGCTTCTGATGGAAGTTGTGCTGGTCGTCTAAGCGTTTCCTGCCTATTTCGATTGAGTTTGTATATAGCATCGCCGAAAATATGGTGCTGATTGAGCTGGAAGACTTCAAGAAATTTATCAATTTCAGATGCTTTCTCATCTTCATCTCGTATCAGGTATGACGCTTTAACAACTTTCAAAAAACGCTTTATTAAGTAGTTCAATGCAGTTTTAAGACCAGCTTTCAGACCATCTCTTGATGATGAAGTACCAGTGTACTCTGTTATTGCATCCTCGAGGTAAGAAAAATTCTTGCGACTTAGCATGTCAGAACTACTTAAAACTTGCACACCAGCATTCTCACATTTTTGCTTGAATTGTAAATACAGGTAGGCAATGCGTCTCATGTCTGACATAACAGATCTTTTAACTTCAGCTTTTTTGTCTGTCTTTCCTGTTAACTTCTCAAACATTCGACTTCCAAACAACCTAATCATTTCATCAGTCTTGCACAGCTGCCCAACATTGTCTTTAGTGAAGCATGCAAGTATCTCTGTTTTAAAAGTTTCCTTCAAATTACAGAAACTGTCCGCTAAAAGATCAAGTGGCATTGCCTTGGGTTCTTGTGCAAGGTCATCCATACAGAGTTTCCTGTGTCGTGCAAAATAATCCTTTGAGTAAAAACCTTGGCAGTTTCCACACTGCACCAAATTTTTGCATTGTGTTCCTGACCTTTCACTCTCATAAATGGGGAACTCTCCTTTCATTTGTGCTCTGTTATGCTTTGAAATTCCCTCTTTTCTCATTCGTGCAAATGCTTCCCAACGATCTCGTTTGGGAAGATTGAATGCTTTTATAACAACCTCTTCTAACTTGTGCTTAACAGCAATGTGTCTGTGCAGATTTGTTTGCATACAACTGCAAAACATGCATGGTCTCAGAATCCTTTTACAAGTCTTCTTTTTTACAAGGGGGTTGTTTTTCAAAGTAGCCATAGTGTAGTCAGGATCTTCATGAGCAGATGTTTTGTAGGACAGTCCAAGTGGTGATGACAATGCAGAATAAACAGGAATTATACTGCTCTCCTCAGTTCCAGTGTCACTGTCTGGGACATAATCAGCATCATGACCATCATCATCCTCAGAAAATTCAACATCACTATCGTTAAGTGACTGTTTCACAGTCTTTGACCCTTTAAGTGACTCTGTCCTCGTAGTCATTATTCTAAATTTCTTCTCGATTATAGTTTTCTGCATTGATGGATTAACTTCTTTCAATCCAGTTTCTCGCTGTTTCTGCACCAATAGACCGACTTTGCCCAATCCACTTCCTTTGTGCTTCTGCAAACATGGATTAAATTTTTCCAGTTCAGTTCCTTGTTGCTTTTGATTCGATAGATTGACTTTATCCAGTTCAGTTCCTTGCTGTTATTGCGCTGATGGATTGGCTTTATCAGGTTCAGTTCCTTGTTGCTTTTGCACCGATGGATTGGCTTTATCAGGTTCAGTTCGTTGTTGCTTTTGCACCGATGGATTGGCTTTATCAGGTTCAGTTCCTTGTTGCTTTTGCACCGATGGATTGGCTTTATCAGGTTCAGTTCCTTGTTGCTTTTGCACCGATGGATTGGCTTTATCAGGTTCAGTTCCTTGTTGCTTTTGCACCGATGGATTGGCTTTATCAGGTTCAGTTCGTTGTTGCTTTTGCACCGATGGATTGGCTTTATCAGGTTCAGTTCCTTGTTGCTTTTGCACCGATGGATTGGCTTTATCAGGTTCAGTTCCTTGTTGCTTTTGCACCGATGGATTGGCTTTATCAGGTTCAGTTCCTTGTTGCTTTTGCATCGATGGATTGACTTTATGCAGTTCAGTTCCTTGCTGTTGTTGCACTGATGGGTTGGCTTTATCAGGTTCAGTTCCTTGCTGTTTATAAGATGATGGAATGGCATATTCTAGTTCAGTTCCTTGCTGTTTTTGCTTCGATGGATTGGCTTTATTAGGTTCAGTACCTTGTTGCTTTTGCACAGATGGATTGACTTTATCCAGTTCAGTACCTTGTTGTTTTTGCACCATTGGATTGTCTTTACGTAGTTCTGTTCCTGGCTGTTTTTGCTCCGATGCATTGACCTTATCCAGTCCAGATTCTTGCTGTTTTAGCCTTGATGGATTGATTTTCTTCAGTCCGTTGCGCTGGCAAAGGTTATTATAGTCAAAAATAAGAAAAGCATAAACAATTCACAATAAGTGAAGAAAAATTAATAGTTTTCCATAGGCACCGACTGCTGCTTTTGTCTCTGGTGCCTTGGTCCTCCCATCCCATCCCACTTCCCACTCTGCGGAGAAAGAAATTGTTTTCTTGTCAAAGGTTATGAGGTTAGAAAGAGTATTGGGATTCGGTGACAACGTTCCAGTGTAATATATTTTTTAAATAATAAATAAGTAAACTATTTATTTATGTACGGGCTGTGACTGTAAGATCATGCAATGTTGGGTATTTGTGTTGTAGTTGTACTTCTCAAGTTGTGAGATTACTTACCGTTAGTTGTAAAAAATATGAATTTAAGGTACGAATTCTTCTGGGTGCCAGGCACCCACTGAACTTTCTCTCTGGGTGCATTGGACTCAAGGCTCCCAAGGAGTCGGCGCCTATGCGGTTAATTAATAGATACCACTACTAAATGGGCTTCATGCTGCTTATTTACACTGAACTTGCCAGCACAAGCCATAACAGAAATCATGACCAAATTTCTAAATGATTTATTAAACTCAAGTATTTGATCCACAAGCAAAATGCAAATAAAACAGTAGCACAAATGACAAAGATAATACAAATGATACATAAAGCATAACAAGACAAATTACCCTACGTGTATGTGAAACATACAGATTTAAGAGAAATATGGTGCTTCATTTGATAAAAGTATGAATTACCACACCCATAAGGAAAGTACATATTTCTCAGTGTTAATGTCACAAGTTTGAATATCAGTGTCAACATTTGTTTGGTAATTCTTTGCTCCAATGTGTCATTTGATATTACACAAGTAATTTTACTAACCCAGTCAGATGACTCAACAGAAACAGCATCTTCATCAATGGTTGACAGCCAATTCAGCACTTTTGTATCCCTTAGTCGTGTGCAAGTACGGCTTGCGGGGTTCTGTAAAGTAAATGCCACTGTCACCAGTGATTTATCCTGTTCTACTATGACGCATGCATGTGTATGCACTAGGCACTAGGCTGGATAGTGTGAATGCCATTTATATGTGTCTGTATGTCTTATTCTCTATCTGTCTGTATGTCCGAGTATGTCTCTGTGTCTCTGTCTCTCTGTGTTTCTTTTTCTCCCTTTGTTTTCGCTCGCTACTTACTTACCTCCTTCTTTCCTTTCTTTGATCCATTGTTTTCTTTTCCCCACCTTCCTTCTTTCCAATAGTTCACTCTTCATCTCTCACTATCCCTGCCTCTTTGTCTGTCTCTTTTACTATCTACCTGTCTGTCTGTATCTCTCTTAGTCTGTCTGTTTGCCCATCTGTAAGTTTGTCTCTTTGTCTGTCTCTCTGTCGGTCTGTCTGTCTGTCTTATTTTCCTGGCGTTCAGATAGGCCAAGGTCATGAATGGCCTCACACTGCGAAACCACAACCAACAGATCTCGCTTGTCACGGTCATGTCTACACAGAACAACACCATGCCACCTGTCCACATCTATCTTGGTTCAATGGATAGTAAACAAATTAGAACAAATTATCTATCTTGGTTTTGTTACAAAGTTAGCTCCTTGTCACAACTTATCACATAATATTTTCTATCTATAGCTAAAGGGTAGTAGTAGTTTAACGACACTGTGTGATAACAAAGATCATTAGCGAAAACAAATTAGCTCCTTGTTCCACCTTACAACACAATATTTTCTATCTTGGTACAATGGATAGTAAACAAATTAGAACAACTTATCTATCTTGGATTTGTGGATGGTAAACAAATTAGCTTTTTACCACACCTTTTCACATAATATTTTCCATCTTGGTAAAGCAAACAGTAAACAACTTAACCTCTTGCCACATCTTATCACAATTTCTCCTTAACCTAACCAAGAAATTGCCTATTCGATTATCAGACTGAGCCCACATTGATAGCTAAGCTATTAGAACACAATAGTTATAACTAAACAACTTTAATCAGTTTTAAATGTCTAAATTAATTCCTAGGCTTACAATATGAAGCTAAGATAATTGGTGCAATTCTAAAGCTTCATTATATAGCTACCTAAACATATGGTAAGCCTAGGAATTAATTTAGACCTTGCAGAATAAAACCATTGCAATTTGCTTAATTGAGCTGATGTTAGCAGGTGAGAAAATTGCAAAGTGACATAAAGTTGTGTGTGTAATGCATTACTGAACACTGTAAATGACTTCTAGCAATTAGTATAACCTAATAGTACTCATGTTTACTAGTTTTGTTCGTATTGCTAGTAGAAACCCATGTGCAAAATCGTTTTAAAATATTTCATTATTTGGGTTTGCCACAGACGGAATGCTTTAAAACAGGACTTTTTTAACGTGTCTCACCACTAACTTATAGAATTGGCGACCAACATCAAACTTGAATTCCAGAAGAGTTAATTGGCTCAAGGGTTTCCGAGATAACTGTTGTAACATAGAGATAATTAAATGGGCTGTTTTGTTGCTGCTGTTATTATATTAATAATAAAAATAATCACAATAACATTATTATTATTACTAATGATTACCAAAGGGAGGCGGGATCCTATACGATTATAAGAAATTAAAATTAAATAAACGGAAACCATTGTAGCTGGAAAAATTTCTAGAAAATAAGTTATCATTCTCAGGACTATCGGAGAAGGTCCTTTTATATGACAGCATTGTAGCTCTAAGCAAATAGATAGGTTTGATAACATGCAAATTAAATTGCTAGCTAAACTGTTTTGTATTGTATTTACAAATTTACAAAGGCCTCTCGCAGTACAAAACAATCAGAGGCGCTTCATTGTTAATAGGAACCATAAACTGGCATTTAAGTTTTGAGCTACCATCATCATCGTCATTATCATCACCATCATCTCGTTCTTTTAAACTGGGTACTTTGCATTTTTCAATGGCACATAAAAACCTAATGGCAGAGAGTGTCCAAACATAATTCTACAAGTGAGGCCAAGAAGACAACAAATTAGCCTTACCAGATCGAATTTCGAACTCTGCATGGTCTGTTGAGTGATATCTTTGTCACCAGCATTTTCTTTATATGCCAGATTCCGACGCTTTATCTCTATCATGGCATTACTAAGTATGTGCTCTGCACGAGATGAATAGAATCGCTTCATTCTCCTGCAAAAAATTAACAGCTTTTAGACATAAATTGGTATTACTATTCTTTCCATGCCAGATTCGGACGCTTTATCTGTTAGGACATTACTAAGTATGTGCTGTGCACAAGATGAATAGAATCGCTTCATCCTCCTGTTTGCGATAAGCATTCCTGTATGCTATTTTTCTGTCGAGCCAATTAATAAATTAACGCGAGATACGTGCATAGCAAAAAATTAACAGCTCTCAGACATAATTTGGTGTATTATTCTGTTTGCGATAAGCATTCCTGCTGGCGAATTTGTGTGTTTAGCCAATTAATAAGTTAACGCGTGAAATGTGCAAAGCATGACATGCTCAGCGCACATGTCCGTGTGGCGCACGCGGTCAATTATTGACGTAAAACTGGCAAAATCACAATTGCTAATTTATCAAAAAATCCGTGGGTTAGAAAAACACGAAAGGCTAAATTAGTTGCGATAAAAATTGTAATTAAATTTGCAACATTACCTTTTTTAAACGTTTGTTAACGAAGTGAAGCGGTGTTGGCAAAATTATTACACACTATGTAATGGCGACCCTTAGCAACTCTCAACTCACGCGTTGCGATATAAATCTCGCGAGATTCTATATATCTGAGCGAGAGAAATCTATATGTCGTTTTTGATGGCCAAAACGCACTAATTGTTGAGTTTGAAGAAAATAAGGCGTAAATCTGGGGCAAATTCAAAATACTGCTTGATCTTGTTGAGAAAAAATACTACCTAAAATGTTTTGAAAACAAGCCACCCAGATTTTCATTTATAAGCCAAAATGTGTGAGAGCAGAAAACGACGACTTTTATCGTAATCGTGATATAGACCCTAGATTTCAATATTTTATTACAAATCGCTGGATGCAGACTAAGCGCTGCCCATTTAATTACTAGAAGAAAGGATGGCTGGCAACCGATTGCCAACCGATTTTCTACACTAGGCTGTCTTCCAAGATTTTCAGAGGGCGAAAACGCTACATGCTCCGAGAAAAGAGCACTTAACGTTCGGGGAGCAGGAAAGGATAGGAAAATAACCCCGAAAAGAGTTGCAACCGCGCCATCCACGCTAATATATATATATATATATATATATAGGTTGAGGGATATGAACTATTTGGAATCAGAATCCGCAAATAATGACCTATACTATCCGGTATCCGGAATCGGCAAAAAAAAACAAAATCGGTTATGCCCTATCACAGATTTCTCCTGTCTGCAACAGTCATACTGTCATAGTTTATAAAACTATAAGCTCTGGCAGCCACAATGCTTAAAATCAGTTCTTATTCCCCAGACTTATCATTATTCAGTGAGGTGATCTGATTATCTTTATGTGGTCATACTTAAAGCAAGAAGTGTTCTTGGTGAACTGTTCTTGGTGAATGAGCTTTTTCGGTTGCTGGTCCTACTTTTTACAACTATCTCCGTATGTTTGTGTGCTCTGCTCAGTCGCTTGTGTCATTTTGTTCTCAGTTTTAAACTTGCCTCTTTCAAATTGCTTATCTACTTTAGGCTGCCTCTCTGTCTTACGGACTGATCTTCTGGATATTGACTTGATTACGGCTTAGTTTTGGTGTGCCATTGGTTGATGCCTTGTACATTAGACACCGACGCAATAGAAGTTACTAATTACAATTACAAACTAAAAGTTGACTTGGTTACCCAGTCTGTCTCGATTTCCATGGTCCAGCACAGAAGTTTTGGTGTGGTTAGCCCATCCTCCAGGAATAAATTCCCTAATAAACCTGCAATCGAACTCTTAGCCTCTCTTTACCTCTTTTCCGCAACTGCTTGAAGACCATTCTGTTCAATTGTGGTTACTTTGTGTTAGATTGGGAGCAGCGCAGATGAGTCTGTCTTGAAGTGATGCTATATAAATTTGCAAACACCGTTTATAATTACAGTTACTAACTCTGGCAGTAGCTTAGCTGCTGTCTCATCCAAGGTGACAACAGCTGTGTACCCATATGATTGGCATCCAGGCATTTCATACTTTAAAATAATATCTTGAAACAGTAGATAAATGTTTATTTACTGTCTGGTATTATATCGCGATAACTGTTGCCCATAACCGTACAGCAGTGTGACCTTTCAAAGTAATTGGACGAATTTGTCTGAGAGCAGGCTATAGCATAAATGCCTTCGCATCAGACAGCCTATGTCTTTGAGCTTTTTAGCCATACTAAGCCATTGCATGCTGCTGCTTTTCAGTATGGCCCTCTGAACAGTGGTGGACTGGAGTGTCAGAGTGGCCTGGAAAAAAAATCAAAAGAGACTTCTACAAATCTTGACTTTTATTTTTCTTGGGGAATTTGTTTTCAGCCAAGCCCAAGGTCACTGGCGTAAACTTGTTCAAAATATTGGGTGGGGGGGGTGAATTTGGCTATTCATTCAACACAAACTTGTTGCATTGGGTGTACAGTCCATCTCAATTATTGGAGGGGGTGGCACGTACCTCGGCTGCCTCCAGCCCCACCAGAGTCTACGCCTATGCCCAAGGTCACAGGTAACTTTACAACGAGACAGTCATAACACAACTATGAATCGCAAATCTAATTTACATTAGACATAAAATATTAAGAATGCATTTAAAGTTATAAATCGATTTATCATGACCCACCCAAATGATGGTTATTGTTTGAGCAACTTCATTTAAGCTGGGTGACATTTCAGACACATGATCTATGATTGTGTCATTAATTAGTTCACTTAAAACATCGGTTTCTACCAACACGAGCAAAAATGCTTCAAAATTTGTAGAAGATAACTTAGCTTCACAACCAATTTTTAATGTAGGCCCTACTTCAGTTTTGAGAAAGATCTCTCGCACACTACTTGGGTAGAGGACAGAGTCAGTAACAGTTTATATGCACTAAACAGGTATGTGTAAGTTTGACCAAAGAAACTATGTAACATAGAAAAGCAGCAAACAGGACTTTTTGCAAGATTTGCATTTCGTAAGTTCGTCACTCTTATGCCCAACTTGGTCGTCCCAGAGTTCATGTGGAGAATCTTCATTGATGCTGTCCTCCCCCCGAATCGTTGAACATTTGGAGAAGGTAATCTCCGGGGAGAGAATTGTTATATTTATCCCATTTCTGCGCAAAGTCAGCTCTTCTCTGAGATTAGTGGCTGTGGCGGTTTCATTGAATTTCATGAGAATACTGCTAAGGTGCTGCATCACTGATAATGGCAAACCTTGCTGTTTAATACATGTATCCTCAAAGTTTTGTGGATGAAGACAGGCAATATCTGCGTATAGGGAATCTTGACTTTCAAATCGCTCTTCTGTAGTTTTTACAATTTTGTCCATGATGCAAATATGAACTTCAATGCGATATCTGTCCACAGCATTATTTCCTATACTATCTCGTGCGTTCTTCTCTCATTGGACATCACTTTTGGTTTGTGTGTATATGTTTCTCTACAAAATTGTTCTCAATTGTAATTTCAATATCTTCGTCTTCCAGCTTCTTATTAGCCCAGTCAGCAAATTGTTTGGCACTGTTGGATGGCTGTTGACATCATTTTGATTTTCTTCCGGTTCTGTACCTGTTGAAGGAGCTTGTTTAGTGACAGTCCCTTTGCTTTGAGTAACTTTAAATAAATAGACTAGATTTTGGCACTTGGCTCCATCTTTAGCAAGAACTTTTTAGTTTCTTATCTCTTACCTTTATTGCACCACCTTTACATTAATGTTTCAAATTTAAGTCATTCATAACCGTAAATTTTTCATTGATGTATTAACCAATAATAATAAAAGAATCTTCATCAAAAGCATGATGTAAAAATGCCAAACAAATAATTATAAATAACTACAATCGCAGAGTCATAACCGATTTTTAGACATTATGGCTAAGAACTTAGAAGCAGCCCAAATATCACCGGCCCTGGCGGCCCACCAGGATTTTCTCTATGTCCTGGCAGTCCTGTCCACCCCTGCCTCTGAACTTGCGGTTGATTAACATGTGCTCATAGTCACTTTAGTTTCCAACGACTGCGTGTAAAAGGTGCCAGTGCTTATACATAAAGCATGAAATGAATTTGTACAGTTTTCTTCATAGAGTGTCAGAAACAGCTGCCAGCTAATGAGTTCTATTCACATGGTCAAGAAATCTATTGTGCCGAGGACTATCAGCAGCTGTTTGGAACGAAATGCAGAGCTTGCAGTCAGTATGTGGAGGGGAATGTCATGACTGCACTTGGAAACACCTACCATGAAGACTGCTTCTGGTGCAGCAAATGCAGGTAACAGTCTTAATTTGTCCACTCTGGTGTTGTAAACTTCAGTTAAACAGTCATTAATTGATCTTACAAGCAGGCGTTCCCACTGCTCTCGAAAATCTTTGCTTGCGTTCCAACTGCTCACGCATGCGTTCCAATGAAACTATTCTTTGGCATTCCCACTGCTCACCCAAACCACTTTAAGCACTGCTTACAAGTTTCTCTAGTGATTCGTTTCACTTCTGTGTCTGGGGTTTGAATTTTGATGCATTATGTAAGAGTAAAGAGTCAAGCCATGCAGTCGGTAGGCAAGGTTGTCCGGTTCGTGGGTTGCTGTTGTCGTGTCCTTCAACCCCAATACCACAGCTCTGAGGACTACTAGAAGTATATAAAAGAATCTAATGTTATCTACCATATTTATTATTTATTATTATTATTATTTATAAATTAAATTTGTAATGCGCTCAAGGTCACACCGAAATGTGACTCTGAGGCACGGATAGTCAGCCGCCAGGAGAAGATGCAGTTAGATATCCAAGTGCTTGAAAGCCAAGGAGAAATAGTGAGTTTTTAGCTGCTTTTTGAAGGAAGAAAGTAAATTTGAGCTACCATACTTGGATTCTATTGTATCTTCTATTATCTGCCATAATTAGAATAAGAATTTCGCTAATCGATTATGACTTTTGGTCAGTACATTGCATTCGTCTCTATGCGGATGACACCCAACTCTACAAACCATTCTGCCCAAGTCCCTTGCTCTTTTTCCACCTCCATTGTATAATTATTCACTGTGGTCAATCTATTCGCTATATGGTTGTCATCCAACCTCCTCTGCCTTAACCCTTCCAAAACAGAATTCATCATTATAGGCCTTCCTGATCAAATCAAGAGTCCTATACCTATTGACTAACTCATCTCTCATCTTCACCTCCCATTCCTCTATCTGCAGTCTTGGTATTACTTTTGATCCAAGTGTCTCCTTCTGTAACCACATCTCCAACCTCTCGCACTCCTGCTTCATGCACATTCCTGACCTTCGCCACATCCGGCTCATGCTTGATTTTAAAACTGCCTCCACCATTGCTATCTCCATTATTCGTTCAATTTCGTCTTCCTCAACCTTGAATCCACCCAACTTAGGAGTCTGCAACTTGTCCAAAACTCATTGGCTCGCACCATCACAGAATGCCCATCTCCATCATTTAACGCTCATCCTCAAATCAGTCTATTGGCTAAAAATCCTAGAGTGAATCCACTTCAGAGTTCTGTCATTAACCTACAACTGCATATAATACTGCTAACAGAAGTACCTTCGCGAACTCTTCACCATCCAGCCAACTCGCTCTACCCGATCATCCTCCTACCTCAGTCTTTCTCGAACCTTGGCTACTATTCATCTCAAGTTCCCCAACCAAACCATATCCAACACTGCACCATGACTCTGGAATGATCTTCCTTCTGAATTCTCCAAATTTCAGTTTGTCAATCACCCACCATCATCTGCCTCAGCGTTTATTTATTACCCGTTGGGCTTTCCACGGAAAACTGAGGTCTCACCTTTTAAAGAATTTCTACCCCAACTCATCTGATCCTCTGGCTTCCAATTCTTCTCGACCTAAACGACACCTGCCTTAGCAGCTGCAGCAACTGCTCTCCCTTCTTTTGTGATTTGTTTCAATAGAGTTTTGTCCTGCCAAATATGGCGGAAATTTGGTGGTGTCAGTCCCAAGCCTGGACATGGCGAGTGGAGGTGTGATGCCACTGAGTAGGGATGCAATGCGCGGTCGACCTCTAGAGCTTTTGTGTACAGCGTATTGTGTATCGTATTCGGATAGCTGCATATGGGCCTAATTAGTGGCTTTACGAATGATTAGTGACTTTATGAATGAGGCCAGGAGGCATGAGGTGTCGACCGTGTTGTTATGGCCAATCATACTGTACAAAATTAGAGTGATCACTCAGCAGTCATTAGGTCACGGCACGCATTCACCTTAGTAAATTAAAGTAATGTAAATTATTTAAATAAAAAAAACGGTCTGGCTCCAGGTTCGTCTATTGTCTTGGAGTCTAACTTAAACTCATTGAGTGACGACCGACGGTGCGACGCCTTCGGCTAGGCGAGCGATAACTTTATGAATGAGGCCAGGAGGCATGAGGTGTCGACCGTGTTGTTATGGCCAATCATACTGTACAAAATTAGAGTGATCACTCAGCAGTCATTAGGTCACGGCACGCATTCACCTTAGTAAATTAAAGTAATGTAAATTACTTAAATAAAAAAAACGGTCTGGCTCCAGGTTCGTCTATTGTCTTGGAGTCTAACTTAAACTCATTGAGTGACGACCGACGGTGCGACGCCTTCGGCTAGGCGAGCGATAACTTTATGAATGAGGCCAGGAGGCATGAGGTGTCGACCGTGTTGTTATGGCCAATCATACTGTACAAAATTAGAGTGATCACTCAGCAGTCATTAGGTCACGGCACGCATTCATCTTAGTAAATTAAAGTAATGTAAATTACGTAAATAAAAAAAACGGTCTGGCTCCAGGTTCGTCTATTGTCTTGGAGTCTAACTTAAACTCATTGAGTGACGACCGACGGTGCGACGCCTTCGGCTAGGCGAGCGATAACCGCTCCCCGTAACTTTGCTAGGCAAGCGACCAAGGACTCATAAATTATATGTGTTATTTTTAATTCTGTTAGTTAGCTGAATGTTTAGTTTAATTGATTTTTAACTGCAGAAAAGTTATTGATATATTGATACTGTGGTACACGTGTGCAATCAAGCTTCATGAATATCAAAATGGTACTCGCTGATTCGATTCGAGATGAGATTCGAATTCGACCCTTAAACCCCGATTCGATTCGAGATTGAAAATTTGTGATTTGCAGGTCCATACTTCTTAACGCAGCAGAAATGAAGAATAAGTGTGGTATGCAATCTTAGCACCAGTAATAATATTCTTCTTTTTAAATTCAGACTGACAAACGCAGTAAGATTACATTGAAACATGACAGTACAATCAAATCTGAACAAAACACATGGTTTGGCAGCCATGCAAGGTGCCGCCCTAGAGGGGAGTTACGGGTATTGAACCGCGAATCTAATGCTCTCCTGGACAAGAGTGTTACCATTACTCTATCCCGCCATGTTTAGAAATTACTGAGCAAATTCGGCACTTAGACAAAATAATCAAGCGAAATGATACAGAATCCGAGCACCAAACAACATTGCTGGTGACATGTGTAGAAGTTTAGGTGTATACTTAACAACAGAGTTTATTGTCTATGGTACAGTTTGTTACCGCAGAAATGCCTCAGCAATGTCACAACAGCCACGAAACATTGTGTTACACTGTGGTGAGTATAGGCCTAACCTTCAAAAGAGTTTAGGCCATTTCCCCCAGGACATTTCTCCCCGGACAATTCCCCCGACATTTCTTCTCAGACATTTACCACTTAGGACAATTTCCCCCCGGTGTCGCAATCGGAGGTCGCCCTGTCGTGTGTTTGCCGTGTGTTGATGTCGACCCTCGATTGCTTGTTCTTTTACTTGCACTTTTATTTAACGTGCCTAACTTTTCTATAGAAGATTCACGACGAACTTTGTTTAATTAATAAATGAATTTAATTAAAGAAACAAATATATATACACTAACTCTACGGGAACTTCCACGTAGTATTAAAGCGTTTAGATATTAAATCGGACTATCTCAAATGTTGCTTCGTACAGCCTAACTACAGATCGTTCTTTCGCGTCAGTCTCTGAATCTGACGGACTATACTCTGCCGCCCCGCTGGTCGTTCCTCCCGATGTTTCTCGCTCGACCGATGTTCACACTTCGCGTTCGTCAGCAGTACAAGTCCCGTATTCTCCGTTCCCTTCTGTTAAGTAGGAACTCCAGCGTGCATCAGTCAGCCCCCCTCCCCACGTCAAGCCATCGTCAATTAGTGTCAGATTGCTCCTCGATACGCGGGTCGTCGCTCGCCTGCAGCGCGGGCGGTGTCTGGTTACACCATAGCCGCGAGGTGTCCTATTACACCTTGGCTGTGTGGTGTCCGATTACACCTGGGCCTCGCTGCCTTCATTGTTGCCCAAGTGGAGGCTGGCTTTCGTCCGTCATCATCCTATCTCGACCGGCAACGACGCTTACATCATAATGATGATGCCATCTCGTCGTTGTTGTCGATCTCCTCACGCGACACCTCCCTTCCCGGGGGAGGACAAAGCCAGTCATTGGTTCGCCTCCCGGCTGAGAATGATGTCGTTCCCTCCATCGATTTCCTCCAGACCATGTCCTCGTCGTTCCCATGAAAAATACAAAATATCAGCACAGTTAGAAATATATTTACAGTTGTCGCGGTGCCTTACATGGTAGTCCGCCTTCTTCCTCAATCATAGTCTGGACAAAAGATCAGCGGGAATATTCAGCGCCCCAGGACGATATTTAAAAGCGATATCAAAGTCCTGGAGTGCCAGAGCCCACCTCGCAAGTTTAGCACTTGTGGGCGTAGAAGCAGTTAGGAAAGTCAAGGGATTGTGATCAGAATAGAGGGTGGTCCTTGACATAAAAATCCAATTCCTAAACTTCTTCAACGCAAAGATTACAGCATACGCTTCGCGTTCCACAGTGGACCAACGCGCTTGCGTAGCATCTAATTTAGAACTGGCGAAACATATTGGCCGCTCTGTTCCATCGTCTTGAATTTGGAATAAGCAGCAACCGACTGCTTTGTCTGAAGCGTCAGTCGATAAACCAAACTCTCTGCCGTAGTCAATTGTCTGCAAACATACAGCGTTATTCAAATCGTGCGTAAGTTTATCTAGCGCATTTTGATGTTCAATTCGCCAGGGTATCTTAGCAGGCACCGATTTCTGGGTCAAGTCAGTGAGAATTCTGGCTGTCTCAGCCAGGTTAGGGATGAAGTTCCTAAAATAACTGAAGAAGCCAATTAATCTCCGTATGTCCTTTTTGGACTCGGGTTGAGGGATTTTCCCTAGCCCTGCGATTTTCATAGGATCCGGTTCAATGCTCCCTGATCCGATCAGGTGACCTACAAACGTTGTTTGTCGCCTAGCAAACGAACTCTTCTTAATGTTAAGGGTCAGACCCGACTGTTGAATAGTCATTAAGTATTTCTCTAGGTGTTTCATGTGATCCGGCCACGTCATCGAGTGTACTGCCATGTCATCCACAAACGTCTCAGTGAAGTCGCGAATGGGATGAAGGACCTTTGACATGCATCGGATAAAAGAATTTGAGGCTGACTTTAAACCAAAGGGCAGTCGTACGAACTCAAATAGGCCAGCGTCACATACGAAGGCTGATAACCAACGAGAGTCCTTGTGGAGTCCAATCTGGTAGTATCCTTGACGTGCGTCAAAGCAGGATATGAAGTTTGCACTTCCTACCTTCTGTAACACTTCCTGGATGTCGGGGGTGGGGTATGCGTCACCCGCCGAGAACTTGTTTACATATCGGTAGTCAATGGCCAGTCTTAAACCGCCTTGACCTCCCTTTTTCACAACGCATACAACGGGACTAGCCATTTCACTATGTGAGGGAGTGATGATACCTAGGGCCAAAAGTTCGCGGATCTGCTTCTCCATCTCCGGTTTGAGCAGTTCCGGCACCTTATAGGCTCGCAAACTCTTCGGCCTGAACTCCGCGCTAACAGTGATTGTGTGTTCTAGGACGGGACAGAAACCTGGTTTGTCCGAGAACACATCTGGAAATCTGTCTAACAGACTAAACAGCTGTTTCCGCTCGGGTACCGTTAAGTGTGCAACGGCAATAGGGTCTACTTGTTCACTGGGCCGTGTCTGACTCGTGACGCCGCTACCTACCGCTTCCACGTGACCGAAGTCTTCGTCCTTCTCGAACAGAATGGAGCAATTGTTAATCAATGCTTGCTGTATTCTTTCGTTATATTTGCGAATACGATTTGCATGTAATAAGCGGCTTTTGCCCCCTATTTCCACGATGTATGTGTAGGGCGATTTCACCTGAGCGATGATGGCCGGGCCTTGCCATTGGCCCTCCTTCTTTGCTCCTCGCGCTTCCGGTGATTGGATGATGACTTTGTCTATTCTCTCTTTAGGCAAGCACAGTTGTTTTACAGAATGCCCAGCTATTTTGTCTTTATGAAAGGGCAAATTGTCTTCAGTGAAGAAGCTCTTCGCCCCAATTTTCCCGTGGGCCAAGAATGGTGCTAGTGTCGAACATTGTGCTTGTTCGGCCGCCATCTTGCTTCTGCCTACTATTGTGTCTTCCTTGGGTGGGGGTGGTATCTCAGGATTGAAGAATAGCTCTTCATTATCCGTTTCTTCGGGGCTGATTTCTCCTACACTCCCACTGTCTGCTTGAGCGACCGTGAAGTAATCCTCGCCTATCAGCGTCCTAAGTCCCTCTACCTCCTCCCCTCTCTCCTCTTCCTCACTCGTCTCAGTCCTTGCGACCGCCTGCGCTTCTGAAATTTGATCTATTTCAGGAGCGCTGGCCGCGTGACACGAGTACAACGCTGTCTCGCGCAGCAAGTCGGCTGTAGTGGGCGTGATAATTAACGGTTCATTAAGGTCTTTAATGAGTGCCGCCCATATCCGAACATCAGGGGCGTAATTTACCTCCCCCTCCCTGTCCTCGCCGGCCTGAGACCCCTTTAGTCTCAGCCGCACCACGTCCACAATCATTGATTGCCCGTTCAGCCCCTTCACCTCTATCTGCTTGACCACAGGTAGGTTGAGCGGCCTGATTAGTTCTGCTCGCGCACAATTGTATTCGGCCCCGCTATCTATTAGAGACGATGTCACAGGGAGCCCTGTAATATACACTTTCATGTACTCTCTTACATAAGTCTCCTCCACGTCAATGCAATCCGGGTTTGTCGGCAATGCATGCTGTTCTATCTCTTGTATCAATGGCGGCCCGTCTTGTCGCGTCTCGCTTTGTCTGTCTGCCTGTCTGTCTTGAGCTCTGGTCACGGTTGGCTGGACCGCACACGCGCTCACCTGCTTGCTTTTAGTTTGTTTGTTCTTCGAACACAGTTTAGCTCTGTGGTCTGGAGAAAAGCATAGGAAACAAAGGCCACGCTTTCTAATCTCGTCGGGGGTTGGACGTCCGTCTGTCCTGTTATTTGTCTGTGTCCCTCCCGGTCGGTCAGTCCACGTGTCCGTCTGTTTAGCTGTCGTCTGAGGAGGTGCTGGCGCTTTCGCATAGCGAGCCTCCGTCTTACCCGTGCCTAGACTATGCTTCGTATAGTCATTTTCCCAAGGGTGTGTAGTGACATAAGTGTCAGCCGCTGCAGCTAACTCTTTGTGCCCTAACCAACTCTGTTGCTCTTGACTGAGGATGAAATTCAAACATCCTCTGGGCAACATTTCTTTCATCTTATCCGCAATCAGAAGGCTCGTAACCTCATCAAACGTCATTGCCTTGCGATCTTGCAAATAGTAAGAAAGTAAGTTATGCAATCTCGAAGCTAATGTTGTGTATGATTCATCTACCGCCTTTTTTGCGTTCATGAATCGATCTCGTAAAGAGACTGCGCTCACTTTGAACTCTTTCAACAAGAAGGTTTTTAGCTTCCCGTAATTATCAAGCTCCTCTTGTGTGAGTCTGGCCGTCAGTGCTCTGGCCTGATTATCTAGACAGGTCAAGAGTAATCTGCTTCGAAGGTCGTCCGGGACAGCGCAAGAGTCGAATAACCTTTCGCAATGCACAAAGAAACCAGGGATTTGCGCATGGTCGCTGGGGAATCTCGGTAAGAGTCCTCGCAAGCTTTCACTATACGTTTTCATTCATCCTACGACCGAATGCCTCAAGTTATAGTCCCTTTCGTCTCTGAGTCTCCTCTCTGCGTCCCTTTCTTCTCGGACTTCCTTCTCTCTCTTCTCTGCCTCCTCCTTTTCTTCTCTCCTCCGCTTCTCCTCCTGAAGCCTGAGCTTCTCAGCCTCCTCCTTCTCTTCTTTCCTCTGTTTCTCAGCCCGCTTCTCCTCTTCCCTTCGCTGTCTTTCTTCTTTCTCTTCTCTTCTCCTCTCTTTCTCTTCCTCTCTTCTCTCTTTCTCTTCCTCTCTTCTCTCTCTTCTCTCCGCTTCCTCTCTCGCTTCTTTTCTCAGTCTTTCTTCTTTCTCTTTCTCTTCTTTCCTCAATCTTTCCTCCTTCTCTTCTTTTCTCCTCTCTTTCTCTTCCTCTCTTCTCTCCCTCTCTTCCTCTCTTCTCTCTCTTCTCTCCGCTTCCTCTCTCAGCCTTGCGGCTTCCTCTCTCTCATATTTTAAGCGTTTTAATTCGTATAACTGCGTTTGCTCTGCCGAATCGATACTGCTTTCTATGCTACCCGTGCTTACTTCCTCACTTACTTCTGGCGGGGTTTCCCGTCCAGACACAATTATTTCAGCACTCGCCTCTTGGAGTTGGCCCGTACTCATGGAACCCAATTCCTCCTCTCCTAGTCCCATCTTTATCAGATATGCGACTAGTCTGTGACGGGGCATGTTCTGCACCCTCACTCTTTTCCCTACCGACAACTTATCCATCTTCCAACAGTCCGCTCACTAATAGAAAAAGATAAGTAAGTTAGAGGAGAGTCACCGTTGGTCAGAAATCAAAGAAAACAACGTCCTAAAATTCTACCACAAATACAACAAGAACAGAACTGAGCAAAAGGAGCTACGCAAAAGCCTCGGCTATTCGCACACCAATCCTCATCCAGACCTCAACCGCAACCTCACAGATTACCACGACTACCAGTAAGGACTTACCCTCTGATACGTCGAGCGTGTTCCGTCTTTTGGTATCTTGGCTGATCCGCTGTCCTCCGTTGCCACTCCCGCCCGTCGTTGCTAGCGATGGTCGGTCGTCCGTTGGCGCTCTTGTTCCTCGTCCTTGCCTGTTGCTGTCGGTTCCTTCGAGTCCTTCGTCTCCGGAGTCCGGCACTCGATTTCTCCAGATGCGAAGGGTTGTATTCGCCGCTGGTCCCGATCTGTTGAGATTCCTCTTTTCCGTTTCCGGTTCCGCTTTTCGTCGTGACGTCTTCAGTTGAAAACCCTGTCGACTGCGCCAATGTCGCAATCGAAGGTTTCCCAGTCGTGTGTTTGCCGTGTGTTGATGTCGACCCTCGATTGCTTGTTCTTTTACTTGCACTTTTATTTAACGTGCCTAACTTTTCTATAGAAGATTCACGACGAACTTTGTTTAATTAATAAATGAATTTAATTAAAGAAACAAATATATATACACTAACTCTACGGGAACTTCCACGTAGTATTAAAGCGTTTAGATATTAAATCGGACTATCTCAAATGTTGCTTCGTACAGCCTAACTACAGATCGTTCTTTCGCGTCAGTCTCTGAATCTGACGGACTATACTCTGCCGCCCCGCTGGTCGTTCCTCCCGATGTTTCTCGCTCGACCGATGTTCACACTTCGCGTTCGTCAGCAGTACAAGTCCCGTATTCTCCGTTCCCTTCTGTTAAGTAGGAACTCCAGCGTGCATCAGTCAGCCCCCCTCCCCACGTCAAGCTATCGTCAATTAGTGTCAGATTGCTCCTCGATACGCGGGTCGTCGCTCGCCTGCAGCGCGGGCGGTGTCTGGTTACACCATAGCCGCGAGGTGTCCTATTACACCTTGGCTGTGTGGTGTCCGATTACACCTGGGCCTCGCTGCCTTCATTGTTGCCCAAGTGGAGGCTGGCTTTCGTCCGTCATCATCCTATCTCGACCGGCAACGACGCTTACATCATAATGATGATGCCATCTCGTCGTTGTTGTCGATCTCCTCACGCGACACCCGGACTTTTCCCCCTGGCCAATATACAAAACCAAAACATTTAAGTAGTAGGATAAACACAAATAATCCAGACTACTGTTGTTCAAAGTAATATAATAAAAATGTTTGTAGCAGCTAAATAATAAATTGATAAAAGTTCACAGCTTCACAGCTGCAAATTAAAAGCTATACCTTGCAAATGATCCAGATTCGATCGCTGTTCAAAGTTAAGCTGAGCCGCTGCTATATGCGAGTTATATTAACTGGCTCTTTATAAATCTTCTTGTTATAATAATAATAATAGTAATAATAATAATTATAGTAATAATAATAATAATAATAATAATAATAATAATATTGTTTTTACGTGTGTTGGCTCCTTATGCAGCCAACACACGTAAGGAGCGCCGCGTGTTGGCTGCTTATGGGCGTGGGTAGTTGTGTCTTCTAGTTCGCAGTTTTCTTAGTTCCTACAAAGTGTCTCAATCTAGGTTTTACATCATTTTGTTGAGCTTTTAGTCACGATCAAAAGCTCGATCAGATTTTTTGTTGGATATCATCTGTTAGTTGCGTTTCTGAGTGAAAAACGGTTTGCGTTCGCCATGTGTGCACTGATGCGTGACTGCACTATTCCGGTTGTTTACAGATGTCTGTCGACCCATTGATGCGTGCCGATAACATCGGCCGCGACCGGTTGATAGGGCTCAGTGGAACGGCATGTGTACTTCATGATGCTGGACAGAAGCGTGCGACTGACCTCGGAATTAGACGCCGGAGGAGGGGCTGTCGGGCGGGAGTGCATAGAAAGCGGCATGGGAGACACCGTGGATGGTATTACACTGCAGACCCTGGGAGTAACACAATACCGGTGATAATCGGAAACCGACCTGCTGCTTACATCAAGCACGACTCTTCGTCTGTTCGCTTCGTTAAGCTCAGTCCATCGCTGTGGCCAACCACGTTCGAACTGCTCTGTGCCGGGATCGTAGTGAAGGGAAAGGCGTGCGGCGTCATCGCAGTCGTCTACCGACCTGGCTCGCAGAGGTTGTCCATGGCGTTCGTCGACAAGCTTGGCGCATTACTCGAGTTCATGTCATCGTTCTCTACACCTTTTGCCATCACTGGTGATCTCAGTGTGAGATTCGATCGCCCAACTGATCCAGTGGTACAACAAATCACTGAGCTTATCACAGCATACGGAGCGTCGCAAATGGTCCGTTATGTGACCCATAATTGTGGTGGCATTCTGGATGTGGTGATTGCAAGGTGTGATGATATTAAGGACATCAAGGTGTCTGACTTGCCAGGAGACATAACCGACCATGTGGGCTGCTGCTGTGGAAGTTCCAAGTTGCTAAAGCCAGCCTTCCAATATATAAGACCATCAACCGTCGGAAATGGAGGTCTTTTGACATTGATGCGTTCAGGAATGACCTCCAGTCATCCTGCCTGTGCGACTCTTCGTGGCCACCGGATGAATTGGCCTGCGTGTTCGACACCATGGTCACGGCTCTTCTTGATAAATATGCACCGCTTGTTGAGGTGCCCTGCAGAGAGCGGTGGTCTTCCAGTGGATGGTATGACACAGAGTGCCGCACCGCCAAATGTAGAGTGAGGAAGCTCGAGTGTCTCTACAAAAAACACCGCTCTGATCACTCCTACCAAAAATGGATCAGTGCACTTCGTGGTCTTCATCACATGACTGATGAAAAACATGGCAACTATTGGAAAGAGAAAGTTAGTGCATCTCGTGATCCTGTCGAGCTATGGCGTGTCATTGATGGAGAGATGTGCAGGACGAATAAGCAATTGGCCGGCCTATCATCTGGGCTGTCGGCAAATACACTTGCTGATTTCTTTGAGGAAAACGTGGCGAACGTAAGAACTGCCACTGATGGGTCGGCACCTGCAGAGTTCTCTGAAGCTCTGACGGGAGTACAGTTCCAGAATTTCAAGACTGTTACGGTCGACGAGGAGCATAAACTAATTAACGGGTTATCAAACAAGTACTCGTCACTGGATCCGATGCCTACCTGGCTACTTAAGTCCTGTTGCGACTTGCTTGCGCCGTTCATCACTGGGATCTTCAATACTTCTCTTCTGACTTGAGAGTTTCCATCGAACTTCAGCGAAGCATATATAACTCCAAGGTTGAAGAAACAATCGCTTCCGTTTGATGATCCCTCCAGCTGCCGTCCTATCTCAAACATTTCCACACTCGAAGCTTCTTGAGAGAATAATAAGTGTGCAGCTGATGGATTATCTTACAACATCTGGCTTGCTATCAGGACAACAATCGGCATACAGGCGGTTTCAATCAACGGAGACAGCTCTTCTAAAAGTCTACACAGATCTTGTTGAGGCTGCTGACAGAGGAGACCACGCACTGCTTGGCCTCCCTGATTTGTCAGCTGCTTTCGACACAGTCGATCACTCCATACTTATTGAACGCTTTTCTCATACCTTCGGGATAGGTTTTGTGGCGCTGGGATGGATCCGCTCATTCCTGAGTGGGCAGAGGCAAGTTGTACTGTTCGACGGAAAGAGGTCATCTGTGCGTCGTCTCCTCCACGGAGTACCTCAAGGGTCGGTTCTTGGACTACTGCGGGTACAGTGGTCCAAGAACACCGCTGATCTCAATAACCTCGCCACCCGATTGGGCCTGTCGTCTCACTTCTATGCCGATGACACGTAGTTATATACGACTGGCCCAAAATCGGAGATCCCTCAGCTTCAGCGTCGAATGGAGCTCGGTGTTGACGATAGGGTTGCCAGGTGTCCGGTAATGAACCGGACAGTCCGGTATTTAGACAATTTGTCCGGTCAGAAATTTCAGACATTACCGGACATGGCGGTGTCCGGTAATTTTCGGTAAATAATTATTGTTAACAATAAGTGTTGGAATACATCATTCATTCATTCTCGAAGGACCTCGACATCATAAAATGTATGATTTCCAGGTCCTCCGAGAATGATGTATGTAATATCTATCGTAAGTTCGTAACAATTACATTTATTACTAAATTTTATTTGAAATTTACGATGACAAAATTACGAACTGTACTGTACTGTCAGTGTACAGTGCGCAAACGTTCGTTTATTATGATTTACGAGTTAACTCATCATTCATAATTGTAATTGTAATTGTAACCGGACATTTATATATCGTCATTCAGATCACCGGCGCTCTCGACCCACATCGGTGCCAGCACCGGGAAAAAGAAAAGTGTTATGCGTCCACGGAACTGAAGGGAGAGAGGACAAGAAGCTCTTCGCAGAGTGACTGGGGAAGACTGTTCCAGGTTGAAGGACCCACACAGGCAAAGCTCCTGGATTGGGCCGTGGAAAAGTGCATACGTGGAGCAACCATAAGGCCCCGGGCCAAGGATCGCAAGGAGGTCCTGTCAAGCAAGGAAAAACCAGGGTGCAGAAGTTCATTAGGTAAGACGCCCAGTGAGGCAGTTGCGCATGAAGGTGAGGGTTTTGAACTGAATTTTCTGTTGAGCAGAGAGCCAGTGGAGGGAGTCACGAATAAAGGCAGAACTGCAGAGATGTGGCAAACTTAGGAATATCACTTCTAAGCCGAGCAACAGCATTAAGAATAGACTAAGTTTGTGCATATTGGAGAAGGAAAGGCCAATGTATACAGCATTACCAAAGTCATCCCGAGTGCAGATCAAAGCGTGGATCAGTGTGGTAATAGCATGATCCGAAGGACGCCCTGCGGATCGATCGAAGCTTACGTCGATGATAAAGCAAGATCGGGATACAAGGTTAACTTGATCAATGAAGGAAAGGGTAGGATCGAGGACAATCCCAAGTCAGGAACAGAGGAGGAGTACTGAATGAAGGGAACATGAGATAAAGAGATTCAAAATCAATCTTGCTGTGTACAGTGTAAATTGTCTAAGTGAGGTCGTGCGCCGATTCGCCGATAGACGGTATGGTTAACATAATGGTTATTTATTATTCCGAAATTAAAGAGAACATTTCAACATTTTTCTACATATTTTAAGTTTCACCTTTTTTTAAAGCTATAGCGTCTTACTATTACATTTTTCAAAACTACAAATCACAGTGTAGTATATTTTTATAAATCAGACTGTTTTTAATGTTCATTTTAAAAGTAACTTTTCAATTTTTACTGCTGTTTCGTTATCTTATCAGCTTCAGGGGGCTTCGCCCCTCTGACCCTCTGAGGGCCTGACCAGAGGCTTTCCCATTGCCTCTGGACCGATCTGGGGACATCGCCCCCAGACCCTCATGACGCGCTCGCCATTGTCCGGTAATTTCCTCAAGACTACCTGGCAACCCTAGTTGACGAAGTTGCGGCCTGGATGAAGTCAAATCGTCTACTTCTGTATCCTGGCAAGACAGACTTCCTCTGGTGTGCGATGCGCAGACGTCGTGGTCAGTTGAGTGCCGTTCCCTTGGAGGTCTGTGGGGTACGGTTCCCACCATCTGGTGCGGTTCGTGACTTGAGTGTCCTACTCGAGTCTCACCTGCTGATGACAGGCCATGTAAATCAGTTGGTCAGCAAATGCTTCCGCCTATTGAGGCTAATCAGGCGCTGCATACGATCATTGCCTTTTGAGGCAGCAAAAAGTGCAGTCGTCTGCTTCGTGGTCACTCAGGTCGACCGCTGCAACAGCCTACTCGCGGGTGCACCTAAATATCTACTGGACAGACTGCAGTCCGTCTTGAATTCGGCAGCCAGGCTGATCTGCAACCGCAAGAAGTACGACCATGTTACACCGCTGCTTTGTGACGTACTGCACTGGCTGCCAGTGCAGTATCGTATTGACCATAAACTCGCCCAGTTGGTCTACAAGTCACTCCATGGCATGGCTCCTGAGGACCTCAGAATATACTGCAGTAATGTGGCTTCGTCTAGATTTGGACCTTCTTTGCGATCAGAGGCGAAGGGTGATCTAAAAGTAAAGAAATCTAAAACCTGCTTCGGAGATCATGCGTTCTCTGTGGCAGGATCTAGATGCTGGAGCAATATTCCACCCTCTGTACGTTCTGCAACTTCATTGGAGTCATTTAAGACCAGGCTCAAGACACACTACTTCAAGCTGGCCTATGGGCCGTGATGAACTTGTCAAAGCGCCCTTGTAACGGCATGTGTCGTGTTATGGTGCTGTAGAAATCGTCGTATTCATCATCATCATCATCATCATCAATAATAATAATAATAATAATAATAACAATAATAGTAATAATAATAATAATAATAACAATAACAATAATAATAATAATAATATGTATATATGTATGCATTTATGTATGCTTGTACATATGTGCATAGCCTAACAAAGAAGTCTTTTACTCTTAACAGAGCCATTTGCAATTGTCGGTGGATGGACGTTTCTTCTTATTGAAATGTCACAGCATATTTGTATTTTGTATTTGTATCTAGAAATTTATAAAGCGCCTGTCGCAGAATAACTATTCAGAGGCGCTCTCAGCACAGAAGCCCCGGGGAAACAGAAATGCCTTTAGGGAATGCGACACCGATGAGGAAAAGCCAGTCATTAGTTTGGCCCTGAGCACAGGAGGAAGGTCATTCCAGCTCGTGGGACCCACTACAGCAAACGCCCGATGCTGGGCCAAGGCAATTTTAGCCCTGGGAACAAAAAGATCAAGCTGATTTACAGAGCGCAATGAGCGAGAAGAAGATGCAGATAGCGGTTTTCGCAGATAGTTCGAGAGATATTTCAGGGCAGTAGGCTACTGAGATTTAGAGACAAGGAAAATGATCTTATATTGGATGCACGCAGCAATAGGGAGCCAGTGAAGGACATCAAGCATGTAAGTAGAGATATGGGCAAACCGGGGGAGTCGAGCGATGAGCCTAGCAGAAGCATTTAGAACAGATTGAAGGGAAAGACGCTGCTTGGGGAGACCCATGAGGAGCGAGTTGCAGTAGTCCAAGCGTGAGCAAACAAATGCGTATGAGCTAATAGCAAAGAGCTCCATCGAGAGGTTCTTTGAAGGTGCAATATAAATAAATTCCCAGGTCATGCATATATAGATATGTGACGCCAGGGGTCAAAACCCGTCACATGTCGGTTTCT